>QEPC01000343.1:908513-922344 GCA_003113815.1 Sphenodon punctatus
ATCCTCGTGAATGTGACACTCCTTGTCTCTCCCTCTGTTCCCCTTCCTTCGTCTCCCTCCACACCCCATCTCTCAGATTGTAAGCCCTAGCGCAAGGACCATGTCTATTCCATTACTTTGTAAAGCACCAGGTACATTGCTAGCGCTATATAAATGCTTGATAATAATAATAAAAATCATCCCTACAAAAAGGAAAGCACATCGCATAACTTTTACTTTAGGAAACATGACTGTCAGACAGTCTCATGTTAGGAGGGGGCGCACAACTTCTCTCTCTCACACACAAACCCACGCACCCCTTCTCTGGATCTGGCAGTGAAGCTCAGGTGAGGTCCAGATGCTCAGATACCTGAAGACAGCCCACGCCCCCAAATAATTAAAAAAAATATTAAAAATCAGATGGATTTAGAAGTTGGGTTTTCCTGGGTTTCGTGCCTTTAGGATGCACTGATAGTCCCCTATATTAGGCTTCTCTGTGCCATCACAAAAGCTAGAAACTTACAAGCTCCCACACAGGGCCGGTTCTCGGCATGTGCAACACGTGCCAGGCCAAGTCCCGCACCTGGGGGTGGTAGCCCCGGGAAGTTGTTTAAATTATGCAAATTAGGCCCCCTCACTAAGACTTTGCACATGGCCCTGCATGATCCCGCAAATCCTGGGGCCGGCCCTGCTCCCACACCAACAAAACCTGGTGTTCTAGGCTCAGCGTGAGACAAGGGATTTATTTGGCTCTTCTGCCTCTCGCTGCACTTTTTGTTTTGAAATTTCAGTTTCCTACTCACTTTTGGGCTTTCTGCTCCTTTACCAAATTGAGCTAAAATAAGCCTGCAGGATGCAAAAGTTATCAAGGGAGAGGGTTAGCTGGGAGTGGGATGGGATAGTATTGACAGATTTAAGTACCATCAGAAACACAGCAATTAAAAGGGACAAAGAAAACACGATCCTTTACTTAATGAAACAGATATGCTTCCCACATCCTCGCTCCGGTCCCCAGGCACCACAAAGTAAAGGAAAAAAGAAAAAAAAAAAAATCGGTTCCCATCTTAAGCAGCAACTAGAGGGAGGCAGGCAGCCGGCTAGCTAGTCTGAAATGAATCCTTGGGCAAATACACGACTCCTGGTTGGGGAGCACAGACACTTTCCTCAGTCTCCCCTGGGAACAGAAAGCTCCCAGGCCCAGCACGAGAGGACTCAACTGTGCAAGAGGACACGGCGTGGGGTGGAAATCCCTGCTCTCTCTCGCTAGCACCACAGCTAGAGCCTCCTCCCATTTCCATACCAAGGGGGGAGGAACGCCTGGGGAAAGCTACACCTGTTCAGTGGAGGAAAAAATATAAATCCCAGTTTATTTTTTTAAAATTAAATGAAAGCAGCACTTTTGTAAGTGCCGGTGAGCAGGCTCGGCAGGAAAAGCGGCTGCCTTCAAGCAAGGGACTGTCCCTCGCTCTGTGGAGAGATTGGGGAAGGGGGGGGGGCAGGCCAGCCAGCTCCCAGTCTCTCCATTCAGGGAACGTAGGGAGTGTTTTGAGGGCTTGCAGCCAGCTTGAGCAGCAGATGACACGGACTGGACGGGCTGGGCAGGCACTGGTAGCTTCTTGCTTGTGTTTGGGAAGATGGTGCACACCGCGGCCTCAGGCAAGTCCCTCTGAGATGGGAGCAATGACGAGCGCAGACAGCACTGAGCAGCTGCCCAGAGCGCAAAGCTGGCCCGGCAGCAGCGCTACCTGCTGCGGCACATCGGCACCATGCCACTGCCGACCTGGCCGCGCACAGCTGCTCCCGCCTGGAAGTCACCTCCGATGACTTCCTACGCAGTGACATTGGCGCATGGCGGCGGCAGCGGCGCAGTGTGGAGAAGCAGGCTGAGAGTCTGGCCATGACTCGGAGTCAGAGGGGAGGGAGCTCATCCAAGCGGATTCTGGGCTGCGTGTGCAGGGAGTCAGAATTGGGACAGTTAAAGTGCTGGGCGGGGCAGACGGGACAGCAGTTTAAAATAGCTGCATCTCGTGCTGTCCTGCCCGATCCAGGACAGTTGAGAGGACTGCATTTCAATCCGGGTTCTCTTCTTCCTGGTAACTAAGCGAAGGATGTGCACATGCAACTTCTTCATGAATGTCTCCCTGTCTCTCCCTATGTTCCCCTCTCCCTGGTCTTTTCCTTCTAACCCTAGACTGTAAAGCCCCCCTGTCTTTTATTCAAGGTTATTCAGTGGCATGTACGATGCTAGTGCTATATAAATGAATAGCTTTCAACAGCAACAGAAATGGTAGCTCATGCAGGGCAGCAACAGAAGGGTAAGTTTCAGAGTTCAGAAAGGGTTGGCTACAACTGAAAAGGCTTCCTGCTATTTTGATAACAGTATGTGGGTCTTGCTCTTAAATTAAGGGTCTCAAAAGAATTCTTCTTTTTGGCACAAAGAAGGTTGCTCTAAGCCTTGTGCTTGGCTCCCTGGGCTGGGAGCCTAGACCCTTCTGTTGCCAACACCCCAAAAATCAGGAGAGTTGTCTTCTTAAATAAAGCACTGCTCTAAAATTGAAACAGACCGATCTCGGTTGCGAGCAATGCCTCGCGTAGTGCCTACATGAGATATTTCTGCAACTACAATACGGTACATGGAGGATGTACCCGGAGGAGGCTTGGTTGGCCCCCACTCTCCTGTCACTTGGACATTTATGTAAGACCTGGCTGTTCCGCCAGGCTTTTGGCGGGGTGTGGGGTGTTTCCCTGAATACAGGATACATTTTAAAACTTTTTAAATTGTTTTATCTTTGTTGTTCGTCGCCCCAGGCTGCCCTGTGGGCAGGAAGGGCGGGATAGAAATCTTTTATAAATAAATACATAAATAAAATAAATAAAATTTAAAGTCAACCAGCCCCTCAAGCTTCTACTCATCTGTCATTTTTCCTTTTAGCATTGCCGTTTTCCATCATCTATTTCCTGGAAGTCAGACCTAGTCCTGGCAATGGTACTGAGAAGAGGAAATGCTCCTCACCTACCTGCAGCAAGAGGAGGTTTGGCTGCTTTTCGTTACTCGTTATGAATCGCGCGTTTTGCCGTTAACGGCTCTGACTCAGAAGAACAGAGCCCCATGATACCAGGGGTGACCAAGAGGGAGTCTCCAGAAGCTCGGGGGGGGGGGGTTTAAGAGGAGCAGTCTTTTGGAGAGTGCCTCCAGGGAGGAAAGTGAAGCCGGGGCAACAGCCAAGAAGTCTCTCTGGAGAGGAGATGGGCTAGGAGAGCTCCTCCGCTCTCTTTCTCTCCGGCACGGCTCCTCTCCACCCCCGAGATCGGATGCTGAGGGTGCCCTAGAGTCGGAGGAGTTCTGGCCAGGACACAGCAGGAGATGTCACGGTAAGTTGACCGAGAAGGACACCTGGATCGAGAAGATCACATGCACCATACGTCTGGCTACCCCCATGCTAGGCACTGTATTAGTTAACTACAGTGGTCAAAGGCCTCTCTCTATAAAAATGGGAGAGGCATTTATCAAGTAATTTTATTTACTTCGATTTACATCCCGCCCTATTCTCAACGGCTCAGAGCGGCGCACAAACATATAAAATACAAGTATAGAATAAATAATAGAACACCACAGAACTAAAGACACCCCATCACCCTCCCTCAACCTATCCCCGCCCATTGAATGCCTGCCCAAATAAAAAGGTCTTGCGCTGCCTCCGGAAGACATTCAAACTAGGGCTCGGGCGAGCCTCCAAGGGGAGGGAGTTCCAAAGCTGCGGGGCATCCACTGACATCGCCTCTCTGCGGGCCCGAGTCGTATGAAACTGGGCCAACGATGAAACTCTCAAGAGGGCACCCTCGGCCGATCTTAAAGGCCGCAAAGGAGCATAAGGAGAAAGGTGGTCCCTTCCGATAGGTTTTAAAGACGTTCCAGTGTACGGATAGGGTTTTTCCCCTGTAAGTAAAATGTGTACTTAATTTCTCTTAAAACAGAGGTGGGGAAAGCTTTCCCTCCCAGGGGCCACGTTGAAAATTAGTACAAGCTCCGAGGGCTGCACAGAAGTTGGGTTGCTTAAAGGATGGTCCAGCCCATGGATCTGTCCCCTAAGCACATGCCCGTATCTCTGTCTCCTTCCCCTAAGCTCAGTCGTTCATTGCTTTGGGGTGGGGGTGGGGGGTACAAATCCAGGAACTAGGAAAGGGTCACACACACAAAAAAAGTTAGCCATGGGCTGCATTGGGCCTCTGGGTCTGAGGTTCCCCATCCCCGTCTTAAAGGGTCCCTTTTTGTTGTTGGCATCACAGTTTTCGATAGGTTCCGCACTTCCCATGCCCAGGCAGTGTAAATTCTTGCCTCTATTAATGTGTTTGGCTGCTCTCTGAAGTCAACTGGAAAAAAAACCCAAACAAACCCAAACTATTTTTGTTTTCCTTTCCAAGGAAGAGAGAAACATTTCAATGTGCAAGCGACAGATGGATTTCAGCTGGCATAGGACATGTATTCATTTAGGGAAATTAACATGGTTTCTCTCCATTTATATTAGCAAGCAGAAAATATCATTTCCCTGAACGGCTCAGAATTCAACTCAAAACTCAAATAATGCCGAGACTTACTAAACTACGTTTTGGTTCTTTTAACGACCTAGGAACATCTCGGGTGAAATCTCTATTATCCTCTCTCCCACAAAAGAGGTCTATCGAGCTGAAGGACCACCTCTCCCCTTATATTCCTTAAGATCTGCCAAGACCACCCTCTCGTAGTTTCCATCCCTGGCCCAGTTTCATACGACTCCGGCCCACAGGGAGGTCTTCTTGGTAGCTGCCCTGCAACGTTGGAACTCCCCTTGGAGGTTTGCATGTCTTCTGGAGGCAGCACAAGACCTTTTTATTCAACCAGGCATTTAATGGGCAGGGATAGATTTGGGGGGCAGGGGGAAGTTTGTAGTTTTTATGTGGTTTTATTAATTTTATATTTGTGCGCGTTTGTTTTTTAATGTATTTATTGAGCTGCCCTCAGCCCGAGGGGATAGGCCAGGATATGAATCTAAATAAATAAAATTAAATTTAAAGTACCTCATTTGCAATTCCACCTCTTTTTGCATTTCCTGGATACCCCAAACTAAATCAATTAACTTCTGGATCACCATAGCCCTCTTCAATTGCATGCACCCAACACTCCTCAAGAGAGGCTGTCCCTCTTCCAAAATTCCAGTCTATACCCATTGCCGATTACCCAATGGGCCCATAGCTTGGAGAACTCACCATTAATGGCTTTATTAAGTGTCAATATTGACTGGTCCCCAGGACCTCCTAATTTCTGTAGTTTACTGTCGATGGGCATACTGTCGTCATACGTACAAGTATTAGCAAGTGTAAAAAATAAAAATAAGTCAGACTGGTCTTTGTGCCAATTTTTATACGCTGTTTCCATGGCAACACACTAATTTGCTTTTCTACGTTTTTTGAAACATACGATTAAAGGGGACCTCATACAATATCGATCTGGCAGGACCTTTAACCAGGGGTGGCCAAGGCTCCCAACTCCAAGAGCTGTGCACCAAAATGTCTTTGTATGACCAAGATCTACAAGACACATGCTTATACGCGGGGACAAGCACAGGGTATTCCAACATGTCTTACGGTCGTGCTAATGAATAGCAAGAAACCAGACATGAATGATGGTGCTGTTGCTTATGTAATTGGCTTGTTAGCATTTTAAAGCTAGTGTTAAGCAATCCTGATCACCCAAGCTAAGCCTTGACCCGTCTCCGTCTCTAATTTCATGATTGGCTGGTGGAGCCCGCGTCAGCTACCGACCGCGAGGAGCAGCTTTGATTCAGGTACATAATGAAGCGAGGCACAGGACCATTAAAGGCAGTGTGGGATGTGCGACTCCCAAGCCACCTCTGGTCTACACCCCCTAAGACTCATCCCTCCCCCCCCCCAATCAGAAACCGAAGGACTGTGCTCTGAATTTGTGCAGTTCTGCTGCAAGCTTGTCTGTTGCATCCAACCAATTCCACGGCAAAAAAAAATTTGCCCATGCTTTTCACAAAACAGTCTTCTTCACCACTAGTCTCCTAGAATACAGCAACTCCTTACTATCGGATGTCCAAAGATGCGGGCCGCTTCCACACATTTCCAAGGGGAGAGCAATCGTGGCTCTATTTGGATGAGAATTCGCGTACGTGAGATTGGACTATTCCCGAGAACACCCATCATTGTAAAAGTGACATTTTGGGGACCCTGTCATGAGCAAGTGTTCTCGCGGCATAAAAGCAAAATAGTACATTCTCATGTGTGCTAATTCCCATCAGAATAAGCCACGATTGCTCGGATGGAAGTTTCCCTGCCTCCCCGGTAATGTGTGAAAAACAGCCTTATTCTCTTCAAGCTAAATTGCTGGTTGTCTCCTTTATCTCGGGAATCAAAAGCAGCCTGCCATGGGAATCAAAGGCCGTCTGCTGTTCGCTCCCCAGACTCGGAGCCAACTTTCTACGTGGTTACAAAATCCAAGATCTCCCTCGAAAGTACTGTATATGCAAGACACTTCGCCGCAGAGCAAATGAAATGAACTCCACGGTAACGGATGTACGTGCGTGGAAGACACTGCACTCCTGAGTAGTGTGTTCAGATCTCTGTGGAGTCACAGAAATGAGAACTAGTGCTGAAACTCAGTCCTCGGTTTCCCTCAGGAAACACCAAGGACCAGTGCATTTGGCTTTGATTCCCTAAGTTCTGAAGTCCCAAGGAAGGGCCCTTGAACGTCAGAACTTGGGAAATTCTCATCCCAGTGCAGGGAAGCTGAGGCTGGAGGCCAGCGCTACCTGGCTCCCACTGGCCGGGGATGGAATAGGCCAGCAGGAGCTAAGGAAGTGTGGCGGGGGCCTTAGCAGGGCGTGGGTCTAGCAAGAGGGTTGGGGGGAGTTGCTTAGCCTTCCGGAGGAATCCCACCCCCATGCATGGCCTCTTCCCGGCTGGTAACTATGAAAGTAAAACACCCCCCAACTGAGCATGCTCAGAAACGGCCTGAGTGGTCCTTTCTGAGCATGCTCAGCCCTTTTCAAAGATGGCGCTGGCTGCATGCTCAGTTGGCTTTTGTTTTTACCTTCGAAGTTACCAACCAGGAAGAGGCCGCGCATCAGCGTGGGATCCCTACTGAAGGTAATTTAGCTCCTAGGCCTGAAGTTCCCCATTCCGAGGTATATACTTCCCCTAGAGTAAGGTCTGCATACACTTCAGATTCCATTCATTCAACTCCAATGAAGCCATTCCCTAGGATGCCTCATTATTATTATTATTATTAGCAAGCATTTATATGTCACCAGCAATGTACCTGGTGCTTTTCATTGACAGGCAAGAGCAGTCCATATCACTGCAAGAGCAGAAATAACTGCTCAGTAAATCCTACCCCAGTTAAACTACTTGGCAGTAAAATGCTCACGTAGGCATAACCCAAGGCTTCAGGCTCCTCTGTAGTAGTATTATTGATATAGCACCAGCAATGTACCTAGCACTGTACAATCAGTAGTTAGAGACAGGTCCTTACCCCCAAGGGGCTTACAATCCAAGAGACAAGGGAGAGATACGAACACAAGGCTTGTGAGGGTGGGCAGGACGTGGGAAATAAGGGGATGGTGGGGTTGTTTTTGTCCTGTATTGTCTTTATGGACTTTTTAATATGCTTTTTTAAAAAAATATATATATATGTTTATTTGTAAGCCGTCCTGAGCCTTTTTTAAGGAAGGGCAGCGGGATAAAAATTTAAATAAAATAAAAATAAACAGTTTGAATTCCAATGCCATGTGCAGTCAGGGTCTGCCTTGAACAGACAAGCAGGCTGGATTTTCAGGTCATGATAATCTCAAGGTACTGCAGAGAGAAACCCCATCGCTTGTGCACGTGCTGTCCTGAGCCAACAAGCGCTTCATTCAATTAACAGAAAAAATAGCAGACCCAATAAAGCAGCCGTTCCCAGAAGGATGGAGGCCCAACCTTTACGTGAAACCAACAGGTAAGCCAAGTTCCATACTGTTCCCTTGCAAAAGTCTTGTTGGCACGTAACCCAAGAGCCACGCTGCAGTCACAGTTTGGTTGACTTGAGCTTTGGTGCAGAAATATTTATTCCTGAATTGGCTTCCTTTATGCAAATCCACTTAGGCTGCCAGAGTTTTCTTGGCTTCTTCAAAGAAAATATAGGAACACATCTGTAAAAACTGACTGGATGGGTTTCAGGGCTTTCCTGGCATCCAAATGCTAGAACATCCTCTTTTTGAAATTTTGGCTCCAAGCAGAATGCCAATGAGAGTACAATCCCAACGTCGGAAATGACTAGAGCTCCAACAGTCTGGATTATACTCGGAATCACTTTTCACCTTTGAATCTTCAAACATTTTGAGACACCCCTCACGGGCCGCATCAGAGCTCAGCCCAAGGTTTGTGGGACGATGGGAGTGGCCGTGCTGAGAATGCTCTGGGCTGGGCCCCCCTTTCCACCAAGAGAACTCTATGGAGAAGTGTAGTTGCATTGGGAATGCTGTAGGGGGCAGAGCATCCTGCGGTAGCACGGCCCAAGAGCGCTCTCTGACACCAGGAGGCTTCTCTCTTCCTCAGCTTCTACCTATGGGCCCCTGGAAAATGGGACAATGGGCCACAGGCAATGTAAAGCTTGGAAGTACCTCGCGACATGGCAACAGGATAACATTTTTAAGAATTGGAATCAGTCAATGCACAGGATCAAGCTTGGACTTCCACAGAAAGCCACCAACCACCACAATAGGATGAGTAACTATGAGCTTCTCATAAACCTGAAGGGACATCCTCAAATTTGGTCAATTGCCTTTGATGGCTTCTTCTAAAGGTAATGGTTCCCAAACATTTTGCTTGCGAGACCCCATTTTAAGACTAATTCCAGGACACCAGACAACCTACACACAAAGCACAGCAGCATTTCAGTAATCCTGCCCCATTGCAAGTTTATATTCCGCATTTGAAAAAGGTTCTAGGGATCAGGGGTGGCATGAGCCAGCACCGTGATGCAACTGCAAAAAAAAAAAAAAAAAAAAAAAAGGCTAAGGCAATTTTGGCTACATTAAAAACAGCACTGGTTCCAATTTAGCAGAGTAATTCCACTCTATTCAGAGCTCACCTGGACTATTGCGTCCAGGTTTGGGCTCCTTGTTTTAAGGAGGACATTGATAAATAGGAGCAGGTTCAGAGGGGCAGCAACAAAGAGGATAAAAGGTCTGGAAAGCAAGTCTTAGGAGGAAAGGTCGAAGGAACTGGGTATGTTTAGCAGAGCAAAGAGAGGACTAAGAGGAGACACAATTGCAGTTTTCAAATATCTAAAAGGCTGCTGCCACCAAGACAATGGCAAAGAACGGTTCATCAAAGGGTTACAGAGGGCAAGAATAGAAATAATGGGTTCAGATTAAAAGGTAAATGTCTATTAAGTATCAGGAAAAACATCCTAGCAGTAGGAGCTCTGCGGCAACAAAACGAGCTGTCTGGGGGAGGTCACTGGAGGTTTTTAAAAAGGGTGCAGTCAGATAGCCATCTGTCGAGGATACCGTAGCTGTAGTCAATCCTGCATCCAAGCAGGGGGTTGGAGTGGGTAATTTCAGTTACTGCTACCAATATTTAGTTATACAGATGCCCCTTGAAATCCCTTTTAACTCTGCAAAATTCCCATAAACCAGTGCTCTAAACGGAGAGCAGACAACATCGGTATGCTTAAGAATTCCATTTGGAGCCGTCTACTGTGACATCACACAAGGATGGTCTCCTAAACGGCAGTCCTACCGTTGTGTGTGCACAACCCTGTTTCACAGATGGTCCCCGATAGCAGCTTAAAGAGGTCGGGAACTGGGGTTCAGCCAGCCAAGAGGTGCCCGTTAACTATCCCCCTCCCCCTCCCAGAGCAGAATTTAGTTAGCATTTGCAGTGCTGGTCCCCCCTGCTGTGGGTTACTCTGCGGTTATTTTCTTCCCCTGGGATAGGGTGAACTGGACAACCTCTTCTGGGCCTAGCTGCCAGCCATCAAGGGACATTGTCCTGGTCACAGCCAGGCTGAAGTCAAAGTTCCTTCAATAAGGAAGCCATTTTTCCAGCTAAGGGATGCAGAGATTGGTCTTGCCTTAAGGACGTTCCAGACCACTTCTCTGAAGGAAGGACTTTCCAGTATTAGAACGCAGAGCAGTGGGAAGGCAAGGAGAATAGGAGCTGAAGGCTGCCTCTGTATCCCTTCCACTGCTACAATGGCACAAGACATACGTAATGCCATCTGGGAAAAATCTAAACGCTTTTGGATTTCCAAACGCTGGCAAATGGTTTGACATCGGATGCATCGGCTTCGACCGTATGTCTCGGACTTGGATCTAGCCACCATCACCCATGCTTTCATCACCTCAAGGTGTTCATCATTCCCCCACCCACCCTGAGGCCTCACGTATGGAGTCCTGCAAGGTTTCGTTCTGTCCTCTCTCCTGTTCAACGTGTACATGCAGCCTTTGGGTGAGGTGAGGTCATCGGAGGGCTTGGTGTGCGGTGTCATCAATATGCTGACGACACCCAACTTTCCCGCTCTTTTCCAACTGACCCAGGCCTGGCAGTCTCGGTGCTTACCTGGTGTTTGGCAGCTTGGGGGGAAACGGGGGACTAGTTGCCGGTGAGCTGTCTGAAGATGAATCCCAACAAGACGGAGGTGATGCTGGTGGGAAGGGCTGAGGGAGTAGCGGCACCTATCATTGATGGGGTCCACCCTCCATTGGTCCCTCACGTTCATAGTCTGGGGTTACGCCTCGAATCATGACTCCGCCTGGACGTCCAGGTGGAGGCTGTGGCAAGGGGTGCATTTTGCCAATTAAATCTGGTGTCTCTGACTCGGAACTAGCCACCATCATCCATGCTTTCATCACCTCCAGATTAGACTATTGTAACCCGTTCTACATGGGGCTACCCCTGGTGACGGGCCAGAGACGGCAGCTGGTGCAGAATGCGGCAGCCCGTCTCCTTACGGGGACGGGTCACCGTGAGCACATGACACCAGTGCTCCGATCTCTGCATTGGTTACCTATAGTCGTCTGGGTCCGACTCAAGGTGTTGTTTTTGACCTACAAAGCCCTAAATGGACCTGGGTCCCGCTTATCTGCAGGATCGCCTCACCCCCAGGCCCTGGATTGGCCCTGCAGTTGGCTGGGGGCTCCTCCTCAGCGTTCCCAGGGTTTTTCAGATGGGGACGATGAGGAGGGCGTTTTCGGTGGCCACACCAAGACTGGGGAACTCCCTCCCGACGGAGGTCCACTTGGCCCCTGACCTTCCCTCTTTCCGAGGACAGCGTAAGACCTGGCTGTTTTGCCAGGCCTTCAGTGAGGGAGACAGGCTAGGGAGGGGGGAGTTGGGTTTTTTTTTAGCTCTGCCCTATGCTGCTTTATATTGTATTTTGTGTTTCATGGTGCATTGATTATGTTTTATATGATTTTATAAGTTATGAGCTGCCCCAAGCTGCCTAGGCAGGAGGGGGCGGCTAAGAAGAAATCAAAGTATAAATAAACAAATAAATTTTGTCCCCATTGGTACTTCCACCTCCATGTCATGAGCTGGCTATGCTCCAGCACACAGGGCTTCAAAGGGCAGCCCCNAAGTGGAACACTCACCCCTGTGTTTAGCAGCAGGAAAGGTGACTAGCATTACAGGGAGAACAGGAGTGAAGGACCTTTTCCCTTACAGGGGCTGCATAGAAGTCGCAAAAGGGGGTGCACACTTGGGAAGAGGAGGGTCCAGATCATGGATCTATCTGCCCTGTCCTTGTGTGCATGACCCCATCTCTGCTCCCTTATCCTCACCTCAGTGTCTGAGGGTAATAACTGGCCCCAGAGGCCAGATCCCAGAACCGGAAAGGTCACATAAAAGTGAGCCACAGGCTGGATTTGGCCCCCAAGGTCTGAGGTTCCCCCACCCCTGGTGTAGACATACCCTTGGTAATGTTTAGTAAGTATTTATCTAGCACCAGCAGTGTACCTGGTGCTTTACAACTATTAAATATAGATGGGGTCTCTGCCCCGAGGGGCTTCCAATCTAGGAGAGATGAAGTGGGGAGGGGGGGGGAAACAGAGGGAGAGACAGGATACACTCATGAAGTCGAGAGGTCACAGGGGCATGTGCTTAGCTTAGTTACACAGAAGGGGATGAGGAGCTTGGGAAGGCCGGATGGAAGAGGTAGGTTTTCAGGATGGGAGGAAGGGGGAGGAGTAAATTTATTCAGGAAGCGAGTTCCAGGCACCGAATTCCCACTGTTATTATCTATTCCACTCCATTATCATCTATCCCCTTTCCTAGATATCTTGAATTAGGAGCAGATTCTACAAAAAAATGCAGTAAAATCTGCAGAAAACAGAACTTGGTTGTTCTAACAGCCTGCTCACCTTTCTGCTTAGACAGACTGTGGCCTGCCTCAGAAGTGTCAATGATTGGCCCATTGTGAATCTATGCCAAGTCTTGTGGAGGCTGTTTCCAGCATTCAGAAACTGTGCCTTCATCCCCCCAATTGGTGCAGGGAGGCTGTAGCATGTACAGTATCTGTGACCCTTAGTAAACTTCTGCCTGTGCATCAGTAGAACTGAACAGAAGAGTAAATACACACACGTCCTCTTTAGGAATCCCAGCCTTCCCTCCCTACAAAAACAAATCTTTAGGGGAAAGCATGTTTTCAAACGCTTTGCTTTGAGGGTAGAATAAAGACCAGTACATGGAAGGAGGAGGGAAAAAATGCATAATGATTAGGAGGTGAGAAATGACTAATGAAATTGAAGCAGCAAAATGTAACGCGATCCAAATCACAGCAGAAAGCAAAAATAGCAACTGCAACCACAGAGTTCAGAGTAGGAAAGATCTGGTGATCTTGCAGAACACACTGCCATATACTATTGAGTAGCTGCTGCTTCTCGGTGGTGGCCGAAGGACATACTGGGTCAGACCAACGGTCCATCCAGCCCAACATCCCTGTCTCCGACGGCGACCGCCTTTCATCGCTTTAGAAAAGCGCCCAAGAGGTCCCAATGAAACAATCCATTCCCTGCTGCTGACAATCAGAGGGCCAGGAACCCCCATATAGGACAGCTACTGACAGGGAAGTCTCTTTGGGATCCTTCAGGATGAACGCGCCTACGTAAGTGGCGAGATACTGTGGATACTATGCCATACCGCCATTCTCCGTGCTCCCTCTTCCCCAGAAGCAGCACAGAAACCATGGATTATGAAAAATGTAAAGAAAAATTAAAAGACATTTTAAAAAAATGTTTTCTTCTTGTGTCTGGCTCTTTTGGAGGGCAGATGGGCGTGCTCGCTTGGATGGCAGGTCTGGCAGGGGGACATTTTCCTGAGCCTCCTCATGCGGACCCAGCTATGGAGGAGAGTTTGTGGGAGGCGGGTGAAACGACTAGCTGGGGAGGCACCCTGGCCATGCTACTGATGTGGTTGCAGATCTCATCCCACCGCTACGGGGTCTCCCCAAGTCCTCTCTGCACCAACAGCTGCAGACCCGCAGGTCCCGGTCCGGCCAGGTGTTTGTGGCAGGGGGTTTCGTCCACGCCCATTGCACGGGCAAACCTGCAGCAAGGCAACAAAGAAAGCGATTAGTTCAGGCTGCTCCACTCACCTCCTCGCCCTGCGTTTCAGGACCCCGTCCACCCAAAGCATTCGACCTGGCCTACTATGCTGCTGCTGGGGGCAGTGGCTGCAGCAGGATCCCAGCGCCACGCAGTTCTGAGTGAAGAACATACCGCCATTCGTGCCCTCCCCCAGCCGCCATTCTGGCTTCCCCCCCGCCCACTAGCCTGACGTCCTGCCATGGTGACTCCCCATCCCACCCCAC
>QEPC01000343.1:923859-969928 GCA_003113815.1 Sphenodon punctatus
GGGGGGGGGGGGGGAAGGGGAGGGAGCAGAGAAGCAAAGTTGGCAAACACCTATCTCCACTCTGATTGGACTAGGGGGAAAATTCCAAAATAATGCGGTGGTAAGGGATCTGATCCCCGACTCCAGTTCCTCCACCCAGCACTGAAAGAGTAAGAGTGAGCTCAGGGGAAGGCAGCAGAGAGGAGGGCTTGCACAGATCCATGGGGGTACAAGAGTCAGGATCAGAACCCTCTTCTTTTTATTTATTTAATTTATTTTTAAAACTTTTACCCTGCCCCTCCTGCCATAGGCAGCTGAGTGCACCCTCAACCTCTACGCAACCCTCACAGCTTGTACTAGTTTTCAAAAGTGGTCCTAGGAGGGAAAAGGTTCCCCAACCCTGGCATATTGGGGGGGTGGGGGGGGGGGGGAAGAGAGAAACTAAAGTGAGGGGGACATGATAGCAATATTCTGATATCTAAAGAGACTGTCACAGAAATGGGGTACAGTTCTGATCCACTGCCCCGGGAAGAGCAAACAAAAAGAGAATTGTCACAAGCTGAAGTTTGGTTAATAAGCTTTTGGGAAACTTCCTAACTGTAAGAGGAGCTGAGTGATGTGATGCGTAACTGGAGAGAAGACCCAAATGGCATAGGCACATCTGTCCCACCCCACAGATCAGGCAAACATGGCAGGATTTAGGAAGAAAAGGCAAGCGAGCAAAAGCTCCCAGCTGCACCTTCCTTACCTGTCTCTCCTTGGTCCATGTATCCACTACTTTCCCCTCTGATCCCGTAAGCCACTGAACAAATCCAGCTACTGCTGACTATCTAGGAGAGCTCCAAGCTCCTTCTTTAGATTTCTGGCCTAGAAATTGTAACTTTAATCATTTAGGAGTTGAAATGCTGCTTGGTTGGGGAGCTGGGGGAAGCCACTGACCAACCCTGCTCTAAGGAGTTAATTTTTAAACTTTTAAGACAGGACTCCAGGGTGGAGGATGTGAAGGTTACAGCAATGAGGTCATGTGAGACCGGAGCCCATGGTGATGGTTCGCTTAAAATCAGGGATGGAGGAACCTTTTCCTTCCCAGAGGCCACTTTGAATGTCGGCATGCTCTCCGAGGGTAACACAGAAACTGGGGGTGGAGGCGCGGGGTGCACTCAGGAAAAGGTAGGTCCAGACCATCAATCTGTCCCCTCTCCTTGTGTGCACGCCCTTAATGCTGGTCCCTTACCTTGAGCTCAGATTTCAGTGATTGGTGGTAGGAGCTGGATCCAGGGGCCAGATTGAGGAACTGGCAAGGGACCATGGAAAAACTAGTCATGGGTTACATTTGACACACACCTTGGACCCGAGGTTCCCAAACCCTGAATTCAAGGTTTTGCATTAAAAAAATAAGTCTGATTGGGGATACTCACTTTTTCTGTGCCTACGATGTGCACGGTGAACACCAGAGGCCAGGAAAGATTCATCCTCACACAAAGAGGCAATCAGATTTTTAAATAGAAATCAGTCTCTGTGTAAGAGTCTATTTTAAGCAGCGTGACCAGCAAATACCCACTGACTTAGAATCAGGAAGTTAGGATTGGATAAGGCCCATCAAGTACAACCCTCTAAGTCAAGTTTCCACAGCAGCGCACCTCAAGCTGTTTTCCTGGGTTCCTAGGTGAGAGAGTCCTCAAAAGACTCCAGTGACCTGGACAGACAAGCCTGCCCTTTCAATCGGAGATTGCCAAGTCACTCCTTGAATTAGAAGCACCTGTTCCATAACCCAAGAAAGGGTTGTTGAAACCTGACCGTGTAGACCATCGTTTTTCATGGAGAACTCGCCCGTTTTACAAACAATCGGGAATACTGAAGTCAGACAGTCACTATTCAAAGACTAAAGGTGCCCCTGATTTATCAAGCTATTTATCTCCTCCATGCAAGCTAGGATAATTACTATTTCTGCCAAAGGGGAGGCTAACCTATTTTAAAGGGTTGCTATTAGTGTTCCACTCAGGGAAGCGATTATGGAGGCATTCTTTCACATACAAAAGAAATTAGTCCTTTTAGAACAGGTGAATTTGGTTTCTGCAATGACGACCTCCATTCAGATTTCTAAACCCAGGGTCAAGCCAAGAATGCATGTTACAGAATAGAGAACACAGATCCAAAGCCCAAGTTAAAAGAAATAATTTCACCTAGGTTTTAATAAGCTCTTTCCCGATTTACCATTGTATTGCAGCACTTCAAACAATAAATTCGTCCTCAACAACTGAGAAACGTAACCTCATTATCTCTGTTTTACAGGTAGGGAACAGAAGCAGAATATGACCTGCCTGAGGTCACACACACAGAACACACATCAAAGCCAAGGAGCCTTTCTCCATGCTTTAAAATGAAAACGTTTTGCATAAAAGCCTTTTGCAGAAAGCAGCCAGTAGAACAGTGGTTCCTAAACATTTTGCAACCGAGGCCTTGTTCCAATGAACAGAGGTCAACGGACATAACGTCGGCAATGAAATGGACGTAATCACTTCACTTTGGTAGCGTTCAAGTCATGTAAACTGAAAGTAGCATTGCTTCAATTCCCCCCAGCTGAGATGTAATGACCACTGAATCATGGTCACTACCCTCACACTGATGCTTCGAAAACCCAAAGGGGAGCATGTACGCCTGGATTTTAAGGAATATACACTCTGCTTTCTATTGCTGAATGGGTCAGCTTAACACTCTGTTCGTCTGAATGCTTCAGGAGTAAAAGAGAAGTCCGGCCCAGCTACGTGGAATTAACCGTTTGTCAGAACGCTGCCTGAGGCATAATCTCGTGACCCCAGACAGCTACTGAGACATGCCAAGTACATCAAGGGTCAATGGGGACTGGGATTCTTTCTGCAGGTGGTGTGATCCTCTGCAATGAGACATCCCTGCCTTCTTGCCAATCAGAAAAATAAAGCTGCTAAGAGGAGACACAGCTGCAACTGCCGGTGTGAATGAAGGCAGGAAAATGTTGGAGAGCAACTGTAGCATCCCTACCAGAACAGGAATTTGCTCCTGAACTCCTCGCTACTCACCGACATTCCCATTTACTGTCCTTTCACTAGGGATCCCCTTCTCCCCGGTAACTAAGCTAAACCCCTGTGACTGCTCACTTTGTGGATGTCTCCCTGTACCCCTTTCCCTCATCTTAGATTGTAAGCCCCTCGGGGCAGGGACCTTCTCTAATACATGACCGTACACAGTGCCAAGTACATTGCTGATGCTATGGAAAACACCTAACAGCAACACCAGAGAGAGAGAGAGTTTGTATGGTTACCTATAGATGGGGATTTGAAAGGGTATTTGTCGGGAAGGTCCACTCTAACTTTCCACACTCCACCTTCGTACGGTGCTGCAATCAGAGAAAAATATGCATATTAGACATAGGACACAACCAAATGGAATAAAATCACTTACAGAGCTCTTAGAAAAACCATCCCATTCTCCGTGGCTGCTCCACAAATAGAGGTTATTTACCAGTAACTCTGTTCTTCTAGAGAGCTCCGCGTATTCTCACTCATGGGGGATTCACTTCCTGCTTTGCAGGTACCGGAAAACCTTTTCTGTCAGCAGCATCCAGGCAGAATTAGCCTGGAAAAGACTACAACATGGTGAGGGCTCCGCCCCTCCATCCCCCTCCCATCCTGAGAAAAGCCCGGGCTCACATCACGTGGGACGGGACGGTATAAATAGGGGGAGGAGCGCTCGCCACCTCAGTTCCTTCCAACCCCAGTTCGGAAGACCCAGCCATGTCAACTGAGACTGAGGGGAAGGAGGGCGGGTCGTGAGAATACGCGGAGCTCTCTCGAAGAACAGAGTTACTGGTAAGTAACCTCTATTTCTTCTTTGAGGATCTCCGCGATTCTCACTCATGGGAAGAGTAAAAAGCAGTTGAAACACCTACCTCTAGGAGGAGGGAGTCGAGGAAGTCAATCAAATACTGAGTGCAGAACCGCCTTCCCCACCGGGGAGTCTGACCTAGCTGCAAGGGCCAACGAGTAGTGCTTCGTGAAGGTATGCACCAACGCGCCCATGTGGCCGCTCTGCATATGTCCGAGATCGGTATCCCATGGAAATTCGCAATGGACGAAGCAGCGGCTTTGGTGGCGTGTGCTCTCAGGCCCTAATGGTGGAGCCCTGCGAGCTAAGGCGTAACATCTCTGTACGCATGGAGTAATCCATTTGGATAGTCGTGGTGAGGAAATCTTGACCCCAATCCTTTGGCCTCCATAAGAAACAAACAGGGAGTCGCCTGCTCTAATGCTCCTGGTTCTGTCAATGTAGAAAGCCAGTGCTCTCTTAACATCCAAAGTGTGAAGTGTTCGTTCTGCAAGCGAAGCGTGAGGTTTTGGGAAGAACACTGGCAGTGAAATCGTCTGATTCAGATGGAAAGGTGAAACAACTTTAGGTACAAAGGCTGGATCAGTTCTTAAATCAACCTTATACCTATGGAACGAGGTATAAGGTGGTGAGGCCCTGAAGCCAGTCAACTCACTCACTCTTCGTGCTGAAGTGACTGCAACCAAAAACACAGTTTTAATAGACAGATTTTCCATGGTACAAGAAAGCAAGGGTTCAAAGGGATGGCCCATCAGTCTTGACAGCACAAGATTCAAGTCCCACTGAGGGACAGGGTGAAATATCGGTGGGAAAGTGTTCACGAGTCCCTTCCAGAAGGATCTCATCAAAAAATGAGAACACAAAGTTTCCTGACCCTGTGGCTGTAGGCGCAAGGACAACGCCGCCAGGTGCACTTTTACGGACGAAACAGACAGAGGCGATTTCTGTAAAGCCAAGAGGTACATAAAAACGTGATTCATAGTAAGGGCGGGTAGGGGGACAGACTGCGCCTCACACCACTTAGAGAAACGCAACCACTTTGCTTCGTAGCACCTACGTGTAGAGGGGCGTCGAAGATTTAGTATCATCTCCGAGACCTCAGGTAGTGCATTCCCTACAAGAGCAGGCTCAACAATGCGGAGAGGTGGAGCATCTGCAAATCATGGTGCAGGATTGTCCCTTGAGCTCGTGACAACAGGTCAGGTATGAGCGGAAGAGTCTTGACACACACGGACATTATCTGTAATGTTTGAAACCATGCTTGGCGAGGCCAGAAGGGTGCAATTAGGATCAGACGAGCCTTGTTCGCTCTGACCTTGCACAATACTCTGTGAAGGAGAGGGACTGGGGGAAAAGCATAGAGGAAGATCCCGTGCCAGGATATAGCAAAGGCGTCTGAAACTGAGCCCGGGGCAACCCGAGCGGCTGCAGTATTCCGGTAGCTTCGCGTTTTCTTGAGACACGAAAAGGTCCATCGTTGGTGTCCCCCATTCTTGAAAAATATTGTGAAGTACACGTTGTCGTTCATTGACCATTCGTGTTGGTCCGACATCTTGCGGCTGAGAAGATCTGCCATGAAATTGTCTTGACCCACCAGATGAATAGATTGAATGTGAATTTTATGAGATATGCACCAATGCCATATGGCTTCTGCTTCTCTGGACAGACTTGTTGACCTTGCCCCCTCCCCCTGTTTGTTCACATACCACATCGCTGTGGTGTTGTCTGTTATGATCAAAACATTCTTTTCTCTGATATGGGGTAGTAGAGATTTCAGAGCCCAGCGTATGGCTTTGAGTTCCAACATATTGATGTGAAACTGCTTCTTCTAAGGACCATAGACCGTGCACTTGTATGAGACATACAAGTGAGAGTGCCCCAACCAGTTAGGGAGGCATCTGAAGTGATGGATGCATGGATGTTCGTGGGATCGAATGGCATTCCTTTAACTACTTGGTCTGCATCCCTCCACCACAGTAGACTTTTGTGTACCCTCTGTGGTAATGTCAGTTTCATGTTGAGTGGTTGGAGGTTGGGAGTATAGTTCTGTGTCAGCCACTGTTGGAGCGGTCTGATGTGAAGGCGCGCATACGGTGTTATCATGGTAGCAGAGGCCATCAGCCCTTGTAGTTGGAGGGAGTAGCGCACCGATCTTGTCGGTTGAGATAGCAAATCCTCCAGAAACTTTCCTATGGCTAGGAATCTGTCTGTAGGTAGGTATGCTCTTGTCTGGCAAGTATCTAGTATCACCCCTATAAAGGGTAGTCGTTGGGAGGGGCATAGATGTGACTTGGAAAGGTTGGTCAAGAAGCCTAGGTTCTTGAGCAGTGACATTATTATTTCCAAGTGTCTGTGCAGGTTGTGTTGCAATGCAGCTGTGAGTAACCAATTGTCCAGGTATGGAAATACCCTGATTCCTAGTCTTTGGAGGTGGGCAGCTACCACCGCTACACACTTGGTGAAAACATGTGGGGCCGTAGACAGCCCAAATGGGAGGACTTTGTATTGGAACTGCCGGTTTCCTTCAATAAATCATAAGTATTTGCAATGAGAAGGGCGGATGGAAATATGAAAGTATGCATCTTGTAGATCAAGGGATGCTAGCCAGTCACCCTGCTGAAGACCCATAAAGATAATGGGTAGGGAAGTCATACGAAACTAATTTACGGACAAACTTGTTGTCTCAAGTCTAGGATCGGGTGAAATCCTTTGTCCTTTTTGGGAACCACAAAATTTTTTGACTAGAAACCGGTATTAAGTTCAGATACGGGAACCGTTTCAATGGCTCCTTTCTGAAGTAGTTTCTGCATTTCGACTAGTATTTGAGTTGGGAGGGGGGGAGGGGAGGGCCCTAGGGGGGAAGAAATTGAAACTGTATAACGTAGCCAAATTGGACAATCTCCCTGACCCAGCGGTCAGAGGAAATGGCTTCCCATTGGGGTAGGAAGGGTAGCAGGTGATTGTGGAATGAGGAATAGTCCTCATGTATACCCTTGATCGGGTCGTCAAAAACGGGACTTTGTTTGTTGCCCCAAGGACGAGTTGGGGGATGGTTTGCCTCACCCTCTCTGCCTATTGAAGGCCTTGCACTGCTGAGGCCCTTGTGGTGGTTGGTACTGCATAGTATTCTGTTGAAAACGCTTTCCAGCGTTATAACTATATGAGGGATAGTTGGGTCTTCTGGGCGAGAAGAAATAGGGACCCTGTGTAGGATACGATTTTTTTTTTTACGGGTTGTACGTATGACCCCTGTAGACCTAGCCGTCTGATTCATCTCTTTGATCTTTTTTAGGGTGTCATCCGTAGAAGCAGCGAAGAGCCCTTCGCAGTCAAACGGGAGGTCTTCTATTCGTGTCTTGTTCTCCTGGGTCAGAGCCGTGGAGCACAGCCATGCATGTCTGCACAGTGCCATGGCCGAGGCCATCCCTCTAGCGTTGGAATCAGCTACATGCATGTTTGCTGTCAGTTGAAACTGTGCCATCTGCATGCCCTCTTTCTGGAGAGCTGCTATTTGGTTCGGGTCTGTGGTGCTGCTAAGCTGTGCCCACAACCAACGTTGATAGCCACACATGGCTGAGGTGTAGTTGGCTATTCTGAATGATAGGGAGTCAGAGGAGAACATCTTACGTCCTAGGACCTCTAGTCTCCTTCCCTCCCTATCCGATGGGGATGTCTGTATCCCTCCCGCTCTAGATTTTAGAGATGCTGCCGTTATCACTAAAGAGTTCGGGGGTGGGGGTTTGTGAAAGATCTGTGCACCCTCCTTGGGAACGGTGTACAAGGAGTCCGCCAACTTATTGGTGGGTGTCTCAGAGGCGGGTTTGCTCCAAATGGTAGATGCAGGCTCCATTAAAATTTTTGTATTGTTTTTATTGAATGTTGTTCGCCGCCCCGGGCTGCCCTGAAGGCAGGAGGGGCGGGATATAAATTTTAAATAAATAAAATAAATAAAATTAGCTGTTCTAATATCGGGAGGATTACATGTCCCAATTCACCTGCCCCTAGGATCCCGAAAATAGGCCCACTCTGAGATTTTTTGACAATTCTGGTTGGGAGTTTAGGAAGGGAGGTTGCCATCCTCTGCAACATGCCCTGAAAGGCTTTTGAGTCCTCAGTAGCCAAGGATGGGTTTGGATCCGATAGGGCATCGGGGGGAGGGGGGGAAATGGTCTCGTCCTCCTCCAGTGAGGGTGAGGATGGAGACGATGATCGGGATGCGGATCTCCCTGAGGAGGCTATTGTAGCCGGCCCCGGTACCGTCTGCCCCATCTCCTCCCATGGGTTCCCCAGCATCGAGGTCAGGACATCTGTGGCCCCGGAGGGTGCTAACCTCTCGCCTCATGGTTGAGTGGCTATGGTCCCTGTCTGATCCATGCGCCCAGTGCCAGTAGTTCCTGTGTTCTGCGGTGCTGAGCCCGCATCCGACGGTGGAGGGTGAGAAATCGTCGCCGTCGGTGCCGCCCTCGGGGGAAGTGGCGGCACATATGGGTGTTCCCGTCTAGTGCATGCCAGGGTATCAAAGTCTGGCCTAGCCATATAGGGCGAGGAACTCCAGGACCGGTATTTCTGAGAGTAGTCATAATGTCTGTCCCTGGGGTTGTAGGGTGAGCAGCAGGAACATGGCGATTGGGATGTACGCTCCCGATGGCACCTCAGCGGTGTACCGTGTTCATCCCGGTACCGCGGGGATCTGGATCTCGAGCAGTACCGTCTGTGCGCCTGGGATCGTGCATCCATGGGCACTGTTGCCGGTAATGTAATTAAAAGGGGTGGAACCGTCGGATTGGGCAGTGCCGCCGGTTGTGTGGGCTGTAATTGCGGTGCCGCTGGTTGTGTCGGCTGCAATTGCGGTGTCGCACTTGTCGGTCCTGACTGAGTTACCTTGCCCCTCATATGTTGCACCTGGGGAGCCGCCGCATCCCGTGCCCGGGTGCTCTGGACCCCTTCCTCTTCTCCTCCTCCGCTCGTCTGGATCCCTGTTCCGAGGAGCGGGTGGTGCTGTGAGCACGTGGGGCCTTTGCACCGCTTTCTACTGGGCGAGCAGTGCCGAGAGTCCGGGAGCTGTCCTTAGGAGGGGACGGTCCCGCAGGTCTCGGTGCCGTCATGGATCCGTCAGTGCCATGTTGCTCCGTCGGTGCCCTCTGCGCCGATTCCATCGTTGATGACATAGAGTGCCGGGTGGGGAGCCTGAGAGGCCCCTCTTCTCCACCCGCCAAAGCCTTTTTAGTTAGCAAGTCCTGGAGATGCAGTGCCCTGGCACGTTTGGCTCTGTTCGATAATACTGAACCGGCTCTGCAGGTCTGGGTGTTATGTGACTCGCCCAGGCAAGCGAGGCAGCGGTTATGCTGGTCGCTGACGGACAGGAGCGACACCTCTTAAAGCCCGGCTGTTTGGGCATTCCCAGTTGCCCCGAAGGGCGGAGAGTGCTCGGGGAATAAGACCCCGTGGGCAAGGGCAGCACTCACTGTTTTCTCTTACTACTGACCTAGCGAGGTCTTCCAACACCAGGCGGTTGGAAGGAACTGAGGCGGCGAGGGCTCCTCCCCCTTTTTATACCAGACCACCGCTTGTGATGCGAGCCCGCGCTTTTCTCAGGATGGGAGGGGGATGGAGGGGCGGAGCCCTCACCATGTTGTAGTCTTTTCCAGGCTAATTCTGCCTGGATGCTGCCGACAGAAAAGGTTTTCCGGTACCTGCGAAGCAGGAAGTGAATCCCCCACGAGTGAGAATCACGGAGATCCTCGAAGAAGAACTTAGGAACGCCTTTCCGTAAAGTTCACCAAAGTCCAAGCACTTTCCCAAAGCAGCCTAAGACCTACTTATTTGGCCTGACCTTTAGGGTTCGGGAATTGCTTTTAAATGGGGAATTTTATGCACTACGTTGCATAGGTTTTTATTCTCTTCTATTTTACATTGTATAAATATATACATTATAAGTCACCCTAAGCCTCTGGGGAAAAGAGGGTTAAAAATCATAAATAATGATTCCCCAGGGACAGGAAGGCTTACGGTAAAGGCTGTTCCATCAAGCGAGGGTTTGCAGCATTCCAACAGAAGTATTGGACACTACAGGTTCCAGCCAAAAGACATACGAGTCTTATTTGAATCATAACAGAATAGTTATTTACCTGTGGAGAAGCTCCTAAATTTAGACCAGGCCTGGTTTCACCACTAGGTAGAGGTAGACGGTAGCCTAGGTTGACAAAGCTTAAGAGGGACAGCCAAATGCTTTTAAAATTTGTTGCCCTGATGCTGCACTGTGGGAGCACAACAGAGTTCTTCCCCCATCTACAGTGCAAATTCTGTGCTGGCTGCCTTGCACTGTGGGCTGGGGAGGTGGCGGATGTTGAGTGAAACTGACCTGTGGAAAGGAAGCCAGGTCAATTTTATAATGACTCTGTCCAGCTTTGGGTTGGGCTTCCTGGCTGACGGAATCCCTGCTCCCTAATTAGCAACTGTTTCAGGTGGGGAGCAGGAAGCCCCAGTCCCCTCTTTTTACAGGACTAGCACTCCCTCTCCAACATTCAAGCACTGTCTTTTTGGCTAGGGCAGCAAAGTGCTTAAAGCTGCCCCTGGTGAGGACACAAACTGAAAAGACAACTGATTTTTTTTAACCAAAAAGACAACAGTGTTAAGCAAGACAAAAGTCAAATATTACGAAATTCAGCCAAATACGGAAAGCAGAAGACGGACTTTTCAGAGGTACCAGACACGATTATTCTGGGTGATCAGGACCTTTAAAAATTGTTTTAAGTCATGGGTGAGAAACCTCCGGTGGCTTACCAGCCAAATAGTCCTTTGGAGGTTCCCCTGCAAGCCCAGTTAGTCTGGTCCAGATGCTGCGATCCACAGCTCACCAGCCCTTGGGACAGCCACAGAACGCTTCTGGGCCAGTGGCTACAATCCCCTTCCTCTTGCACAGTATGCTCCCACCACAGAGTCCTGCAGGAGTGGGGGTTCAGCCCCCAGCGCAGGAAGGTTCCCAGTTCTGGTTTAAGCAAGCACTCTGCTACTAACTTACTATTCAGCTATACCCAAGGATGCCGCTCATCGACTAGGATTCCCCAACCTTTCCCTTATTGTTAGCTGGGAGAAATGGGACCGTTAATAATGGGCAAAATGCAAGCTAAGGACATCAAGATCCCTTGAACCTTTCCTTTGACACCAGCTCCCAGATCCACACTACACTCCAGATTAACCATTAGATGCACTGCACCACTGCAAATTAAGCAACGGACCTGCCACTGAGCCACTGCAATGTACTGTCTGTGCTAGGGGGTGGGGGTGTGCATACTTACTTCCTTGTGGTCCATAGAACTTCACTACAAATTCGTTGAGTCCTCCTAGAATTGTGACTTCATGTTTACTCTCAATGCTGATGTGACAAGTAAAGGAAAACGTTGAGTCTTGGTAACAATGCATCACACGCCCGAAATAGCCAGACGCTTTACTATGCTAAAAGCCCAGGTAAACATTTACAATATTTTAAGATTTGGAACTCATGAATCTCAACCACCCTTGTTTGGAGCAGGGGATTCGACTAGAAATTAGATGATCATCAAGGTTTCTAGCTCTGCATTTCTAGAATTCTGGGAATTTAAGCCAAATTAGTAGAATGGAACAGAACTAAAACTAATTGCCGGTTCTGTATTTGCGTTTCCCAACGGCGGTCCAAATAATAATAATAATAATCATCTTTATTTTTATATAGCTCCCCCCTGCCATAGCACTCAGATTGCTTTACACCTAACAATTTAACACAACTTTTAATCCTCACAACCACCCTGTGAGGTAGGTCAGGCTGGGAGAAAACTGTGACTGGCGCAAGGTCACCCAGTGAGTTTCTGGCTAAAGCGAGACTAGAATCCCCCTACTTCTGGGTCCAAGTACCGCGCACACTAGCCATTACACCACCCCGGCTCTCAGTTAAATAGCCAAATAAGTAATCACACTGAAGCAGGTATTTGCCAACACCCCTGTTTTTCTGGGTTTTTTTAACCATTTCGGATTGGATATATAATTAGTTGCCCACAAATCCAAAACAAAGGACCGAAAACACTGGGGCGAAAAAACAGCCCAAGACCCTGAAATGAATCGGTATCTGAACCAAGTGGGTGAGAATAATGTTTCCGACCCACTTCATCAGACCCAATGCAAAGCGGGTAAATTCGACAAATACGGTATTTGCCAGGGATACCCGTTTCAGCAGTAGAATGGAAGCTAGCTGCACAAGTATTTGGTGCTGCTCTGCTTAACGGGGGAAAACAAAGTCACATACATTTTTAAAATGCTACATGTTCAGATCTCAAAAAAACCCAGAAGCCTTGTCTCCGAGTGAGAGAGAAGAGGACCATTGTTAGTCAGCTTCTGCAGAAACCTAAGCTTTCCTTTAAAAAGAAACGCACTCGACTCCTTGCTGGCCCCACTGCAGTACCCTGTGTGCAGCAGAGAAGGGAGGGGCGGGGGGGGGGGATTTAAATTTAGCAAGAATGGTAGCTCAAAAGCAAAAGTCTCCATGCACCTGCATGCATTGAGTTAGTGGGGTGAGATGCAGATTAATGTTTCAGAAAGGATCTCCAGTCTCCTACCCCCAAATGCTTTGAGCACCAGGCACAGGAGAATAACGGTGAATTCACTCGCACCACGTTGCACATTGTAACGTCTCCATTAGACTTGCACACTCAGATTATTCATTGCCATTTAGGAAAACAAACAACCAGAGATTTCCTCCCCATTCCTCTTCCACAACAAAAATGCGAGTTCTGATGAATTAAGTTCTACTTGGCTAACTTCACTGCTGTCAAATGGCCTCCCACTGACAGAATGCAAATGATGGCACTTTAATGTTAATTTGACTTGCAAGGTCAAAAAAAAAATCCTCAGAGGGGTCTTTTGGACAGACAGATGGGCTGATTATAATGTGCTGTTACAATACACCAGGAGAACAATTGTATTTTAAACATTAAATTACATAAGCTGGGAGACAAATAAAAAATGAAAACAGCCAGTAGTTCAGAAAGAAATTAATACACTACCGAAAGGCAAGACAACTTGCTTTCAGAAACACTAAGGCAATTATCAGTAATGTCTCAGCCTACAAACCTGCTGGAGTATTCCAATATAAACCAGGACTAATGGATTACAAATATTAACCTACAGCAATTACTTTAATCAATAATTTAAATACCTGAATTATGATGGAGGCACCAAGAGAATGAACAATCAAGAGGTTCAAGTTACCAACAAGTCACTTCAAGGTGTTGCCTTCAATACTACCCTACTTTTTGCAGACTGATGCTATTGCTGCTCCATGCTTTTGAGAGCTCACAAGAAAAGCTGGGCATGAGATCAACACTCCAAGGACTGAAGCCTACACAGAATGTATGAAATGGATAGACTGCCTGAGCTTCCATTGTTTGCAAATGAGGTTTTTAAAGACCATCCAGAAAAAGAAAAAAAATCACTATTTCCAACACACTTTTCTTCCTCCAGGGAATGTTTGTCCTCATGCTGACATCATCAAAGCAAATCTCCCCATTTTACAAAGGGGCAAAAAAACCACCCCAAAAAACCCGTTAATTTGTGTAGCCACATACAGCAATTCTGTGAGGTATGGGTATAACTCTGCCCTGATTAAAGCCAATGACACTGAATCACGATTTGATATAAGAACTCCTGCGCTTACCACACCATGTTGTTAACTCCCGTTATTTTGCAACCGGTGCCCTCGGTGGTAAAATAATTCCATGGGGCCCTTGCAACGGGAACCAATCGTTTATCTTTGTTGGGGCCGCCATGAAAATTACTGTTTTCAGAGGCCACACGAGCCGTTACTGTCTCAATCAAACTGGACAAGTTCTCTAATTTTAAAAAGGCAGTATTAGTACTCATTTTTGGTTTAAATCAAATCTAAATCTAAGCAAGATGAATGAATCTAGCAGGGCTGAACTTTGAATGCCTGGGACCCCAGGCAAAGCTAAAAATGCAGGGCCCCTTTGGCCCCATCTCCTTCACCCTTGGGGCTCTCTCCACAGGATGGGAGAGGTGGTCATGTTTAGGGCCCTGGGGGAAACCGAGGCCAATGCAGGCCCCCCCAGGAGGAGAGAAAATGCAACGGCTAGGGCGGTCATTCCAGGTCACCCTGCAGTAAGGCTGGCTCTGAAAACCAGAACATGTTGGGTAGGAGAGCTGTGCTTGTGTCTTAAGAGTCCTCAGGCAACACCTAGAAACAACTATCCCCAACCCCTCACCCCCACATCTGACGATACGTGCAAACATCACCTTCTAGTGCCCTTCACTCAAACATTTCAATAACGAGGCCAAGCAACTGAGGGGTTGGGAAAACCATCTCCTCTTAGAGAAGGAAACTAGGTCTCTGTCCGGAACACCAAAGTCCTTAGGGAACTACAGGAACCGATACTACCATGAGCCATTATTTGCTCAGCTTCAGAAAAACAAATTGGTTGTCAAATCCTAGCACTATTCCCGTTCAGGGACAGAAGAGGAAGAGGATAGAGACGGGTGCCCTTCGTGCCAGAATGCTGACTCCTATGTAACTTTGAAATGCCTTGGCTTGCATGGCAAGGCACACGACACCTACTGTGTGGATATGCAGGGACAGGTCATGAAGAAGATGTTTCAGATTTCACTAAGGAGCCAGCTTGTAATAAGGCGGATACCGTACAACGCTTAAAAATAAACTGGCTCCTCAAGGAGTCCATCTAAATGTACTGATTTGACATAACGTCCAATTTAGTAAGAAATCAGCAGAAAGTTGTTGGGTGGAATTCAGCTGCCTGTTTGCAGTGGATAAAAGGTTTGAAAGAGCTAGCTCGGGATTGCAGGATGGAGAGGAGAGACTAAGACCTGGAGATAATTATCTCAGTCCAAGGCTGCATTGAGAATTTCAGTGATTACAAAAGTGCTCAGAATTAAAGCTCATGATGTGAAAGGCAAGTTCTCTTAGAAGGATCTCTCTGCGGGAGGAATTTCTAAGGCGCAGACACAAAGGTATTTTTGTAGCTGCTTACAAAACACCTCTCTGGGCGAATAAGAACTTGCTGCAAGTGACGGCATAGGGCCAATAGGTGTTGGAAGCAGCACTCAGAAGCCGCAGTCAGAATGAAGGCTTGGAATAGAGTCACAAAATTGGCATGTGGCCTGGATGTCCTTTGCAGAGTTCTAGGTTCGGTAGAACTGCTAAAAAAAAAAAAAATCTGTATTAAAAAAAAAATCATATCATTTTGCTTCTTTAATCCCAAAATATGAAACGAGTTATTCCAAAGAAAAGGTTTTTTCTTTTAAAAAAAATAAAAATAAAAAAAATAGGAAGAAAGAAAAATGAGTTAGTGAAGAACTTCCTATTTGCAAAAAAAGTTTTGGTTATAAAAAAAACTATTCCGTAATTGAACACAAATGGTTAAATGTAAAACAGCGTTATAAAAGTTGTAAACATTGAAAGAAAGAAAAAAAGTTAAAATTAAAAAAAACAAAACAAAAACTATTCAGTTTGGCAGACAAAAATCTTTCAAAAATTAAAGCTTTCACATTTTGACTACTGAAAATTGAATAGTAAAACCTCACAACAAATCTCATTTGTCCCCAGTGAAATGTGAAAATTTAAAAAATGTAAAATAAAGTAAATTTCAAAAATCAAAATCACAAAAAAAATCTGTTCTAGAGCTAGTCCTAGAATCTCTTCTGATGATTCCTTTCCACAGGTTTTCAATTTTAAGGAAGCTTCCTCCAAGTTCTCCCAACACGCCTTCGAGAACCAGATGAATATTTCTGCTAACAGATTCTTGCCATATTTTTTGAATATTTTTGCTGACACCTGTACACCCCAACCCCTCAGTCAAATTTAGGAGAATTAAAAAAAAGGCATCGCTGCCACCATTTTTCAGTCGGGGCTTTTACACTTTTTATTTTTCAAAGCAATTAATGAAAGCGCCAAGTGCCACACACGCTGGCTGCAGCTAAGCGTCCCCAACTCATTCGGAAACAGAAATTCACACCTCTGTCCGTACTGCTACTTCCGTTTTGCATACAACGGTAACAACGCTGCAAAATTCTATAAAAGCAGTTGCAATCTGTCACCTGCAAAAAAACAAAAAAAGGCTCCAACTACGGTGCACGCCATCATTTTCTAAAGCAAAGGAAACTAACAAGGACTGGAATCTACAACCGCTTCCCTTGTGGCGAGGGTGCTGGGTGAAAAGGGTTTACACAGTAAGCAACACCCCCCACCACATTGTCAGGGACGCTTGGCACAAATTTCCTTAATGAACAAAAACCCTCATTACAGTGTCCCCATCCCCAAGGGAGAGTTATTGCAAGCACCACTCTGTTCACCTCCCCCCCCCCCCGGGAGAGAGCTTGTGTATGTACCTTCAGAGGCACAGATTTAGGACCTTCCGGTCTTTCAAAGCATCTTATCTAGTTATTATGGTCTTCTCCGAGGGGCTGGGGTTTGAGTGATCTTCAACTGACTCATATGCACTGTGGTTTTACGGATAAGCATAGGGGAACAAAGCCACATGACAAATGTTGCAAAGGCCAATATAGCATAACTGGGGGTCAAAAAAGGATTAGCTAAGTTCTTAGAGCAGGGGTGGGGACCCACCTCAGGTCTGGGGTCAAACACGGCCTGCAGCAAGATTTTGTGTGGCCCCTTCCCAGTTCCTGGATCCAGCCCCTGGATCCAGTTCCTACCCCGTAAGCACTGAAAAACTGAGCTCAGAGTAAGGAAGCAAAGATGAAGGCATGCACACAAGGATAGGGGACAGATCCATGGCACAAATCCATGATCTGGAACCTCCTTTTCTTAAGCAGCCCTGGCTCCAACTTCCATGCAGCCTTTGGGAGCTTGTACTAATTTTCAAAAAGGGAGCCGATGGAAAAGGTTCCCCACTGGTTATAGAGGATGGGTCCATAAAAGGCTAATCGTCAAGTTGGTTGGGATAACACCACCAACTGCGGGGGACCGGGCATGAAGGACAGGAAATTGCTCTCTCCATTATGACCCGTCGTGCAGTTCCCTGAAGCGCGACATCTAGGTCATTGGTCTGACCCAGTATGGCACTTATGTTCTTATGACAAAACTGGAAACACAAAAACACACCCCGCCCCTCAGTTTCCCCAGCTGGCCTTTTGTGCAGTAACTAGTTAAAGCATCATCTTTCCTAAGCCTAGATTTTGCAAAAAGCAGCAAACGTTTGAAATCTATCGGAACCTTGCCCATCTCACCACACCGAGTGAGAGGGTGGGGGGAGAAAACAGGCATTGGAGGCCACTAGGCAAGCCATGCACAAACAAGTCCTCCTGATCTTCAGCAGACTCTACGACACATCTTAACTAAACACTATTCCAAGAAATGCGTCAGCTTCAAGGTAAGATGTTGGCACACGACACCCAAAACTTCAGCTTGATTAGGAACAGGGACAGCAGAGAGAAGTGTGCATAAATATTTGCTGCAGAGAAGAAGAAGAAACTCTTTTCTAAAGAGAAACAGCAGCATAAGTCACTTGTTTTGAGTCCTACATGGGTTGTAATGGTTGTCCACTGACCTAGTTAAAGTTGGCAGCACAGACAAGGTCAACTTGGGAACATGCTTATGGGCATGCTTTTCACCAAATCCCAGCATGGGATGGCCGACTGCCTTGCTAGCCATTGATATTATGGCAACCATCACAGTCATGAAATCGAAAGAAGCCATAAGGACACTGGTTTGTTACATGCATTGTTTAAAGTTAATCAGAGAGAGAGAGAGAGAGAGAGAGAGACTGATTTTGTCTGCAATAAACCAAAGCCAGCTACGATTAGGCAAACATAGTATCAATTTACAGAGCCGTAAATGCAATAACTTCGTTGCTTGCATTTTAAAGTGATTTTACATATTGGAACAGATTCTAAAAGGCTAATCAACTTAAGCTCATGTCTCCCAAGTAACAAGTTAGATGTAAATGCAAGATTGGGGACGGGGTGTTTTATTTTGGTCATCTGATGTATGCCGGGACACTATATGCCTGAGAAAGGGCCCCATGTGGCCTGGAAGCTTGTATATGCTCACCAGCAGAGGTTGGTCCAATAAAGAGACGTTGTTTGAACTACTTCCTCTTGGTCCATTTCTAAGCACACACAATTTGGGGTTCTAGATTAAAGTGCAAACATCTTTGTTCTGAGAAGAGAACTGGGAAAGCAGCCTGCCATTTTGAAATGCGGACTGCGGCTGTTAGACTTGTTGTAAGAACAGCCTTAAAGCAGCTAGAACCACGCACCATTCCAACATTTGACACCATCCAAGATGCCCGGCAGAGGCCTCACCCAGGTATGCTACCAGAGATGGTGAACCAGAGATGCCGGGGCTTGAACTTGGGACCTTATACATGCAAAGCATGCACTCTACCACCTGAGCCATGGCTGACCCAACAAGGTGAAATGCCCAATCCCCAGAGACCCCCACGTTAACCGAGGCCCTCCAAAAAGGAGCTTTAACACAAAAATCTTTTAAGAATCCAGATTTGCCTGCAGCGTGATTGCAGGAGACAGAAGTGGACAAATTGCATTACAAAGAATTAAGCTAGTGATTTAGAGAAGTTCTCTCGACCTTAAATAACCTGTTGGAAAGACAGGGTCTTGTGAAAATTAGCTTTCCACACTGTGCGTGGATGCCAAATTTGAAGTAATGCATGACATAATGCATGAGATGCATATGTTACGTTTAGGACAGTTAATATTTTAGGACGCTCACAAATTTCAGCTCCCTCCAGACAGAACACTCCTCTTCCCGAGCAAAACTGTCCCTGCTTCTTTTGGCATTCTTAAAACCATGTCTAGTTGTGGTCACATTTGGGATTCCAGTGCCATAGAATCCGCAAAAGTCACACACTATTTTAACTGGTTTATTGGTGAGTAAAAGGAAAACTAGACAGATATCCTCCAAAGCAGCAGGTATTCCCTTCTTGTTACTAATGCACAAGGACTTATTATGCACAGGGCCCACCCTGTGTTCTCAGCACTGACGGCCTATAGCGGGACAGATGGAATTTAAGATTGTGCTGCTGGTTTCCAGGACCCTGAACAGTCTAGGCCCTGGCTCTATTCAAGACCTACTCCTGGAGCGGCACACTGATGGTTATCTGCGCTTGGAAACCACCCGCTGTTTAGGGATCCCATCATCGTGCCTTAAGTCAGCAGGTGATCAGGCCTTTGCTGTAGCAGATCCCTCAGTGTAGATCCAGATGTCCATCTCAGTTCCTTCCTTCCTCATCTTTAAAAAGCACCTGAACATTTATTTATTCTCCATGTGCCTTTAGGATCCACTGCTGGTTTTCCCCTTAATGTGTGTTGTCCTCCCCTGCTACCTTCCCCCTTTAAATTGTTTTAACCTAGCTTTATATATTTTAAATGGATTTTATACGCCGTAAAGCGCTCAGAGCCATTTGGCAGTGGGGCGCTATAAACATAAAATTTATTATTATTATGCTTGTGGCTGCCTGCTAGCAAGTCATTTTATTGTGAGAGCAGCTACTAGAGAAGTGTAGTAGATCAAAGATAGGGAACGAGGAAAGGCTCGATAGGTTAGGGCTCATCGGCTTGGAGATGAGACAACAAAGGGGACAGCCTAGAAGTTTACAAAATCGTGAGGGGAGTAAATGGGGAGCTGTTACTTATTCTCTAACAACACTAGAAGGAACATCGTGAAACTAACTGGCAGCAAGTTTAACACAAATAAAAGGAAATACTTTTTCAATCGCTGTACAATTAGCTTGTGGAGCTCGCTGTCAGAGGATGTGGTAAAAGCCAATAGCATAAGCAAATGTTTAAAAAGGACTGGATAGGTCCTCAGAAGATAAATGGCTATTACATGGCCAAGTTGGTCAGGGGGATGTAATCTTTGCCGGAAGCTGGGAGTAAATTGCAGGGAACGGCTCCCTCCACGACGACTTGTTGGGAACTTCTCGGAAGCTATCAAAGGTGGCCATCGTTGGAGACAGGATGCTGGACCGGATGGACCACTGGTCTGACCCAGTACGGCATGTATATTTCTACAGAGCAACTGGCCCAAAGCCACTCAGTGACTTCATGGCTAAGATGGTATCCTGGTCTCCTAAGTCCGACTCCATATCTGCTAGGCGACACTGGCTCTCAGTCATGAGACAAAACCATTTGAGACAACCGCTAATGTTCTGCTGAGTTATAGTTCGGGCTGAAACGAGAATCCATTTAATTCTCGTTAGAACCTTGCAAAAATGGAGAAACCCTAGCGAGATCTCAGGACGATCCTGCTAAGGGTCTCGAGAATCTTTCAAGAATCCTGCTAAAAAAAAATAATTCACCGCACATGCGCAAAATACCCACTGGGGGCCGTTCTGCACATGCGTGGTCCTTTTCCAGTGTTGTGGGCAGCATCAGCGCCATTTTGGAAGAGGGCAGCTGTTCTGTGCACGTGCAGACAGGCTGCTCTTTTCCAAAATAGCAGTGATGCTGTCCGGGCCATCTTGGAACAGGGCCATATATGCGCAAGTGGGGTTTTTTATTTAGAAAAAAATCTTGACAAGACGATAATTTTAATTTTCTCGTTTTTATCTTGATTCTCGTCGAGATGCCTTATTCTCGTCGACAGCTGAGAAAATATGGAGATCCAGGCTTCCTGCCGACGTTCAGGAAGCAGCAGGGGCTGTCAGAGCGGTCATGTGAAATCCCCAGTTGTGTGCACGGGGGTTTTAGCGTTATTTTACAGGGCCGCCCTGTATCGCATCATTGAATTTAATAGAAGAATGGAAAAATAACGTTAACACCCCCGTGCGGGGCCCAGTTTCAGCCCTAGTTATAGTTACCTTAAGTCCCTCTCATTTACAGGCATCTAGAGTCTCACACATTTGCGATGTCTACCAAGCCAACTGACCCCCCACACGGATTTATGGGCTAAGATTGTGCATAAGAGGGTGAAAACAGACATGACGCTAACCACCCTTGGTGGTCATTTATGCATGTTTCAGGGCTGCATAGGGCACCAATACAGCCCTGCAACATGCATAAATAACCACCAAGGGTGGTTAGCGTCATGTCTGTTTTAACCCAGTCTCTCCACCATGGAACAGAGTTATAGATGCAGAGCTTGGGGAGTTAATAAATAATACACCTTGTCTGCTACAAATGGGACCATTATTTTGAGCCCACACCATATCCATAATTGCAGAATACTCAGCACCCATCCAAGATAAAACCCGTGTCCAGCTTTTACGACTGGTTGCCTTGTTGACAAGGACGACAACTGCACTTTAACCCTTGAGTATCTTTCACGGTCTCCTTGAACTATCTGAAACATAAGGGTTTAATTTTTAAGGATGCTAACTAGCATCCTGAGATCTATCCTGTTAATACCAACATCTGGTCTGGAAGGTCAGGACAGGAGTTAGAATGGCCATCGATCTTGAGCAACTACAAGTTTAAGATTTTGCACCAGGATAGCTCCGTACCATTTCCTGTCCGAGCTAACTACGTACCCGATTTAGTGGCTCTATGTTTGCCACTATTAGCTAAACCACCTGCAGGAGACGTTCACTTGCTTATTGGCCTCGGAGGTTTTAGTAACTCAGTTTAGTATTTGGGGTATGTACCCCTCATGAGCCATCTCTCCCTCTCTTCTAATCAGCGTTTTCAGATCTTGTCAAGAGGGATTAAACAGCAGGGTCCCAACCAGCTAAAAACAAAGGATTGACAAGACACAAACCACCTGGTGGGAAAGGCCAAAACCCAGAGGGGTTGAAACCCAACAGGCTTGTCCCTAAAACAGTGTTAATTAAGGTACAAGGTACAGAACGTTTGTTAATAGGGAGAGGTATTAAACGCAGACTGGCTCAGAGTGCGTTTCTCCCAGTAGCAGGAATGCCTGCACTAGCTTCCCAAGGTAACACGAAAAGCAAACTACTGATCATTAAAATAAAGCCACCAATGTCAGAAAAGCATTGTGGACTCTGTTTGTACAAGTTTATACTAGCACGGAATTTCTAAAAGTCATCAACAACGAAATCTGCACAGCATTGTCCGATGATTTCCACTGGGTAGGCAGCTCTCGCACCAGAACGAACACAGCATTAAGTATTCCGCTCCTAACACACACAGTGCCATTGAATTTGCAGTCTGGGTCCTCGGGAACCAATCCCCAAACAGCTGCACACAGAATAAGACACAAGTTCTCATTTAGCTCTATGACCAAGAACCTCCACAAACGGTACATTGCTAAGTTCTCGGCTGTAGCTTCTGACTCAAAAGCAGAGGCCGCCTTAAAGTTTGGACAAGCTGAAGACAGCACGCAGCCGCACAGGGAAGGATAGGGGAAAGGGAGGATTACATCATTCAACATGGGCTTCACCAGCCATTAAGGGAACAGAACCAAGTGTTTCTAAAGGGGAGTGCCATCTTCCCGTCTATGGAGCTACCAAGGAAATTACAATGGGCCACATGACTGAAATGGGGCAAGAGAAATGGAGGACAGTCTCAGGAATGCTGGAAAAAGCTTTAGGAGCTTAGCATGCAGGGCACAAATTCTTAGAGTGGCAACACCTCCAAACTAGGGAACCCCAAATACTTTAACAACTTATTAATTCAGCCCAACACATCCATGTGGTAAAGTAGTATCATCCTCGTTTTACTGGTGGGGAAAATGAAGGAGGGAAGGGAGACTAACTTTTCTGAAGACATCAGACCAATAGCCCAGAAGACCAGCATAACCTTGGGTATAAAATGCTGGACTTGGGAGATCAGCCATTAAATTATTGGGTGGCTTTGGGAAAGTCACTCTCAGTGCCCGAGTCCCTTCATCTGCAAAATGAGAATAATCATGACCGACCTACCTACCTCACAGGGTTGTTGCGAGGGTGAAATAGGTAAGAGTTGCAAAGCACTTTGAATACTAAAAGTTTGAAATAACGATAAGACACAGCAGATTTAAGTTTTCCCCTCCCAATACCCTAGTCATCCACGTATAATTGGACTTGCGATACAGTATCATAGGTTTCGATACACTGGCCACAATCCCAAACCCCATCCACACGGGATCAGCATGCAATCCACATGCATTCCGCGTGGCACGACGTCTCCACTATGGAGACTTGCGCCGGGTTCGCATGCAGGTACGCGCACACGGGTTATGCAGGCGACGCGATTGGCCCCAATAACAATCTAAGCAGAGTTTTCAACAACCAGAGAATGTTCACATGATGGTTCTGCCAGGGAAATTAACCAAAACATTTTCTGTTGAGTTCTTTCCAAAGTAAAGTTTCTATTTACATACTCAATTCTGTAACTAAGTTCAGCCCACAGTAAAACTTAAATCAGCACCATGGTACTACAGCTCTGGCATAAAAGCATTGGATTGCTTGAACTTTTCCAGCTGCCCTGTTTTGATCTTGATTCCCTGCTATTTAGTGCTTTGGAGGGAGCAAATTGATTTTATAACAGTTGCCTGAACTTATCAAAAAACGGAAAGAATTTTCCTTGGCATGCTCTCTTTGGGTCAACCTTAGACCAGGGACAATCGCCCCACTGTAGCCGCTCTAAAGGCTGATGGAATTTTAATCTTCTGCAGCACAGCTGCCTTCATTTTGAGTGGCTTCTTGTCTCCGAGCTTGCCATTTGCCACCTTTGGAGAGGAGCTGAAAGCAGGCACTTCAACTACTTCATCCATGTCAGAGGTTTGCTCAAGAGAGAGATGAATTACAGGTGACCTCAAATAGTCCAAGATACCCCATTCATCTCAGCCTTCAGTAATGTACCACTGGGTGAAAACAGACATGCACCTGAACACCACGTTAACATTTCTTATGCATGTTGCACAGCTGCATAGGGCACCAATACAGCCCTGTAACATGCATGAGAAATGTTAAAGCAGAGTGACGCGCTTGTCTGGTTTTACCCATTATGCCAGAGGTAGTATGGTCTAGTGGTGAGGTCTCTGAGGAACTGGGTTCTATTCCCATCTCGGCTATACTTTCTGCACAATTGCTTGTCCTCTCTGCAGAACGCACAGGTCCCTCGACAAGGAAGAGAGGAGAAATGGAGGCAAATTTCCCCAAAAAATTCTACAAGCAGAAGAATCCGGACCGTACAAGCCAAATAAGTTATGCAAATTCAATCTCAAATTATGAACGTTTTAAAATGTAAATGAATTTCCCAGGATGCTGTTCCATCAACTCTGGACATATATCCTGGACACAAAATACCAGACTCCCTTTAGTAGAGAGAGAGCTCTAATCTCCAACAGAGTGGTAGGCGGAGTCTCTTTGACAGAAGGCCGCACGCCCCAGAATATATCCCATTAGTGAGCTCACTGGACTCCCCACTCGGGTTGTAATACTACATTGCCAATAGCAATATCTGAAAAAGTGCAAAAAAAAAAGTCTGCAATCATAGCAACAAGGATTCATGGGACTCTGCTCTTTGCCGAGCTTGTCTGTTTAAAATGCAAGCTCTTTAGGCCAGGAACTGTGACAGAGTCGATACAGCATCTACCACAACGGGGTTCCTAGAAGCACTGTTATTCCTAACTAGTGTAGGACTGTGATATTAATGTTTCCCCTCCCGCCACACCATGGGGTTATACGGAAACCTTGCTCAGAATAACCTTCTCCCCATTCTCATCCCTCTACAACAGGGCTGGAAAACCTTTTCCCTCGCAGGGGCCACCTGAAGGTGAATACATTCTTGGAGGGGAGCATAGAAGTTGGGTAGGGGTAGTTAAGGGGTTTGCCCAGGAAAAGGAGGGAGCTAAATCATGGATCTATCCCCTATTCTTATGTGCATGCCCTCATCTCCGCTTCCTTCTCCTGAGCTCTGTCTTTCAATGCTTTGGGGAGGGGGGAGAGAAGAGAAGGGAAGAGGGGCCAGACCCAGGAACCGGAAGGAGGCAAATAAAAACTAGCCACAAGGAGCATTGGGTCCCCAGCCCCGAGGTTCTGCACCTGTTTCTAAAGCCATCTAAAAACAAGACGGGCAAAGAAAAATGATCAAAGAAGATGGAAAGTCTCTCTCAACGTACATACACACAAGAAAAAGAGCTAGATGTTTTCCCCCAGTTCCCTAAGGCTTAAGGAGAAACGTTTCCACAACCTCAGAGGTGATCTCCTAGGACCAAAGAATGAGTCATTCATTTTTCGGCCTCAGCCAAGACTTGCCAGTGCATTCAAAACCGGACAGACCGACCCCATTTCCTAAGGCTTCCAGGAGCAGCAAAGCCTCATTCTTTTGGGCTGGATGCCAGTCAGCGCTCCCAAGGTGGAAACCTCCCCATTCTATTACTAACTCACTGAACCATCCAGCCTCACCCTGTTCACATCGAGTGTTATTTCAGTCATTCCTAAACATACTCCAGGGTGTGGGGTGATGATGCCGCACACCTGCACGGCTTTGAAATCCAGAAGTGCTTGGCAGACAAGTACCACAGCATCTCCTACGCGTACGCACCTCCTCTGGCGCTCTATGGGGGACTATGAATTAGAGCCTGACAAGCCAGCGAGACAGAAAAGGGAACCAAGGATGCAAATAATTGGGACAGGCCACGTTCCAACAGAGGCAAACTGAAGCAACGACTCCACTTCAGCAGTGTTCAAACAGCACAAACTGAAGCAACGACTCCAATTTAATTGCATCTAAGTAACTAATCCTTCAGTAGCCAGACTCGCGGCAACCCAAGGTAGAGCTGCTGTCTGCTTGGCAGACGACCGCTGCAGCTCCACTCTCGGTCAGGACGGCCCTAGGCAACACCACAGAGTTGTGAGTGGCAGCCTAGAGTGTCGGGCAATTCGCCCGCATCTCTATGGTGTGGGGAAGGGGCGGGGGCACCATGCGGGTGGTTTGAGGGCTGCGTAAACCCCGACTCAGGCAGGGCTGTGAGGAGGCAGATGCGGGGATGAACCCCTGGAGCAGCTCCGGGTGTGGCCAACCCCCCCATATCTGTCTGAAAACACCCAGTGCGCTCTTACTGTGTGGATGCGGTTGCAATGACAGAACCTGCAAGGGTTCAGTTCACCTCAGAGGCTGCAAGGAGGCCTCTCCGGATGCTTCTGGAGCAAAACAGACATGAAGGGACAACTATATTGAGTTAACTGTTGGCTGGAATGTGGCCACGGTGTCTCACTTCTCCTGATCTTAGCCCCGGTCAGTAATAGACTGGACTGGACTACTAGCTGATGGCCATTCAGCGGCCAGCACAGAATAGATTAAAAGGCCCTCATTCAGTTCTGCCACAACATCTGGGAGGTAACAAGCTCCTCACCTGTCTAACCCACTGCATGCATTCTCTAGCGGCAACTAGGCAAGGGCTTTTGCAACTTCTGCGAACAAAGGCCAGGAGATGCTCAGAAAACCCGACACTGCAGGACTAAGAAAATGGCCTCTGGCAGCAACAGCTGGAAGCCCCGAGGAGGCACGCGAAACAAAAATGTGAGCAAGGCAGCTGTTCGTATACGTATAGTGTTCAAGCTCTAAAAACTGAGGGACAAAAGCCCGAGAACTCTGCCCGTTCCGAAAGTAGGCGAAAAGTCTGTACACAGGAAACCGAGACGTAGATTCGATTTTATTGACGGTTTTCACCCAAAAAATAATAATCAAGGCTTGTCAAAAGGAAATGTCATTGTTCCGACAAAGGCTTAGTTCTCATCACTACAGCACATAGTGCAGAATGCCATTACTGGTGGACTGGACTATTGGTATGGCCTTGTGAATTCTGTGTGGCTGCGACTGTAGCTATTTTTGTGGAATTTTCCATTTGGCCAAACTGTTGCAGGATCTGCCTCTGGCAGTGCAGAAGGACAGCCTGAAGCGGGAGCACTGTGGGCTAGCCAACGGGAAGCTGGCATTGTGAACTGTTGGTATATATTCCAGGCAAAGAGAAGCAGCCCCCCTCTAGAGGAAGAGAAAAGCCCCCCACCCCGATAGGGCCAATTAGTATTTTGTAAGGGTTTCGGTTTTTTTTAAGATAGGCGATGTTCAAAAATTGATAGGATGGTATGCAGGGAAACTCACTTGCATAATTTGAATGATGTGGTTAATTTGCATAATTTATTCTGCTTCCAGTATCTGAATTGTCTGCTCACAGAATTCAGGTTTTCTGGTTGCAGAACACATAGGACCTCAACCATTGGGAGTAGGTCATGCAAGGATGTTAAGGAAGCTAACAGACTTCGAAGGCAACATCTTTAATTTCACTTGAAGTCTAGGGCTGTGATCCACAAGCCAATTACTCAGTCCCATCAAAGCCCACCAAACTTCAATGGGGCTACATTGGAGTAAGAGCGGCTTAATACATTGTGACCAATGTATTCTCTTACATCACTGTATGGTATGGGTTTGTTGCATGACTCTCCAAGCCACATAATGCCATACTTTAAAAAAATAATAATTCCCAAGAACGTTTGTGGATGTCCCTATAATTGGTCCTTTAAATCTTAAGAACATAAGAAATGCCATTCTGGGTCAAAGCAATGGTCCATCTAGCCCAGCATCCTGTCTCCGACAGTGGCCAGTCACGGTGGCTTGGGAGAAGCACCCAGCAGGTCACAATGGGGGATCCATTCCCTGCTGTTTTCCCCCAGCTCTCGTCATGTTCCCTGATCCTGTCTGGCTAATAGCTGCTAATAAGGACATAAATCTTGCCATTAAAGAGTCCAAGTTGAAACCTCAGTATCCTTGACTAGAAAGCCAAATTTACAGTAGTTCCTGAATCATTCAAGGGTGGATTTCCTATGTTAAGTGTGGGGAACGGTTTTCTTCCCAGGGGCCATTCTGAAAATTATACAACCTCCTAGGGCTGCATGGAAGTTGGGGATGGGCATCCTTAAGGGGTCAGAAAGAGGACCACCCAGATCTGTCCTCTATCCATGTGTGCATTCCCTCTTTTCCCTTACCCTGAGCTCCGTTTTCCAGTGTCTGGGGGCAAGAACTGAATTCAGGGGCCAGATCCAGGAAAAAGGACTACATAGGAATTAGCCTCAAACCACAGCTGGCCCCCAGGCCTGAGGTTCTCCACCCCTGCCCTACAGCTCCATTTAACTACCAGTTCTAATTTTTTCAGCTATTCCTGGGACTGAGTATAAACACTTACCACCATTCGCTATTTGCCTCCTGCCCCTGGGAACACACAGCAAAAGCTTAAACTTTTGAGATTCAACTCTCAAGACATGATCATGAAGTTAACGTTTAATTGTGTAAGAAAACCTCTGATTTAAGCTATCCAACCTTCTCTTGCCATTTTAAAAGCCTTACAACGCAGTTCTGTTTATGTTTAACAGAGGAAAGTTAACAACTAAAAGGAAGCCTAGTCCCCCCTGCCCCCAAAGCATGAGAATTTGCTTCAGGAGTGACAGGTTCACTTTGTGAATGGAGAAATCCAAGAATGCTGTTTCCATCCAAGCATTGGTTTCAAATGAATTATTTTTAATCAATGATACAACAATTCTACAAAGAACCACTTACTGGGCTATAAGTTTGGTTGCCAGAAGAACCCTAGCCTGTCTTTTTTGGCCATCACTTTGAAATGTGTTTTGAGAGGCAACTGAAAAGCCAATTGTATTTGCATGATATTATAGTTAATACAATAAATGCTGGACTGGGCGGACCATTGGTCTCATTTGTAAATGGCATGTCTTGTTGCCCATGGCACAGACACACCTATACTTACTAATTATACTTTATTTACATATATACTTTACTTATTATATACTTAGGATGCTAGCAAAATAGTTGTTACTAGGCTAATGGTTGTGGCTTGTACTGGGTCATGACATGCTCTTAGGAAAACACAGACAATGCAAGTAACAACTGAGGAAGTCAACATTGAGTGAACTAAACATTTAGCTTAGACTTGGAGAAGTTAAGGGAATTTATACTAAATATTAACATGAAATAAAATTAAATCTGTTTTGTTATGAGATGAGTGGGGAATTGTTAGTATAATTTGGGACGGTAGTGTGCCAACAGACCACAATTTCCAGGGTACCAATCTTGACCATAATGAGTAGTGGGCTTGACCATCTTTGCGAGACGTATACATAACTAGCAACTGATTCAGCAGGGAGAGCTCTAATTGGTCATTTTTATAAAGGAGATATATTGAATTGTTAAATTTTAATTGGAAGACATAAGCATTTGACACACCTCTGGGGTGTTTTGCGGAAGTAAAATTTAAACTTCCTGGGTGACGCAGGCTTTTTAAAGAGTTCCCTTTGTATGTTCTCAAATGCCAACTTTCCTTTTCTTGTCCACACACCAAGGGAGCTGGTCTCCCTTTCAGAACTGATGCAAAGGAGAGGTAATAATTCTTTAAAATCAAAACGTAGATTTCACAAGGTACTAAATCTTGTTTTAATTTATTTTATCTTGTTTTAAACTACTTCATTTGGCCATACTTATAGTAATTGTTTATGTATTTTATACGGAATATTTGTTTTCAATAAAGAAAATTAACTACTGTACAGTGCCAGGTACATCACTGGTGCTATAAAAGACAACAACAACTCATGCTTAAGCGTAGTCAGTCTCCTAAAGGTGAATATCATAATTTAACTGGTGACCATCAGCTTGAACCCATCAATTACGCAGAAAAGATTAAGTTAAAAGAGTAATTAAGATCAATTTAAGTTACTGAGCCAAAGCCGTGGTCAACACTCTTATGTTCTTAATTATGAAACCACACTAGTTCTCCTCAAATACCATTTTCCCAAGGAGCCCAAGGTAAGTATACAGACATTGGTGCTAATCGAAAAGGTCTGATCTGTCTCCCCCTCATTCTCGAACCAGGGAGACAACCAGAACAAAGAGCAAGTGGTTGCCACATTGGTCCCAAACAGTAATTCAGACTCCCTTACTATACCAACTTCTGTTGGTGAGCGTATGCAAGCTTTTTAGGTATGATGAAGGGCTTCTGTGGAATCAAAACGTTCTCACAATCTTACCAGCAGAAGTTGATCCAATAAGGGATGGTTTCCAACAAGATTCAAGTCAATGATATCATTTGCAGTTTGGACCCACATTCACCAAATTTTACTCAGCGTTTTCCAAAACCAAACTTGTTAGATCTTGAAGGTTAGAATTTCCTATAATGCCAGGGACATTAAATAAATTAATCCACACAATTTCTGTTAAGTCATCACCGCATTCCTCATTTCAGAGTGGACACGCTGACGAGCTGAAAACTAGAGTCTAGGAAGCAAAAGGAAGGTGGGTTTTGTTTTGAGTTCAGCAGTATGCCAATACCATCCCAATGCCAAGTCACTCCAATACAAGCTTGTTGTTTTCATGTACATGGAGATTCATTTCCAACAGTCCCCACCGCCATGCTTCTCTTGTTTAATTTACACTACTGGCGCACAGATATTACCGAGTCTGAACATGCCACTTGCACGGTCCTATCCACAACACAGAATTCATTTCCAAGCCTGTAACTGCTGCAAGCTGCACAAGAAGCAACTCATCGTGAAAGTTTACTAAGTATAGAAACAAGCCCATGATACCTATTCCTGGGTACCACAGATATGGAGAGATCAGTCACACAGAACGTTACCTCAGCCCAAGAGCTGCCAAGTTATTGTAACGGGTAATGCTTTCGTCCGTGCAACATGAAGTCACAGGGCTAACTTCACTGGGGTCGTTGTAGATAAGAACTGTGAAGCACTTTGAACACGCAAAGCACTACAGAAATGATCAATCAATACCAAGCACGTTAGCCTGGGCGAGGACAGCTTTAAAGCAGAGGTTCTCGACCTTTTTTCAGTCACGAGCACTGGAATGGTGTATGCGACGACTTAGGAGCACTGGATACATTTATTTATTTATAAAATCATTTAATACTCCGCCCCTCCTGCTCCAAGAAGTCTGGGGCGGCTTACAATGTTCACACACATAAGATAAATAAAACCATAAAAATACAACAAAAAGGGAAGGGACAAAGCCAAATCGCCCCCTCCCCCCATCCCACCCTACACCCCATCTCCCTCACCAAAAGTCGGATGGAACAGCCAGGTTTTACAGATATGACGGATGAATGATTTGCACAAATTTGCATAGATTAAGTCTTCTCTCTGCAATTCAGTTTAATTCAATTTGATCCTCACGTGTGCGAACGTGCTCCTGAGCGCTCCTGACAGCTGGCTTGGGGAGCACTTTTCACACAATGCCCGAGCTCCCGGGTGCTCCTGAGCCACCAGGTTGAGAATGTTCACTTTAAAGACTGAGAATATCTGCAAGACTGCGTCTCCCTCCGGTGCCCGACTCCCACCCAACGTGCAGTCAAAACTTGCATTTAAAATGAGAGATTAAACAGAGGGAAAGGACTTAATTAAGAAGGGACGTGAGAATCGTTGGCTCTACTTCTTTCTTCTGAAGGAAGGAGAAAGGAAGTCTTGCGGTTTTCGCTAGGGGCAGGGTGGGGGCTGTGGGAGCTCTCCCACCCCAGTGGAAAAGTTTCCTCAAGCAAGAGGGTGGCAGTCACGAAACATCAGGGAGTTTTAGATTAGTTCCTCATCCATTTGTTAACGAACCTAAAGCAGCCCCCCAGTAGGAGTCAAAGCAGAACGTGCTTGAAATGAAGGGTGGAAATGCTCTTTGCGGACAGGATTTGCATTTTCAGATAGCAGACCCTCCAAATATCATCCGCAACAGAGACTATCAGCAGCATATTCATTTGGGTATTTTGTTTGTTTTCCTTCTTTTGAGGGTTTGGCTACTTCACTGCAGCAATACTGGCACATGCACAAGAACCAAAACCAAGTTACCAAAATAGCCAAAACAAAATGCCCCCAAGCGGACAAGGTGAATTTGAAGAATACACTGGTTTCGCCTCTGAAGGAGCATTCCCAAGTTACCATCCCGTTAGCCCAAAAGGAGACGGCAAGGCCGCTCGACGGGAACAAAAGGGCGCAGGCAAGACATGGGTCTGGATCTTAACTTTTCCAGGATTCATTTTCTCTCTCCTTCCACTCTGGCATATTCTAGCCTGTCTCCTACCCGGCTTTGAAAATTCAACATCTCATTTTCTCTGATTCACCACTGGCTGGTTCACCCCTTCCTGCAGTTCCCCAGCTCGCTTCCTTGCTCCCACCCTTCGCTCTACTCTTCTCAGCTGTTAGTCATTCCCCACTCATTGGTCCTGGCCTGAGTTTCCCCACCTTGTTTTCAAGGTTAACGTTTTATTGAGTTAAACCATTATTTATTTATATCCCACCCTTCCCAGAGGCCCAGGATGGCTCGCCAATCTTAAAACATTTAAAACTAGTACGTAACTCCCCCTACAACCCTCATAAGACCCATCCAACACTGCCTCCCCATTCCCCACACCCAACCCCTCAACACATCCCAACCCCCAAACCACCCCAATCGCCTTGTCAAACAAAAGTCTTACACCACCTTTGGAAGATGCTCAGGCCCAAGTTCAAGTAAAGGTCTGGGGGAAGGGAGTTCCACAGCAGCAGCAACTGAGAATGCCTCCCTGCAAGCTCTTGTCGTACAAGCAAGGTGAATGGACGGTACGCATAGGGAGGCGTTCCCGGACGATTGCAGGGATCGCAATGGGGCATGGAAGGACAGACGGTCTTTGAGATACGTGGGGCCGTTTAGAGGTTTTAAGGGTTGTAATCAGCACCCTGAATTGTGTCCAGAAAGCTATAGTGAGCCAGTATAAACTCCAGAGCACCGGTGTAATATGCTCCCAGCCCCCGACAGGAGGTGAGCCGCCACCTTCTGCGCCAGCTGCAGCTTCCCAACCGTCGTCAAGGGCAGCCTCATGTAGAGCGCGCTGCAATAATTATAGCCACCACCTAGAACTGGTGACTGCCTCACCTCACCGGGACCCAAAGAGAAGGGCTGGCGGCTGGCTCCATCTTGGCAGTCCGGACCCCTCCCCGGTGATAGCTGCCAGCGACCCAGCGGTCAGAGCCTGAGAGCGCCGGACTGTTTAATGGCCATCTGTAGCCGGCTGGTCGGGATGGGGGCAGGCTTGCATTTGGGGTTGCTCCAACGCTCTGGTGGAAGGCCGGCCTTATCACTAGGTGACCGCTCCGGGGGCCCTGCAGTGGCCCCTGTTTTCACCAGGACAGGGTGTGGGGGCCCAAACACGGCTACCTTTAGGGCCCTGTGGAGGGGCCACCAGGGGCCCCATATATTCTAAAGCCAGTCCTGCTCTGGTAGATGGTGGTATGGTTATGGGCGGCAGGGTGGGTTGAAGAGACAGGGGTACGGGCATTAGGGGAGAGGACTTGCAAGGGGTGGGGGAAAGAGTCCAGGATGGCTCACAAATCGTATAAACATTTAAAGCTAATAAATAGCACCTTCCTCACCCCCACAAGATGAGGCAAGAGGGCTGGGATTTTCTTTTCCTACATAACTTATTGTTCCGTTAATGGTTGTAAGGCTCTCTGAGCCAATGTTGGGATGGGATATCAATCTAAACTAATAATTATTATTATAGTTAAAGTTCACCTGCTTACAGTGCCTTCAAAAAACACATTACATGATATTTAATGCTCTGGATCCTCCTTTGTCAAACAAAGAAGCGACATATGAATAAACCAGAAAGAGCTAAGGGCGCGTTCAGATGTGCGCTTAATTCGCACAGCGGCGGCGGCATCGTGCGAGTTAAAGCACCGCGCACTTCCGGGTTGCTGTGAATGCACCAATTCAGCGTAATGCGAACTGCGGTTTTAAAAGCTGCTCGGGCCAGCTTTTAAAACCGCACTCCGACAGTTCCCATTCCGCTGAATTGCGCGCACTCGGTGCCTTCCGCTGAATTGCGTGCACTCGGTGCCTTCCGCTGAATTGCGCGCACTCGGTGCCTTCCGCTGAATTGCGCGCACTCGGTGCANGCACTCGGTGCCTTCCGCTGAATTGCGCGCACTCGGTGCCTTCCGCTGAATTGCGCGCACTCGGTGCATTCACACCAACCCGGAAGTGCACGTTGCTTTACATCGCACGATGCCGCCGCCGCTGCTGTGCGAATTAAGCGCACATCTGAACGCGGCCTAAGCATCCTAGTAGAGAAAACAGAAATAGGAGATAAAAGGAGAGAAGACAAGCATGAGATTAAGTCACAAAATTGTACTTAGTCGTTTCCAAAAAAGAGACTATCCTTTTGGTTTCTCATTCTGGGTCTGACCCCATGGCCCCTGAGCACAGCACTGACGGCTGTTGGGCGCTCAGTGCCCATCCTATTCTCTTTGCCCAGCGTGTAAGTTACTTTTATGCTGAGCTGGTGGAAAAACATCAAAAGTCTCAGTTCAGCTGTAAATAGCTAGACTAGGAGAGAGCTTACAGTCACCCTATGGCTGACATCAGAAGCCCAAGCAGCTAGGAACAGGACATTTTTCTCAGTTGTTGCTGCCTGGTTTTATCTGAACTATCGACCTACAGGACAGACTTAAGAAGCGTCAAGTTATCAAAGAAACTTTAAACACCACACGTGAACTGATTACAGTCTTAGGTTTCTGACAATGAAAAGGCCTGAAGACAATTTAAAAACCAGAAACTGAGCTTTGAGAGTTCTGCTAAGACCCCACAAAGGAAAGACGTTTCATACCAAAGAGAAATCTAATGAGCCTATTTCTTTAAAGGGAAATAAGTTGCTCTCCAGTAGCAGCTTTTTAGATTTCGGCTACGCTGACCAGAAAAAAAACTTAAGCTCTTTTCTTTCTGAAACACCACTGTTAACCAACATGGTTTGAAATCCCCAGACCAATAACTAAACTAACAAACTGGGGCTTCAAAGTTTCTATCTTATTCACCACAGAGTTTGAAAACAGAACTTCCCACTTGTGCAGGCACCAGTTTGTAAGCATGGAAGTAACTGAAAGCTCAGTCAAGTCTGCAGACCAGGATGCAGCAGAGGGCTTGGGTTCACCGCAGTCTGCAGTCACTGGTGCATTTATGGCAGCTCCTCCAGGTTTACAGGCATTTCACCCAAACAGGCAATTTTGTCACCTTAAGAACAAGTGAAGCGTTCCTCGGTTTGCCAGGAGGTGCCAGAGGGCTTTCGTTCATATTTTAGAACACTGAAATTGCTTGATTCAATTAATCCCCTGTACAGGAGAGGCTAATCAAGGACATGCAGTCTGCACAGAATGAGAGTACCTGGAATATTACACTACAAGTTTTACCTGCTCTCAGAGAAAATCTAAAATGTCAGAGATGAGCATCCTCCTCTGCACTGAAGCAGCCAAGAAACACTGCAAGAAACACCATTCTAGCCAAGACCGACAGTCCAGCGAGTTACCGACCCAGTCTCCTAATCAAGGCCAGTGCCAGCCAGTCTAGGGAATGGTGCAGATACGCCAATAAGACATTATGAGATAGCAGGCCCTCTGGAAAGGTTTCCTGCCAGTTCAACAGTTCATTGATTAATTCCCCTGAACGAGGAGCATTTACATCCCTTCAAAGAGACTCATGGGTTGTTGGGGTTTTGGGGTGGGTGGGAGGGGTGTCCATCCTTACTACAACTTCTCTAGGTACGTTTGTTACACAAAGGATCAAATCCCTTTGGATCCTGTTGGACTCTAGGTCCAAATAACTTGTGGCAGACAGTTCCACAAGTTGCGTGCCTTGTGTACTCTCTGTTAACCTTAAACTCGTTACTTTTTCATTGAATGCTCTCGTTCTTGCATTTGGAGAGGTGACGAGCAACGCCCGACGCTGCATGACAGTATCAAGCCCTTTCTTGCCTGCTCTAAGGTAAGCAATCCTAGTACAGAATCATTACCGAGAATGGCAAGGAGCAAACAGGAAACATTTAAGAGTTACAAGAAACAGAGAAGTTTATAAAATCATGAGTGGTAATGGAATGAGTAAATAGGGAGTTGTTCACCTTCTCAAATAGTATTAGAACTAGGGAACGCTCCATGAAACTAACTGGCAACAGATTTAAAGCAAGTATTTTTTCACTCAACGCACTTGGGGAACGTGTTGCCAGAGGATGCGGTCAAGGCCAGAAGCATGGCGATATTTAAACAAAGATTGGATAAGTTTTTGGAAGATAGGTCCCTTAATTGATCCTAGTCAAGTAGGTTGGGGGTGGGGGGATGTAACCTGACTGTTGGGCGCTGGGAGTGAAGAGCAGGGAATGGATTGCCCTATCGTGACCTGTCGGGTACTTCTCCGAAGTGACGGAAAATGGCCGCTGCTGGAGACAGGATGTTGGGATTCGTTAGACTGTTGGTTTGACCCAATATGGCACTTCCTAAGGTCTTAGGATTTTCCTAAGAAATAGCCATAATCCTCACATGCAGGAAGCCAGTACCTAGTTTGCAAATGTACTGTCTACAAGCACATTCCCAGTCTCTACCACACAGTATTACAAGCGCCCACCGTAAGTTTAAAAGACAGCAGAACTCGGGAACACAAATAATTCTGGTGTTCAAATGTCAGTTTCTCATTTCCCCACTTTTTAAGGGAGTGAAGGTAGGGAAGGGAAATGTAGGAAGGGTGGAAATACCATGATCCCCCCTCCCCAGTGAGGAGGGGGGTACAGGCACAGGGGATGTCTTTTTTGCAAGGTGGGGGGGGGTATGGATAGGATGAGTGAGATATTCTTGTATTAATTGTAATTGTGTACATTGTTTATTTTTATTGTAGGCCACCATGATCCTTAAAGGCAGGGATAGGGTACCTCAGGTCTGGGGGCCAAATGCGGCCCTTGGCAAGTTTTTATGTGGCCCCCTTTGAGTGCCTGGATCTAGTCTCTACCCCCCAAGCACTGAAAAACTGAGCTCCGGAGAATGGAGCAGAGATGAGAACACGCGCACCAGCACAGAAACGGTTCCCCACCCCTGCCTTAAGGGAATTGGGGGGGGGGGGGGTGTCAACATTTAAAATGAAATGGAATTTCACACTGGCACAAGGGACACAGTTCTAATTTAATGATTGTTCAGTGTCAGAAGCATTGCTGGCGTTGTATAACTAACTAGAATAGGACAAAGGCCTTCAGAATTAAGCTCTATAAAGGAAGTTGATATCATTTTAAGACTGATTTTAAAATAAAAATATAAAATATTCTATTTTTTTGCAAAGCATTTGACTATTGAAATCCTAAAAGATCCCCAACTTTAAAAAAAGGGGGCTGGAAAATGCTTTAGACTAAACAATACAGGAATATGAAGTTTGCATTAACGTGGCATGTGTATCTATTTCATCTTTTTACACCCATGCCTTTTCGTTTTCATTAAAGGACCCCAAAGCACTTTGGCTGCAATCCTCAGACCACCCTCCCTCCACCAGTGTGCATTTTAATACGGCTTGCATGAGCACAATGCTTTTAAGGATCAGGCCGTTTGCAAGCTACATGTATAAAAAGCATCAATGAAATGCGGCCAGCTCTAGGGTGCGAGGACTTTACTTGGCCCAACATGATGAACAAAACACAGGATTTTAAAGTGACAACACTAAAAATCCCTACAATGGGATTAAAACAGAAATCATTTCAAAAGCTTTCTTCTGTGTTTAATTCATATACTGCATATGGTTCATGATCCACAGCTCGTGAACAGTGCGGTCCCTCAACAGGCAAGTTATAATGATGCTTCTGACTAAGATACTTAAGTTTAGAAACCAGCTTGGAGAGCATGACAAGGCGTATGATTAACTTGGCCTCTTTTTGGAGACGTGGTCAACCTGCTGTTCCACAAGTGACTGCTGCTGGAGAGAACACAGCAAATGACTTAAAACCATGAGAACATCCCAACTGCAGACAGAACCCTCCCGAGGCAGATGCTGGCCCCAGCTGTGAAATGCTAATGGGAACAGACTCAGGAAGTTGTCTGGTATCTGAGAAGTACCAGAGGCTGTGACACCAACAGGAAGGGGGGTTGCGGAAGAAAAGGAATGGTCTTGTCATACACAACTCAGCCACCGCGTGTGCAAACGTTCCTCAAAACCAAAAGTGCATCCTCTTTCTCCCCTTCCAGAAATGGGTCCCACCAGGACAAGACCGCTCCTGTGTACCTATACCACCACCGTTTTGTAGCACGAGCAGGGACCAGGAGATGGGAGTTGCCAGCGTAAGGAGTCTGACTGGGTGGGGGAAGTGGTGAGTTACTAGGGCGAGGCTGGGTGGCAGGACCCGACCGATCACCCGAGTGCTGCATGGGCAGAAACAGGCAACCCGGGGTTCCTCTGGGATGCCAAGCTCTGCCCCCCATGTTCCAGCGCTCCCACTCTCCCACTAAAATCAGAGCACAGAGAGAGGGGTAGGAAGTAGCTTGGACCATCTTGGAAGCCACCCCTCTATTCTCCCTATCCTGCCCCTGGACCTCATCTCTTCTCGGCAGTGGAAAGGGACACAGCTGCCCCAGGGCTTGATGCCTCCCCCCAAGGCTCATAGGTCCTGTACCGACGGTAAGTGCGTTCTTGTTTGGCAAAGCACAACACTCTTTACCAGTCTGGCACACACTGTATGCTCAGGGTGGGGAACCTTTTTCCCTCCGAGTGGCCATTCGGAAAGTTAGCACACGCGCCAAGGGTCGCGCAGACGTTGAGGTATGGGGTGCTTATGGGGTTTGGTCAGGAAGAGGGGGGGTCCAGATCATGGATCTGTCCCGTCTTTGTGTGCATATGTTTTTCTCTACTCACCCTGAGCTCAGGCTTTCAGTGCTTGGGGATAGGAAATGGATCCAGGAACTGGAAGGGGGGCATGTGAAAAGCCTATCCACAGGCCATATTTGGCCTCCAGGCCTCAGGTTCCCCACCTGTGTTGTATGCCAACGCAGATGAGAACGTCTTATCCACTTGCTCCACTGCCTCCATGCAGACTTTACACAAGACAGGTCGAATCCCAACGTAGCTGGATCTGGAACTAGCCAGCTTATGGGTTCCGTTCCAGGAATCTTGACAGCAGAAAGACCGTGCTAAGCTGGAGAAGGGCAAAGAAGTTGTAGACAGGGGGGAACAGGAAAAAAAAAATGACACCAGAAGGCTGGAGAGCGTGATCTACAAGGAACAGTCAGAAAGCAACCAATATGCACCACTTGGCTTAATGATGAATAACCAGGGATGAGGGCGACAGCAGAGACAGACTTGAAAGGTTCCAACAACAAAGAGGGAAGAGAAACCTCAGATGTCATGAAAACCTAGAACTAGTGCAAAGCAGGCTGAAATTAAGTTTTGCTAAAAATCCATGAAGGACGTCCGGAGAGCACGATCTAATGGGCTGTGGAAGAGGCTCCAAGGGATGTAGTGGAAGCTCGATCGCTCGAGACCGTTCCTGACATTTCCTATAGTCCAACATCAAGTATTCCACGAGGATCAATGGGGCACTGGCCACCAAACAGACTGGATAACCCAACAGAGGAGAGTGTATGAAGTCTTGTGATCCTTTGGCCGTGCATACACATTCCAATAGAGAAGCAGAGAGAAACTCGGTATGAATGCTCTCTATCCCAGAAGCAGAGAGCGCTCACTGGAAAAAGAAGTGTTCAGAGAGTGGCGTGAACATGGTCAGACAGGGTAAACAACTAACTGCTGAATTCCCACATCCAGCCTCGGTTGTACAGCTGCATTTGATGTTCAGGAGCATGTCATTCAACAGCTGCCTTCTCTTTCTTGATAAGAGCGTGGACTGAATTCCAGAAAAACTAGACGGCTAACTAATCAAAGAGAGGTCTCCTCCATTCCCCAATATCCTGCAAGGCTGGGGTTATCTAGTTTGGTAAGGAGAGTCCAACTCTGCCCATACGGTAACCTCCCTCTTATCTATGGAGCCTGGAGGACAGACTTGACAACTTAGGGCTCTTCAGTTTAGGGAAGAAACAACGGATGGGGGTGTGGATAGGATAAAAGTTAATCCAATGAAAAGTGGTGCAGAAAATCCAACAGGGAGCTGTTATTTACTCTCTCATATACCACTAGAACCAAGGGACACTATGAAATTAATTGGCAGCTGAATTAAAAACAAATAATTTTAAAAAACACCCTATTTTTCCACACAACTTAAATTCACCTGTGGAACTCAGCTGGGTTCAAAAGAGGATTGGAGAAATTCTTAGAGGCCGTCAGTCAAGTTGGTTGAGGGATGACACCTCTGACTGTCAGGAACTGGGAGTAAAAACAGGAAATGGATCACTTCATTATGACCTGTTCACTTCTCTTAAGCAACCCAAGTTGGGAGACAGGATGCTGGGCTTGACAAATCATTGGTCTGGCCCAGAATGGCACTTCTTAATGTTCTTGTGTGGGACTGGAAAAATGGTTTTTAAGAAGAGCAGAACACAGGGGCTAGTGCCCAAGTTATGGGTTGCTCTGCACCACTGCAATCCCACTGTTCAGGTTCTAGATTAGCGTTCACCCAAAGCTGTGTTGTCTGCTTCTTAATTACCAACTGTTCCCCCGTTCCTGCTACTTCAGCTTGCTTTAAAACAAAAATTTAAATTAAAAATCACAACTAGAATAAAAATCAAGTCAGGAATGTATACCCACTAGAGATTTTCTTGGTGTTTTTCCATATCCATTCTCCTACAACTTAACTTTTTCAACATTCCCCCCCCGCCTTGTTCCTCAATCTGCTTTTATCTTGCCCTGTAGCAGCTACTGATTTCCTTAAATTTCAGTGGCCCATCCTTTGCATCAGGTGGCACAGAACAAAGGATCAGCAAGGAGCATTAGAAGTGGCAAGAAGTTCACACAACATCAAGAACAGGGTTTGGGCTGCTACCCACTCCAAAAAGACGTTGTGCAGCTGAATCTTTAGCCTATACAGGAAAAGCAGTTTACGAGATCCCCAGATGTAGATTATAAGTGACCGGAACAATATTATTTAAGGATCCTTCTGACAAACATATTTCGAACTAGTTGAACCTTACTTCACCTTTTACCTCAGATTCATTCAAACATACATAGCGCTAAATGCAAGTGATTCAGGAGCAGGAAGAGGATGTACTCAAAAATCAGGTGTTCATATTCCTCCAATTTTTCCTTCAAAATAACTGTAGCGCAAACATTTTTCAGTTGGTGGGTAACACTGTTTGCCATGACCATTAGGGGCAGATTGGGATGCAAGCCCCATCTGTTTGCAGCTGCAGTGCAACACAGTACTGGAGCAGTTACCACCTGTCCCTTCGTGCATTGTGCACAAAGCATTCTGGGGTAAATTCCACCACCAAGTTCTCAGTCGAAGACACGCTTTGCATTGCAGCCTGGGAACGATTTGTATCCTGTGTTTGTTCCCAAACCAAATTCAAAAAGGGGTCACGTTATAAACATACTCACTCCCCTTTGCTTTTTAAATCGAAGTAACTACTCCCGATATTTCCACTGTACGTACTCCACCTCCTACTTCTGAACAACACTGCTCGACATGTGAATGATACCAAGGTATCAATTAAAGCCTTATTAAACTGCTTTCGTTCTATGTGCGAATGCAGCTGTAGGAAACGCTGTTTGTCGGAACGCGGTGCTAGAGAGATCCAGCTTCATCACATTATTACTCCTCTACACTTTTATTTTGGACATGATGCTATTAAAGACTAAGCCCCCATCGCTCCTATTAGCTACAGCACTTTAGAATGAGGGACTCAGGATTATGCAGCATCAGATTAATGATCTGCTCAAGTCACTCCATTATGGCTGGGAGGTACAATCGTTAAGAGAAGACAAGGCTACCCAAGTGGTTGTTATTGGTGCCCCTTCAAGGAGACGTCTCGTCTATTCTCTCACCCTTCAGCTTAAACACACCAAAACCTGCCGGCATTGTTGATTGAAGGTCGTGGGCTGCATTGACAAGTCGAACCCTAATTTATTAACAGATACAGGCTCTGGGTTTGGCAAAGCCATTGGACATCAGCGGCCTCCAGCAAGAGCATTAACTACACCACTCCAACGCCATTATGCCTGCCATGGGGAAAGCTGCCACAGTACGCAGGAACTTCAAGGCTTCACTTTGATGAACAGGCCTTTCAAAAGATTCTTTTAGCGAGCGTAGAAAGTTATTTATTTATTTTTATGCTGCCTTCCCAGCGATAACAGAAGCTCACTTGCTTCTCTCACTTTGGAATTCACATCTAAAGTTTCAGAGGCAAGTTAAACCATTCAAAAACAACCCAGGAACTCAACAGGAGGCATGACCTGGCTAATCGGGGCCCGCTTGAAAAAATCTGACCAGGTTAGGCCAGAAAACGGGTTCCCGGGATGCTTTATTTTTGTACCCAGGAATACTGTTTGGAGACAGTTTGGGTCTGTCCCTCAGCAGCCGCAGCTTTTCCAAAAGCCGTTCACGATCCCTTTTAAACAGGAGCGTGACTGGACTACGTAATCGCCCACAACTAGCTTCAAAGCGTTACAAGACTCTCAACAAATGCCCTCATGTAATACACCAAGGCAAAACTGGGGTTAATAGCATGCCTTCCTAAACAGGGCAGCTTGATGAATGGGAACAAGGACATCATTTTCCAAAGCAAGTCACTCCTGGGTTTATTTAAAAAACAAAAACAAAATATATACATGCACTTTTTAAATAAAAACAAAAAACCCACCTTGTTCCTATGAAGTAACTGCCTCCTTCCTAAATGATTTGTTCAATCAGTAAGCCTTTGCTGAGAACAGACTAAAGTATACTTTAGTAATCTAATTCCAGTTTAGTCTGACCAAAAATTGCTTCTGGGAACCATAAACATAATCCCTAACTCGCGCCCCACCCCCCCTTGCAACCCTCCCCAAAAAAGATTGCCAAGCCATTCACTCCGCTAAAAACCATCACTCGGGGCCTAAGCAGTTTGGTACACAGCACTAGTTAACCCCAATCAAAGCCGAAAAATACAGACAAAGCTTTTATTTCAAGTGGGGCCAGAATGTCAAGCTTGAACAGGCATTTTAAATCTAAGCTGTTCTATCCAAATTCACATTATATAGTTTCACCCAAATAACTATTGTAATTACATTATTAAGCAGGTGCAGCGCCCTTTCAGGTCTCTGCTACATGTCTGAGCTTCAATGGGCTAGGCAATCAAACTGACAGGGCGACAATAGACAGTGAAGTTACTGTCACAGCCCAACTCCAGTACTTTTGGAGGGGGGAGAACAGGCCAGCAAAAATACCCAACTCTGCTCTAAAAAGCAACAAGACGGTTCCTCTTGAAGGATGTCATTTGTTCAATGGCAATTTTTAATGAAGGGGGGGCTGGTCTTGGCAAAGTGATACATGTGGGTTTAAATTCTTGGGAGTAGCAGGTAGCAGTAGACTCAAGAGCACTAAAGCCTGCTGGTCACTCTTCAAAGGAGAAACAACAGTATTTTAATTTTGTTACTGCAATTCAGGTAATTCGCATAAAAAGGAAAAGAAAATTCAGTCCTAAACATCAACTGCCTTTTGTCCGTCCAAATCATCGTCACATCCCATTAAAATGGGAGACCCAATAGGGGGATAAAAACTGTTCTATCCCATAGGATTTCAAAATTTGCATTCTGACTTAAAGAGTTTGCTCTCCATTATATTCAGGATAAATTCCATTTCAGTTAACTGTTTCCTCGCTTCTAGCGCTGGCTCTCAACTGCTTAGCCTGTGACTGCATTTTGCAATCACAGAGTGCCATCACGGTAGCCACAAGAATGCAGTTAAACTGAGAAACTTCCTAAAGTTCACTCTGTTTTTAGCCCCGATTGTTTTAACAAATAGCAAACTATTTCAAATACAACGTGTCGGTCTATCAGCTAGCTGGGCAGCTTCCACGTCGCAATGTTCCTGCTGTTTAAATTAAGTTTCCTCATTGGTATGATTTATATAGCACCAGCAATGTACGACCATAATTAGAGACGGGTCCCTAGCGCGCGGGACTTCCAATCCAAGAAAGACGAGGGACAAACGGGGATAGATCCGTTAAAAGTCGAAAGAAACACAACAGGTTTACAAACGAACAAGAGCTCAACCGGACTTCCCTTTTCTACCACAAACTCGAGTGTTTACGCAGAAGCTTAGATTCTTAGCAGGAGGACTTGGCGTAGAAAAGGAAGGCAACATGAAATACAGAGTTAGAACAAGATGCAATAAAGACTCTGCAAACACTCTGCCCCCGCGGGGATCGGCGTCAATGGGACAATTCCCCCTCCCGTACAGGAAGCGCTTGGTGGATTCACAGCCTTTATCATCATCTAGTGTGGTTTACAAAATTCAACTCCAATGCAGAATAAAACACCTGCTTCAAATCTATTCTAGCCCTACTTAAAACAAAAGAAAAGAAAGAAATCACTTCCAAGAGTTTCCACTGGAAGGTTCCCAAAATCATCCCCCCCATTAAACATTTCAGGGCCACTCGTCCCAGTTGTACACAATCGCCTGGAGGAGAGGACATCTTTCCTCCCTTCCCTCTTAAAAAAAACAACAAGCTGTTCCAAGCTCGGCTTCAGATTGCCCTGTCCTTGTTTCCAAACCCTTCCAACAAGGCCTCCTCCACTTCCCCCCACTCGCCTCCTGGATATAAACACAGGCTTGTCATACACTCCCGTCAGCTGTTTGCTTTGCTCCGCCCAGACCTTGGTTTCCGGGTAGTAACAGAGCAGCCAATCGGCTGAGTTGCAAGCTCTGCCTGGGGCCTTTCGCCTGCAAACACTTTTCCAAAACAAGCAGCCTGGCACTTCACAGAAGCCCTGGCTCATCCTGAGGGAGGGGATTTTTTTAACTGCCATGCCACAGGCAGAACGCCCACCCCACCCCTTGCCCAACTCCCCTCCGAGGCAACGGACCTCGCTAGCAGGATCCTCAACACCCCTCCCTGGGCAGAGGTGGGAGAAAACTTGGCCACCTAACTTTAAAGATCACCAAAAGCGGATTACAAGGAGCGCTGCACTTTAAAGAAGCTTTATGCCATCCAAATGCAAATTCAAAACCCTGCTTTCAGGAGGGTTGCAGTGACATGCATTAGCAAATGCCATGCAATGACTCCGTTTCAGAACACAGCCACCATGCAAGCAATTATTAAACATCAGGTTTGGGTTTGTTTTCTTTTTAAAAAAAGGCAGCACTCCCTTTCTCTCCCCTCCTCCTCTTTGCAACTCAGGAGAGGAAGACCAGCCAGTCTCTCCCCCTCCTTAGTCAAGAAGAATGTTTGCAAGGGCAGGTTGAGATCAGAAAAAATAATTGGAAGAATAAAACCCCATTCCTCTCTCTACTCTAAACCTTGCAGAGCAGCCAGAGGCTGCAGTTGTGTTTGCTCTCCCTCTCCTCTTCCCAAAACTGGGCCCAAGCGAGTTGCAAGTTGTGAATCTGGGCCAGGATTATAGACTGGAGATATTTTTAAAAGGAGAGGCCGAAATGGGAGATTGGAAGGAAAATGGCAGCAACACACAAGCCATCGGTAGAAGCAACATTCCTTCAGACCTGCTCTCGCATACAACAGCTCCGGGTCCCCTCCCTAGGCCATCTAATGTGCAGATCAGCTGGAAGAGACAGGAGGAAGGGTACCGGAGTGGCTGGAGAGTTTGGGCCTACATATCGGAATGCATCCTACAGATGTGACCAAAGGCCAAGCAAATCACAGAGACAACACAAAGAATAAGGGAAGGTGAGGAGGGTCTAGGAGGGAAATGTCATTTGATATACACAACTTCCTAACTTTCCTGTCCACAAGACAAACACGAATCAGCCTCCCAAACGTTGCAATCACCGCAGCAGCAGGGAGGGGGGGGGGGGTCTTTTTCTTTTCTTTCTTTAAAAAAATGCCTCTTCTTTGGGAGAGGGGAATATATAAAGAAATAAAAGAGCAGAAGATCCGAAAACGATGGCTTCCCTCTGTCTCCCATCAAATTAAACCACAACCATCACCAAAACACCAAGTGAAGTCACTTCAAAAAACTGTTCTTTGTCTCTTAAAAAGCTGTAATCATTCTACATGCCAGCTACCCAGAGAACAAAAAAGGCCAAGGGGGGGGAGGGAGGCAGAGAAGGAAGAAAGGATATATCGGGTCAGAGTGAGCCTCATCTCCTCAGCCCTAGTTCTCTTTCAAAATTATAGATAATGAGGATTTTTTTTCCCCCTGAACGGCTGGAGTTCTAGCCCCACTGCTCCCCTTCCCCAGTGAAATTAACCTTCAATTGAAATTTGCATTTGGAAGGCTACGACATGTGGAACTCAACCCCAGGATAAAAATAGCTCCAATTCTACAGTGATCGCTAGTCATTTCCTATTTGTCCAAAACAGCATTTAATATACATAATCTCAAGAGCAGCTTTGTGTAAAAAAAAAACACCACACACGTGTACCCCCCCCCCCCC
>QEPC01000343.1:990404-1024601 GCA_003113815.1 Sphenodon punctatus
TGTGTGTGTGTGCGTGTGTGTGTGCGTGCGTGCGTGCGTGCGTGCGCGTGCGTGCGTGTGAAGGTTGCCAGATATGCACATTTTCCCAGGACAGTTATGAAAAATACATGAAAAATTCCCAGGACTGTTATGAAAAATGCAGGCCCTGCAACATGTATTTTCATAAGTGCCCTGAAAAAAAAAAGTGCCTATCTGGCAACTCAAGGGTGAGCGGAGGGGAGGGCATTCCGATGGGGCCCCCGAAGTGCCGGAAAGCATGATGGCCTTTGCTTAAAGGCCCCAACCCTACGGAACGTGGTGATGGCAAGGCACTCCGCAAGGTGGGGGGTGGGGGGAGTTACAGCAGAAAGGGGGCGTGACAGTCCTGCCCCCTTTTGAATGTAGCCCCGCCTCCTGCAGAACCTCATGACACCATCAGAAAGGGGCGTGGCAACCTTTGCCCCACCCCCGCCAATGTGGCCAAGTCCCTTCTGAGTGAAAACTAGGTTGTGTATTCCGGTTGGGATAAGACACACAAACCACCCCCCCCCCTTTTTTTTTTTTTGGCTTCCATATTCAAAACACACCAAAAAACGACCTACATTTTTCTCAGGAGCGCGTTACTGTGCTTTGTGGCTCTCCGTTACCACGGCTAATTTTGATGTTTCTCGTTGGCGGTTGGAGCCTCTTCCAAGGTTCACGGCATGTTGCGCTGGGCAGGGGGGGGAGGTTTGCCCCAACAATGGGCATCTAAGGAGTGGTTCGTGTTTTGATTTCTTAGGTTGACTTTGGATCTTTCTGAGTGCTTTGTGGCTCAGGCGACTGGCCTGCTTCCCCAGGCAGTAAAGTGCGCCCAGGAAACCAGGCGGGATGGTGCATGTGCATGAGATTTCCTCGAGGGAGGCTCTGGAAAGTGCTGATCGTAGGGTCACCGACGGCGCGTGTGTCAGTGCACACACACAGACACACCTAGGTCACACACAGGCACACCTGCTTTCCAACCAATTGTAGCAGGTCCCCAAATGTTGAGACCCACAAAAAATGGCACTGAAACCAGAATAGAAACCAGAAATACAAAATTTCTCACCCCCCCCCCAGCCCCCCTTTGCACATCCCTAGTGAAAAACCGGGAGGGAGGGTTGTGTAACCTGCCTGGGCTCCTAGCGCATCCTGGTAGCTGGGGCCCCCTCTCTTCCAACCAACCCGATTTCACGGCACTTTAGTCACGTAGATGCTAGCTCGTCCAGGCCTGGTACGATTGTCCCTCTCTTCCCAACCTCTCCGCGGGTCTGGGGCTAGGGGTGGCCAAGGTGTTAGATCAGGGTCCACCACCCAACTAGGCAGCAGGAGAAGAGGGGTGGCTAAGGCAGGGGTTGAGCTGGGTCCCTGCCTGCCTTTTGTTCTCTGCTGAGCGCAGGAGGGAGAAAGACAACAGAATCCAAAGTGTTTGATGTTGCTGGGAAATTCCTGGCGTGAAAGGGTTACTGAGGGAGGCCTAGTAGCCGCTGTCCCAGAGAGGTTTGTGTGCGCTGCCTCCCAACCCAGTCATGTGGAGGCGAAACCACTCCTTCCCTCCAGCCGAGTCCCCAAAAGACCTTGGCTTCACTTCAAAAAGGCCCACCGCCCACAGACACAAGACCGGAGGTGCTCAGCGCAAGCCTGGGGGCCGGAGAAGCTGTGGGTCAGGACTCAGGGGCATTGCAGAGGTGTCCTTAGGAATCATGCAAACTTGTGCAAAGGCCCTGGTGGGGACCCCCTTAGCACGGGGCCCATTGCAGGTGGGGGCCCTCCTAGCACAGGGGCCAACTGCAGGTGGGTGCACTCAGAGACCCTGGTGGGGCCCCTCCTAGCACAGGCCCCGCTGCAGGGGCCAACTGCTGGTGGGGACACTCGGGGCCCCCTCCTACCACAGGGGCCACGTCAAGTTAGTGCACTCGGAGACCCCAGTGGACCCCTCCTAACACGGGGCCCATTGCAGGTGGGTGAACTCAGAGACCCTGGTGAGGCCCTTCCTAGTGTGGATTCTTTGTGTGCTGGGTGAGTCATTTATGCTCATGGGCACCCATGACTGCAGGGCTATGGCCGGGGAAGGAAGGCCAAGGATAGAAAAGCAGGTTGGGATGGGGAAGGGGGGGGCGGGCATTGGCCGAGGGGGAAATCTAGTGCTGCAACGGGGTTTTGGTGGCCCTGACTCAGGATTCAGGGGCATTTGCAGAGTTATAGAAAGGAGCTGGCCCCCGGCTACAGAAGCAGTTTGGGACGGCTGGAATAGCAGGGGCATTGGCAGAGCTCACCCAGAGGGTCTCACCCCCGTGCAGCCGCCATGCTGTGGGTCAGCGCAGGGAGCAGGGCAGACAGTCATCCCCCTGCGGGGAAGCTGGGTGGGGTGGGGTGGAGAGGCCGCTGTCAGATTTCCCACCATGGCGCAGAGCAGGCTGAGGTGCCAGCCACCCCAGAGGGTGCCCGGCCCTGCCCTGCCTCCCTTCCTTGGCCCCAGCCACGACGCGGCAACGCGGAACTGGATCTGGCAGCCGCTGCTCAAAGCCCCACAGGGGCAGCGGCCGAGCACAGGAGCTACCGCACCTTGGGCAGCCTTACCCCATTTTGCTACATGCCGCGTCCTCAGCCTTTTCCCGAGGACACAGCCAGCCGCCCGCCCTGTGGGGGTGGGAATTATCTGGCGGCCAGCGGGCAAACGAGGCCCTGCACCATGTAGGAAGGGCTGCCCGGGCCTGGGATAAGTGCATCCTGTGCCTGCACCCCCCTCCCTTAGCCATCCTAGATTGTAAAGCCTTTGGGGCAGGGACCTGTTTCTAATCACAGCTGTCCAGACCCAGGCGTGTTGCTGGCACCGTATCACTAATAACAACCCTAACCTCCCGAGCTGGTTGTGGGGGAGCAATTATTTTAATTAGCTTTCGTCATGATCTTGGGCGGCAGGGAACAGAGCAGGGCAGGGTAAGGCTGCGTTACCTGCAGGATCCCTGCCCTCTTAACCACGGGCAGGAAATGACGGGGCCACGTAGCTTCCTGCAGCACAAAGGATTCCCAGATACCCGCCGAAGGGGGCTCCACCCGGCCTAGTTTAGCCCAGAGTCTGTGTTCAACCAACAGGAGCACAGGCGTGCCATTGCCACCGCATACGTGTGTGTGTGTTAAAAACAGACATGACAGTAGCATGCTGCGGCCTGCTTTGTACCCAGACTTCGCCTCTACGTGTGCGCAGCCGCCGCCATTGCTCCACGCCATGTCGTCCGCCAGCCCAGGCTGTGACCTTGGGAGAATCTCCACGGTCACAACCCAGGCTAAGACCGGGCCAAAGCCGGCTATCATGTCTGTTTCTGGGCCTGTCGAGGCCACCATGGTGGGGGGTGGGGATGCCGGACGCAGCGTGGGGGGCAGGGCCATGGTTTTCTCGACCCTTTTCCCCATGCCGGGCGGACGGCAGGATGGTGCCGTTTGTTCAGTGCCCCAACCAGACCGGTGTCCGCTGTGGTTTGCTACCCTGGGCAGGGTCCGCCGCCGCGTCACTGTCACACGTTTCTACCCTGTGCATGCTGGGGAGGGAGTCGGTGATGTGAGAGACCCCGCACCACAGTGCGTGTGTCCACTGCCTATATGATTAGTAAATATTTTTATAGTGCCAACAAGGGGCTTGGCCGTGAACAATCATTCATTACAAACAGGCCCCTGCCCCTAGGGGCTTAAAATCCAGAGAGAAGGGAAGGGCCTGCGCTCTTGCTCCTGGAACCTGTTTCCCTTCTCCAGCCCTTCCAGCTCACATCAGACTGTCTCCCTGGCATCATCAACCTCGGGTCTCTTCCTAGACGCTGCCTTTTGAACTGCCCTGTAGCTCCAGGACCTGGATGGGCTTGCTTTCCTGCTTTTGACCCTTCTGCTTGGGCCTCAACAATTCTGTTTTGGATCTGATTTGCCTGGCCTTCATCCCACCATCACTCTCCCCGAGTCCAGACCCAGAGACTGACAGCAACACGTGTGTGTATGTGTGAGAGAGAAATATCTTCACCTTCATATGTGTGCATGTAAACTCTCCCAATACTTGTCTATGTGTGTGACCAGCCCCTTCTCCAGCAACATTCCTGTGTCTAGGTAGGACAGTATGAGCTGAGCTTACATGCATGACACACACACACAGACAGGTGGCTATCACACCCACACATAGAACAGCACCCATGCTTGGGTGTGTCAGAGCTCCACCGTCATACGTGTGTGTAATGTGTATAAACTCTCTCTACATACATGCGTGTGACCTCCATCTACAGAAATACGTAACTCTAGGTAACTGATGGATACCCAGAGAGGCGTTTTCAGTGGCTGCCCCTCGGTTTTGGAACTCCCTTCCCCTGGAGGTTCACTAAAGCCTGAGCTGAGCATCTTGGAAAGCAACGTAAGACCTATTTATTTGGCCAGATTTTTGGTAGACAGGGATAGGGGCTTTCGGGGTGGGAATGGGAGTGGTTTCACATGGGATCTTATATGGCTTGTTTTTATTGGTTTTTATATTTTTCCATAAGTCTGTAAGCTGCCTTGAGCCTGCAGTAGAAATAAATAAATAAAATAAAATGAGTCATATATATGGGAGCAGAGTAGGGCTGTAACAAAAGTCGAGCTTGGATCCCGTTTTCAATAGATGTGGCTGTGCCCATCAATCCAGCATCACACAGGACTGGCAGACGATCCATGGAACAATCAGATCAACCGATCCCCCTCCCACAGCTTAGGCACAAAGTGGCATTGCCCGTACCGTGGCCAGAAAACAATGGAGAAACGCAGGGCGCTGCCATTCTGTGTATGCTGCGCAGGGTAGGACAAAAACAGCAGGGCCCTGCAGCTGGAACTTTGGTTGGAATTTCAGGAAATATGGGGGCAGGGGGGAAATGCGGAAAAATTATGTGAAGTGTGGGGGGGGGCTGTTTTGATTAAGCCCTGGCAGAGGTTAAACACAACACAAACGTGTACGGAGCTCGCGCATAAACGTTCAGCAACGTGTGTGTGTGCGCGAGACTTCCACCTTCATACATGCACACGTCAACTCTCCTTCAACGTGTCTGTGTGTGACCTCCATCTACATATACGTGGCTAGAGCTGAGGTTACATACACCACACACATGTAGCCGGACATAACACGCCTACGCAAAGCAGCACGTATGCTGTGTGTATCCGAGATCCCCACCTTGATATATGTGGGTGTAAACTCTCTGATTTCCACCTACGTACATGTGATTAGGTGTGTGCCGTGTGTGTGTGTGACCTCTGCTCACCTGCGCGTGAGATCGCCACCTTTATGTGTGTGTGTGTGTGCAGACCCTTCCTACCCAGACCTCTGTGCGTGGTGCCTGTCTACGTGTGTACGTGCAAAACATCCTCCTGTCCGTGCTCTGGGTAGCCCAAGAATGAGGCCTCGTCTCGCCTTGAGACTCAGCTCTGCCCCCGCACGAACGATGCCTTCCCCCTCCCTCCCGAGCCACATGCCGTACGAAAGCAACATCGCCCTAGAATTGCTGTTGATGCTTCTGGCTCTGGCTGATGGACTCTCCCTGCTAACCCCTTTCCCCCAAGGCCACCTGGAACGTCCCCACGGTGAATGGATCTAGTATCAGCGACAAGTACTCTCTGGTAACACCCTGTCTCATTCCTCCCCGGGGAGGGACCTTTTTCTTGTGTACACAGCAGGAAGGAAGGCAATCGCCATTTTATTTTATTTTTTTAACAACCCAACCACAGGAGCACAGAAACTTAAGAGTTGGAAGGGACCCTCAGGAATAATCTAGTCCAATCCCCTGCTTGGATGCACGATGGCTGCCCAAAAGGGAGCTGTCCAGCCTCTGCCAGAAAACCTCCATGGTCAGAAAGCCTCCGGCCTCCCCAAGGCAGCTGGTTTCATCGCCGCTCAGCTCTGACTGTTAGGATCTTTCCCCCGATATTTAACCAAAAATCTGCCTGTAATTGGAGCCCCTTGTTTCTAGTGCTGCCCTCTGTAGCCACACAAAACAGTTCCTTGCCAGCTTCTTGTTGGCAGCCGTGCAGCTACTGGAAGATTGCCATTCCCTTAGTCTTCTCTTTACTAGGCTAAACATTGTATTCCCTTAGTCGTCTCTTTACTAGGCTAAACATTGTATTCCCTTAGTCGTCTCTTTACTAGGCTAAACATTGGCCTTAAAGGGATTTACATGTTCATTGTCTCAAGGAGACCTTAAAAAGGGCCAAAATTAGCGGTGAACTTGGGCAGTTGGTCTCCACCTAGGCTCGAGAGCAGGAAAAGGGAACCTCTTCCCTCATATGAACCACTTTGAGGGGGCAGGAAGGGGAAGCCTTGGCTGTAGTGATCATGGACTCCATACTAGGAGCATACAATTCATTTCCATATGTTTCCTTACTAGATAGATTTTATTTACGACCAATTTAGGTCAAATTCAACATTTTTTTTTTTTTTACATAAAACGAGGACCATTGCCTCATAACACAAAAGAACCTGTTAGATTAAAAATTAATTACTATAAACCTGACATAGAAGTAAAGAAATATTCAACAGATAACGAAATACAACTTACAGCTTACAACAGCTGTGGTTTTACATAATCTATTCCCAAACTATATCCCAATTGCAACAGTTGGGATTGTCATTCTCAAAGTTTGGGAAGCGCCAACTAAGAAGCGCCCGAAGAATTGTAAAATACCTACATCTAATGGAGGTTTCATTTGTACTAGTTGACCATTCCTCCATTTCATAACAAAAGAAAAAATACCAATCTTACTACGGTTAAAACATGTGGTAAACGGTCTCAAATTACCCAATTTTGGAGTCTCAGTTCACCCCAGTTCTCTTTTTCTTTTCCATCGTTTTCCTTTTCATCTGGGCTGAAAGCAAAAATTTCACGAGATGAAAAAAGGAATCTGCTGTCAGCCGCAGGAAAAGGTGAGCTGCCTTCATAGGGAGAGAGCACACCATCCTCCTGGACCCACCTAGATCTTCCCAGTCTATACCAAGGGCATTCCCACAGGATATGGGGAATATCCTCCACCTTCCTCAGGGAGTGTTTCATTACTAAAATGAATGATGGTCTGCTCGCTTTAGTAATTAACATTTAAAAAATTGATGGCCGGGGTAACAAAAGTGGATGAAAACGAAAAAAAAAAGCATCTTTTGTTACTAAAATAAACCCCCCTGCACCTGTGCAAAACGGGCATCAGGGCCGTTGTGAGCATGCGCAGCCCTTTGCCAAGAGGGCACCGATGCTGCTGCAAAGATTGCTAAAGATGCTAAAACTAATAATAAAAACTTTCCCAAGTAGATCAGAAGCAGGAAGCCTGCTAGAGGCAGCTGGGCCATTAGATGACATGGGGCTGAAAGGGGCGCTTAGGGAGGAAAAGGACATTGCAGAGAAGCTGAATGAGTTCTTTGCTTCGGTCTTCACTGCAGAGGATGTTGGGGGAGATACCCACGTCTGAACCTTACTTTGTAGGTGACGAATTGAGAAAAGCGGTCACAAATCAACGTGACTCTGGACCGAGATCAAATTGACAAACTGAATACTAACAAGTCACCAGGGCCAGATGGCATTCACCCCAGAGTTCTGAAGGAACTCACATATGAAATGGCAGACCTACTGTTAGTAATTTGTAACCTGTTGCTAAAATCTGCCACTGTACCCGAGGACTGGAGGGTGGCAAATGTAACCCCATTGTTTAAAAACAGATCCAGAAGTGATCCTGGAAACTAAAGACCAGTAAGCTTGACGTCTATGCTGGGCAAAATGGTGGAAACCATCCTTAAGAACAAAATCGCTGGGCATGTTGGTAAACATGGCTTAATGGGGAATCAACACGGGTTTAGTAAAGGTAAGTCATGCCTCGCTAACATGGTGGAATTCTTTGAGAGTGTAAATAAGCATGTGGGCAAGGGAGACACAGTAGATATAGGGTAATTTCAGACGTTACGGGATCACGGTCAACCACAGTGAATCCCCTATGCCGGCTGTGATTCCCGTAACGTCTGTTTGATTCCTGCCAGAGGTTCACCCCAGTGAATCACTGGTGGGAATCAAAATAACGATGATTCTGGACCTCCGGCCGCCCGGAGGCCCAGAATCGTGGTAGGATCGGGCCTGAACCGTGGTCAAATTGGCCACGATCTGGAATGGGGCAAAGGCAACGTCTGTTACCATCTGTCCGGCCTGGCTTGTGGTCCTGACCATGGGATGGGATCGAGCGCAGCGCCCAAATTGGCTGCTGCACCCGCCCGTCTCCCGGAGGGCTGGCAGGGCACGGGTGTGTGTGTGTGTGTGCGTGGCTGCATGTTCTACTGCACAGACCCTCACTGCACAGCCTTGCCCCCTCCCCGATCCCCACTGAGAATCAGGCTGACAGGACAGCCAGCCTGATTCCTGAGCAGGATCCGATTCAGCGTGGCAGGCCTCTGGACCCGTTACGTCTGAAATTACTCATAGTGTACCTGGATTTCCAGAAAGCATTTGATAAGCACCGACATAGAAGACTCTTGAGAAAATTAAAAAGTCATGGGATAGGAGGTAGTGTCTTACCATGGATCGGTAACTGCTTAAAGGTTAAAGGATAGGAAGCAGAGTAGGACTGAATGGTCAGTTTTCACAATGGAGAGATGTAAAAAGGGGTGTGTCTCAGGGATCTGTATTGGGACCGGTGCTGTTTAATGTATTAATTAATGATCTGGAAAAGGGCGTTAAGAGTGAGACGATCAAATTTGCAGATGACACCAAGTTATTCAAGGTAGTTAAAACACGAGCAGACTGTGAAGAACTGCAACGGGATCTTACAAGACTGGGTGTCTGGGCACCTACATGGCAGATGAGATTTAATGTGGACAAGTGCAAAGTGATGCACGTAGGGAAAAATAACCCAAACTCTGCGTACACAATGCTGGGTACTAAGCTAGGAGTTACCACTCAGGAAAAGGATCTGGGGGTGATTGTGGACAATACACTGAAATCCACAGCGCAGTGCGCAGCAGCAGTCAAAAAAGCAAACAGAAATGTTAGGAATTATTCACAAAGGGATAAAACTGAGGAGGTCATAATGCCTCTATACAAATCAATGGTGCGGCCGCACCTAGAATAGTGTGTGCAGTTCTGGTCGCCCCGTCTCAAAAAAGACATCGCGGAACTAGAAAAGGTGCAGAGAAGGGCAACGAGAATGATCAAGGGTATGGAACGGCTTCCGTACAAAGAGAGGCTTGGCAAGCTGGGTCTCTTCAGCTTAGAGAAGACTGAGAGGAGAGGTTTATAAAATCTTGAGTGGTGTGGAACGTGTAGATAGAGAACGGTTATTTACCCTCTCAACTAGTACTAGAACTAGGGGACACTCCATGAAACTAGCTGCCGTCAGATTGAAAACAAATAAAAGGAAGTACCTTTTCACTCAACACATAATTAACCTATGGAATTTGTTGCCAGAGGACGTTGTCAGGGCCAGTAGTCTAGCTGGGTTTAAAAAAGGACTTGATATGTTCTTGGAGAGTAGGTTCATTAATGGCTATTAGCCAAGTAGCTTGTGTCAGGTGCTGGGAGTGAACAACGGGGAATGGATTGCCCATTGTGACTGTTGGTTCTTCTCCCATGCGGTTGAGACTGGCCACTGTCGGAGACAGGATGCTGGGCTTGATGGACCATTGGTCTGACTCAGTCTGGCGCTACTTATGTTCTTGTATGCAGACGGATCCAGCGGCCATAGTGATCTTTAATTTTTTTAATAAAACTAATAAATAACAATCTTTATTTTTATACAGCCCCCCTGTCCATGGCACTCAAGAGTGCTTTTACATATAACTAATAAACACAACTTTAAATCCTCACAACAACCCTGTGAGGTAGGTTAGGCTGAGAGAATATTGGGACTGGCCCAAGGTCACCCAGTGGGTTTCTGGCTACGGTGAGATTTGAACCAGGGTATTCCCCTACCTCCAAGTTCGGTGCGTTTAGCCATTACCACCACGCTGGCTCTCAAGTAAACAAACAAAAACAACAAAAAACAATAAAAACGAACATTTTCTTTTCTTTTACACCCTCCAAATGAAGTGGGGTTTTTTTTGGTAAATGAAAACAATTTCAAAATCGAGTGATGTGCCTGCTTCACATCCCTAATTCATACCATGCCCTCGTCCGTGCTCCCTCTTTCAATGCTTGAGGGGAGAAGCAGGAGGCTCTCTGTATGTAGGCCAAGCACCCCCTTACCGACTGCTTTGGGTAGTTCTGAGTGAGCTGCCCCCCCATAAGGCACGCACTCCCCCCCTCACCAGGCTGAGAGAAGGCAGCCTGGCAAAGTCTCAGAGGAACAGATGATTCAGACAGGGAGCCTTCAGCTCCACACTAGGCCTCCTGGCTGGCTGCATGACAAACCGCCGTGGGGTGGGTAAACAAAGCCCCACTGGGAAGAGGATAATGACTCCCTGCAACAGGAGAGGCCGCACGAACACCCCCTCGCCGCCCTCGCCACGCAGGAAGGGCCAGAATGTAGCTGGTTTGGCAGGTAAGCCTGCGGCCGGAGGCACTTCCCTGTCATCACCTGGGTGCCAAAGTGGGCCCTCCCACTGTCACTTAACCCAGCTCCAGTGAATGGACCAGACCGGGCTGGGAGAGCAAGAGGAGGGATGCAGGCTGGGTGTGGCAGAGAGAACGAGGGGTAGGGTGGGCACCTGTGCCAGCTTTTAAAGGAACACTTATGAAAAATGCATGTTGCAGGGCCCACATTGACAACAATGCAGGCCCTGCAACATGTATTTTGCTCTGGTGGGAAAACCCCAATTTCTCTGGGTTAACCAGGGGGTGCCCTTGGTAAGCTGGGGGGGGAGGGAAACAAGCCATGGGGATGGCCTCCTTGGAAAAGGGGGGTGAGGCAAAGGATAGGGCCTGTCACTGCATGCTCCAAAACACCCAATCCAAAACAGACTGAACCACTGGAGACTCTACCCACATTCTCTCTGTCTTGTAGCTAGGGTACACAGTTGAGTTCGAATTCTAACCAGTAGAGGGCAGTAGGCAGATCCTTTGCCCCACCCCCTAATAAAACAGGAAGAGGTGGTAATCTAGAAGGGAACTGAGGCATCGGGATGAAGTCACTGCAGGGGTGGGGGGGGAATCTTTTCTCCCCCGGGGGGCCATTTTGAAAGTTAGTACAAGCTCCAAGCACTGCACAGAAGTTGGGTGGGGAGGGCTTAAAGTAGGGGTAGGGAACCCCAGGCCCAGGGGCCAAAGGCAGTACCAGAAAGTACCGATGGGAGGGCATTCCAGAGTTGGAAGAAACAAACATGGCAAAATCCCAGTACGTTTCCGCAGGGCAGAGGGACGCAGTGAATGGCATTTGTTGTGAACCCTGTCAGAACTTCTGTGCCTGGCTGCCCTCTATTCAACTGTGTATCCTAGATACCATACTGGGGGGGTGGGGAGATTCTCCAGTGGTTCCAGGGGCAGAGACGGCTGCTTCTTTTGCAGCACAAGGCTGTAGGCCCTTATCCGTTTTGGTGGGGCCGTGGCGTGCTGCCGCAACAGCTGTTTGCCGCAGGATCTTCACTCAGAGAAAGTTGCTGCTTAGATGGCCGAGGATCCAGATGTTCAGAGCTCTAGGCTCCTTGGCATCCCTCTCCCACTTAAAGCAGGGCCTTGAGAGGGTGGGGGGAGGAAATCACTCTGCCATTGACATGCCAGGCAAGTCAAGAGAGCTCTGGAGAGGGTGGGGGCTCTTCTGGTTTTTAATTAGCGATGCTCAGCCGCAGAAAGGAGTTGCTTGGATTGGTAATCAATAAAGACATTAATAATAATAAAAAAAAGAGCTGCTTGCTTCTCCCCTTAGTTCCACAATAAATCAGAGCTTGCGGACGGCTGGTAGGGAAGTCTTCTCTTCTGCTGGGGAGAGCCCCAGTCCCCCGCGGGAGCCCTCGAGCCGTGCAGAAGGTAGATCGGGGTTGACCCAGAGCAGGGAATTCTATGACAGCTGTGGATTTCCCTGCACGCCAGTGGCTCACCCCCTTGCATCCGGTAGAAGAGAAGACGGTTATCATTCAGGAGCAGAGGAAATGGTAAGGATTCCACATAACCCTCACAGCGTGGGTTGGTGCAGCTACCCACTGAAGTGCGTTGTGTGAATGGAGTTCTCTGCCACTAGATGCAAGGGGACGGAGGCCACCGAAACGTGGCACAGTCAGTCACTGTATGAACGCCCTTGGCTTGGAACAAGGCAAACGCAGTTTAAGAAACAAGTGGCGAGTCTGCAAAGGGAGAAGGTGGTGGGTAAGCCAGCCCCCCCCAAATCAAGGAATGGCAAAGATTTCATGACAAGCTCAGAATGCGGGGGTGGGCAAATAGCCGCTAAGAGGGTTGTGTGAACAGGCTCTGGATTTGACACTGCAGGCAACTTCGGAACAAAGGGGCTACGCTGAAGGCAAGGAGAGGGGCACAGAAACCACAATGACTGATGAAACTCTTTCAGTATCATCTTAGCCAGATGTTTGCAGACTGGATTGGCACGGACGACAATTAGTGGAGCATTTTTTGGTTGCTCCCACCTCCTCTGCACAGACCAGGGCGTCGGCTCCTTCCCAGATGTTGGCAGCTGGAGCCAGTCACTCATCATGTCACCGGTTTTTACACCCAACACCTGTTTTGCTTAGTGACTGCAGTTTGGCGAACCCCCAAGCCAACACGCCTCCTTTCTCCCGTGACTGGTTTAATCACCCAGAGGCAGAGGGGCTGCTACAGCTTGCGGCTAAGATATCAAACGTGGAAAGGTCAGTCACACCTACTCACCTTACTCTGACCCGCTTTGGCTGGCTAATCAAGGACGGTGCCCCCTCTCCCCCAAGGCCTGGAAGCTATCGCAGCCCCACGACTGGGAGCGGAGTTTAGGGCATTAGGATATGATTGATGGAGAAAGAGGCAAGGACGATCCAGAAAGGAGAGGCTGCAGCATCAGCTTTGCTAGAACACGCTGCTAATCCCACTCAGTGCTGCCATTCCGGTTGGCCCTGAGCCTGTAATTACTTACTTGGAGGCCCCGACAGTCAGGCCTATGTTGCACAGGAATCTGCTTTGCTCCGTGTCGCCTGCAGATCTCTATTCCCAGACACCTGGCTGTTTAACCTCTGGCAGGGGACACACACATTTAAGAACCTGTCAATCTCAAACCCAGGCAAACAGGGGCCCTGACTGTGTTTCCACAAAGGAGGGAGCAGTCTGCAGTACTTCTCTTTCCCCTAGAACACCTTATCATGCTTCTGCTGACACTTCCAGCATCCCCATTGGACACCCAGCGCTATAAAAGGGGCCCAATAGGAAGCAGGAAGTGTCCAAGCAACACGACAGTGACCTAGACCCCAGGACTCTTAGCATGTCCTCCTACCCTGTTCTTGCCTCTGCCTCCTGCCCTGTGCCAAGTCCCTATCTCTTAATCTTGCCCGATTATCTGGCTCCTGACACAGGCTCTAATTTCCTGCCTTGTGGTTTCTAACCCTGCATAGTTCCCTAACTAGACCTGTAACGTAACCCTCTGCTTCAACTCAGACTCTGACCTTTGGACTTTGACCTTGCTCTGCTATTTGACCTGGCGGTGACCATGATTCAGGACCCAATGACCACACCACAGTGGTGTTTGAATAATTCAGAGGGAGGAGTGGGTGGGAAGATAGACCAACCAGTGTAGCCTCATGGATAATGTGTTGGACCTAGGAGACCAGGGTTCAAATCCTGTCTCAGCCATAAGACTGGTCAAGTCACTTGCAGCCTCAGTTCCTCCATCTGTAAAATGGGAGTAACAGTAGGCCTCCCTCGCAACGTGGTTGTGAGGCAGTAGGCAGGGATTGTAAAGCACTTTGAACGCTGACAGCGTTAGGCTTGAAAAAAAGAGGATGAATGAGTTCTAGGTTTTCTGTACTTGAACACAGATTAGCTTCCAACTTGGGAGTTTGATGGGGCTGTTACTCTACATCAGAGAAATCTCTTCACTGGTGGCCTTTCATTATACAGATGCTGTCCAATTCGTAAGTTCAGCCCTTCCCTTCAAGCACCCTCCTTCCTTGCCGAAAGCATGCATCTGAACTCCTCTTCCCCGGAGCACACGGCCTCACCTCCCCTGCCCAGTGGAGAGCGTCCGACCATGCCCTAACAGAGTCCCCCTCAGGGTTGTGGGCTTTTAATAAATTCAGAAATGACCCACAGAGGGTCAAAAGCTTCCCCATCCCTGCCATAGCTCTAATGTTCTGTCTGTAGCGTTTTCAAGGGGTTGGGGCTGTGTGGTCAGGTCTTGGACCTGAACATACAGATTCTTACTAGTTCAGGGCTGAGCGGAACTTACTTCAGACAGAACAGGGGCAGGAGCTAGAATGAGGTACACATCAGGTTATTCAAGCCTTCCAGGGGTAACCAGATTCCCTGGCTCTCCTAAGGTCAAATCTCGATAGGACAAGCCCAGCCCAGCCCAGCCCAGCCCAGCCCTTCCTCTTGGCTCTAGCAAAACCATCTCCACTTATTGGAGGGGTGCTGCCTCAAGAGTATGGGGACAACCTGTTTGAGCCCAACTGTGGCTCCTGAAACCTGTGCTGGAAAGGGTTGCGAGGCCCCTGCTCGGTGCTGGATTTGCCAGAACTAGAGCGTCCCAGGCATTCGCACGGGGTGGCGGAGCTGCTGTGCCGGTTGTCGGTTTAGAATAGAATTCTGGGTCAGGAAGGTACCTTTAGAGGGCATCTAGTCTAACCCCCTATGCCAAGCCAGGATGCCGTTCTGCCTACAAGCAGGGGTACAGAAATTCCGGCCTAGGGATCCAATACAGCCTCTGTCTAGTTTTTATGCACTCTCCTATCCGGTTCCTGGATTTGGGCCTTGAAACCAGTTCCTACCCGCAAGTGCTAAGAGAGACTGAGCTCGGGATAATGGAGCAGAAACATAGGCACGTGCACAAAGACAGGGGACAGATCTGGACCCTCCTCTTCCTGAGCGCTCCCATTTTTAGCTCCCTCCCCCAACTCCCTCGGAGCTTGTACTAATTTTCAAAGTGGCCCCTGGGAGGGGGAAAAGGTTCCCCACCCGCTGGCTTACAGCACTGCGGCCAGATGTTTGTCCAGCTGGGTTTGAAAAACATCCAGAGAGGAGGATTCCATGACCGCCCTAGGCTACGTATTCCATTGCCCGATTGTTCTTACAATTTGCTTTGGTGCAGTTGGGATTGCTTCCCTGTTCTCTCCCACAAGCCGAAGAAAAGGATGGGCCAGCGGGGGGTAAGGAAAGAGAGACTGTGAAATGTTTTATTAACACTTGAGCATCACGTTGTCACGTCCCTGGCCGGTAAGGGGCTCTCCGACCTTACCTTAGCCCGGCTGCTAAAAATGGACGTATCCCGTTAAAAACAAAAATCCTAAAGGAAGGGCCGCCTCCCTCGCTGGCTGTGGATCTTGCTCTGTTTGGGGAGTGGAGACGTGTTGTGGGGGCCACAAAACCTCGAAGGGCCATTTCGAAAGGAGTGCGAAGGCTTCAGGGAACGTGTATGTAAACTCATCACGAGAGAACTTGAAATGACAAAAAGCCACGGGCTGCGTTTGACACCCCGGGCCGTGCTGTGGGAACGCTTGGATTACCTGCGTCTCCCCGAACGCTGCTCCCACCGCTCCACCAGACTGAAGGAGGCGACTCCGGGGGGGGCAGATGAGGAATGCAAGGGAACGCTCTCCCCAACCAAGCATAACAACGTCCCCTCCAAGCCTCACGCGCCTGGCTGCTTTGCCGGCTGTGGTCACCGAGAGAGAGAGTCTTCAAGAGGAGATTGTGGCTTCCCACTGCCGGAATATCCGGAACACCTTGCAGGATTTGACTGAGAGGCTCTGCAACAAGAAGAGAAAAACAATCTGAATTGAGCCACCTACGGGGAGGGATCCAGTCTAACCGAACAGCCCAACTACAGCCATTCAACACAGAGAACACGCTGTCTAGGGACACTGGCATCTCGCATCCAAGGAGCGCCCTCACCTTAGAGACAGGAAAAGCCTGGGCAGACAAACGTCAGGGATTTGACAGGGGTGGAGAAACCTCGGATCTGGCGGCAGCAAGTTTATGTGTGACCCCCTTTCCCCTCTTCCTTGATCTGGCCGCTGCATCAGAGGACTGGGGAGGTGGGTCTAGTCCAACCCTCTACCTGGAGTCTCCACCTCAGGGGTGGGGAACGTTTTCTGTCGCAGGGCCCTCTTTGAACATTCGTACGAGCGCTGAGGGCCAGACGGAATTTGGGGAGTGCACTCGTGAGAAGGAGGGCCAGGGGATCAGTCCCCCAATCCTCGCGTGCAGGCCCCTCAGCTCTGCCCCTTTACCCTGAGCTCGGTCTTTCAGTGCTTGAGGGTAGTGGATCATGGGGCCGCATTTGGGCCCTCGGGGCGGAGGTTTCCTGCCACTGCTGCATCCCTGACATTTGTCTGTCCAGTCTTTTCTGGAGAACCTTCGGGGAAGGCGCTTTCCCAACCTCCTGAGGCAGCTTTTTCCATTGCTGAACTGCTCTAATAGTGAGCAAGTTTAATAAATAATAATAAAGTCGCCCCCCCCCCCCACCGGCACTCAGCACGCTTTTACATATAACAACCAAGCTTTAATCCTCATAACAACCCTGGAAGGCAGGTTAGGCTGAGAACACACTGCAATCGGCCCAAGGTCACCAGTGAGTTTCTGGCTAAGACAAGCCTTGAACTGGGGTCCCCCCCCCTTCCTGGTTCAAATACTGTGCACTTCACCATTACAACACACTGCCTCTCAGTGTTTCTCCTAAGTTTCCCCTAATGTTTAGCCTAACCATACCTTCCTGTAATTTACACCTTTTGCTTTTTGTCCTGTCCTCAGTGGCAACGGAGATCAAACCTTCTGCATCGTCTTTTGTGGCATCCTTTTAGATATCTGAAAACTGCCAACGTGTCTCCTTCACCCTTGTATCTTTATTTGCTCTAGACCAAACATGCCCAGTGCCGTCAGCCTTTCCTCACACGACTTTCTATTCCAGGCCAGTGATCCTCTTCCTGGATTTCCTCTGAGCTCTTTCCAATTTGTCAACATCCTTCCTAAAAGGCTGAGCCGCCCCGTAGCCCAAGAGAGGACTGTCCGGGCTACTATAACTTCCTCAGGACTTGGATAGGATGCTTCTATTTATGCACCCCCAAAATGGCATTGGCCTTTTATGCAGCAGCATTGCCCAGTTGAGTCATGCTCAGATTGCGATTCATCGTAACCCCAAATGCCTTCTTGGCAACCAGCAGCAGAGCTGACCAATCCCAAACTCTGTTCTGAGAGGGCGAGCGGGATTTTCCAAAATGGTGGGACAGAATGGGGGAAAGAGACACGGCGGGGTGGTGACAAGAAGGGGGTAAGGAAAGTGCACACATGCACAGTGGGGCGGGGGGAGAGGCTCAGGGGAGTGTGTGAAACGACAGTCTATAAAGTTTTGAGAACCACTGACATGGTCCATTCCCCTACCTCGAAGGAAGATTAATTACAGCCAGGGCCTCATGCATTCTGCAATCCTCCCACCCCAAATTCTGCAACTAGGAGCCCCAAATTCTGCAAGCAGAATAAATTCTGCAAATTAACCAAATCCTACAAATGTTTAACACAGATAATTTCCCAGCATGCCATTGCATCAAATCTGAACGTCTCAGGCGGTGAACAAAAAATCCTCATTAAAATATTACACAGACCAATAAAAAGAGGGACTCTCCTCTCCCAAGTGGAAATGAGCTGCTCCTCTTCAATAGCCGAGTCCTGCTAGATATACACACCAGCAACTGACAATGCCAGCATCCCGCTGGCTAGTGCACATTCTGTGCTGCCAAAGGCAATTTCTACGACCATTTGGCCACAGGCAAAATTCTGCAATCGCAGCAGCGCGGAATTCACAGGGCTCTGGTTACACCAGAGGGGGCTCAGCCGGGCTATTTTAAAAACCATGCTTTAGAGCCAGGGGAAGAGTCTCAACAGTCAAGAGTCAGGAACACAGCCCCAAAGAAGGCTGGCTCCATTAGTGGCCGCAGGAGGAAGCCGCAAGAAACGGATCACTTCTTAGTTGCCTTGCAGCTTCCTTCCAAGCCCCCTGTGCTGGCCTCTGCCGGGCAAGTTGCAGGGCTAAGCGGAACACTGGTCTGCCCCTGCAGAATGACTCTTATGCTCCAAATCTCCTGACTCCCAGCCCCAGGCTCCAGCCGCTACACTTACTTTCCCTCTCAGAATGGACTCCTGTCCCCCATTGCTCTGATTGCAGCTACAATTAGCGCAACTGGAAGAGAGACCCACCCTGTGTAGGATTATAAGGAGCTGCCTAACTGAGCCAGACCAATGGGCCATCTTAGCCCAGTACTGTCACCACCGGACACTGCAGCAGGGTTTCAAATTCAGCTCTCCAGGATCCCCGGCAGAGGCCTCACCCAGGCGCGCTACCCGAGACCCTCCAGGATCCCCGGCAGAGGCCTCACCCAGGCGCGCTACCTGAGACCCTCCAGGATCCCCGGCAGAGGCCTCACCCAGGCGTGCTACCCGAGACCCTCCAGGATCCCCGGCAGAGGCCTCACCCAGGCGTGCTACCCGAGACCCTCCAGGATCCCCGGCAGAGGCCTCACCCAGGCGTGCTACCCGAGACCCTCCAGGATCCCCGGCAGAGGCCTCACCCAGGCGTGCTACCCGAGACCCTCCAGGATCCCCGGCAGAGGCCTCACCCAGGCGTGCTACCCGAGACCCTCCAGGATCCCCGGCAGAGGCCTCACCCAGGCGTGCTACCCGAGACCCTCCAGGATCCCCGGCAGAGGCCTCACCCAGGCGTGCTACCCGAGACCCTCCAGGATCCCCGGCAGAGGCCTCACCCAGGCGTGCTACCCGAGACCCTCCAGGATCCCCGGCAGAGGCCTCACCCAGGCGTGCTACCCGAGACCCTCCAGGATCCCCGGCAGAGGCCTCACCCAGGCGTGCTACCCGAGACCCTCCAGGATCCCCGGCAGAGGCCTCACCCAGGCGTGCTACCCGAGACCCTCCAGGATCCCCCCACCCAAGCGTGCTACCCGAGATCCTGCATCGGACATGCTGGGGATTGAACTTAGGCCCTTATACATGCAACGCATATGCTCTACCCCCTGAGCCACAGCCCACCCCGTATGCAAAGTGTGTGTAAGGATTCTCTGCACCCCCCCTGCTCAGAGTTCAATTGCCAAAATGGAGGGTTAGGGGCAATACCCCCCCTACCCTTCCCTACTATATCAAGGGTCTGTATATCTGGTAACCAACCCAAGAACGTGTACCTGAGTTCCCGCATCCTCATGAATGTCGCATCCCTTGTCTCTCCCTCTGTTCCCCCTTCCCTGTCTTCCCTCCCCCGGTCTTTAGATTGTAGACACGGTCCCTGCCCGAGAGCTTATCTTGTGTTTTTTTGGTAAGGCGCCAGGTACATCGCTGGCGCTATATAAATGCTTATAACAAATAATAATAATAATAATAATTAATAATAAGGGTCACTGAAAAGAGCAAGAGGTGAGTAGAGAGGCATTGCTTCTTAAAGACTTCCCCTGTTCTCACCTTGACCTTTACCACTTCTTTTGCACACACCCACCCAGCTGCTTTGAGGAGGTACAATTCTTTCTCTTCTCCCTCCCCCGGGTTCTCCTCCCCCTCTGAGGTCTGCCGAGGGCACCCTTCTCAAAAGTACCAACTGCCCGGGAGGTTCGGACAACAAGGGCATGCAGGGGGGGCATTCTCAGTGGCTGCTCCGTATTATGAAACTCCCTCCCCTTGAAGATCCGTCAAAAGCGGAGCCTGTTTGCCTTTCAAAACAGATGCACGAGGGCATGAGTGACTGTGGCAAGGTCAGCCTGGGGTAAATAAGGGCGTAGCTTATGCAAATTGCATTTGTGAACCACACCCGGCACCTGGGCTGTCATGGATAGAGCGTGGTCGGAAATGACACCCACATTCTTTACCTGGCCTACTATCTCCACCCAGACCCTGTCTACATTCAGGGGCCCGAGGGAGACAAGGGCATTCTCAGATTGGCTGCCCCTTCCCGCCAACATCCCCTCAGTCTTCCCCAGACTGAGCGCGATAGCGCCACCTGGATGCGGCTATATTACACAAGTATTCCTCCAAGGCAGAGGCCAAGTTGGCAGGGGTCACAGGTCAAGAGATATACAGTTGTGTATCATCAGTGTACGGAGGATACGCAACCCCGTGCTTGATCATGACATCCTAAAAGGCTGCATGTATACGTTGAACAACATGGGTGAAAGAATAGAACCTTGAGGAACGCTGCAATTCAGGCCCCTCGGGGATGATGCTAAAATATAAATTGCTAAAATAAATATCCATCCATCACCGCCAACTGGCTCCTCCCTTCCAGGTATGACTGAAGCCACTGGCCGGCAGCTCCCATCGCACCAGCAATGTCCCTCAGCCGCTGAAGCAGCAACCCATGGTCAAGCATATCGAATGCTGCCGTAAGGTCCGGCATGACCAAACTGGCCAGCTGTCCTTGATCTAAGATAATCAACAGATGGTTCAACACCGACAAGCGCGGTCTCTACCCCGTGGGAAGGTCTGAACCCAGACCGGAATTTCCCCAAAATATTGTTGAAACCCAGGTGTCTCTGTAGCCACACAGCCATAGCCTTCTCAATCACCTTCCCTAAGAAAGGCAGATTGGAGACCGGGCGATAATTGGCAAGCACTCCAACATTAAGAAACGGTTTCTTGAGGAGGGGGCAGACATTTGAGGGCGGACAGCACCCTCCCCTCCCTAAAGGAGGCATTAACAGTGCCTGTCATTAAAGTGACCACCGCCTCCGCGCTCACCCTCAACAACCAGGATGGGCAAGGCTTGGAGGCACGCTTGGTGGTTCTCAACGATCCCAGCACCGCATGAACTTCTTCATCAATCACGTCGAGGTCAACCAGGGGGACACAGTCCCTCAGGACTCCGCAGCTCTCCACATCCAAAGGCCCAACAAGTCCCTCCATCTTCTCCTCAAAGAACGTAGAAAATTTCTCAGAGCGCGCTCTACTGAAAACAAAACAAAACTGTCGACAGATTGAGACATCTGGATTCACCCCAAAACAATACAACGCGAAACGGTTGCGCTGCTCTGTTCCCTGCGGCATCTATGCCCGAGGACAAGGACAAGTGCTTGGCCTCAGTAATAGCCCTTCTGTACGCCCACATACACTCTTCATATGGCTCCTCGGGCATCTCCTCTCCAGTCTATGTAGATTATATATTTCTGTAAGCCACCATGAGCCTTTGAGGGAAGGATGGGGCAAAGTGTGAATAAAATAAAATATATTTATGCTTCCCCTGAGTGCGACATCCTTCAGGATCCCCCTCCTCCAACAAAAGCACCTGCAGCTTCATGAACGTCGCTGTCTTTTCCTTTGTTCCCCCTCCCACCCCTCTCTTGTCCATCTTAGACTGTAAGCCCCTCGGGGCAGGGACCCGTTTCTAACCATGACTGGTCGATGCCTGGCACACTGATGATGCCAGCTGAATAAAAAACTGCTGAAACTAACTGAGCAAAGGGCGACGCAGTCAGCTACTGGTTCGTACCAGTTCATGTCTGTCTATTAAACCTATTTCAGAAGCACAAAACTCAACTCCAGATTGTGGGAAACCAACCCGGCCCTGCAAACGGAGCGTTTGTTACAGACTCCGAGGGATACGGTTGCTGGTTGGTAACGAACGCAGATGAAATCAATTGAAACATCTCTCTCTACAGGAAGCCAGCGGTGAAACCAGACACCGAACCGTTCAGTAAGAGCGTGGTATTTATAGCAACACCCTAACCCCTGCGGAGGACCCGGGGATAGAAATACACTTCAGAGAAGGAAACTCTCTCTGCGTTCGTGGAGGGCCGGGGACTTGAACCGGTGGCCTTGGGACCCAGCAGCAGCCGCTGGCTCCACTGCACTGCCATGCTCTGGCCGGGGCTAGGCTTTTCCACTTAACAATGCTGTGATCACGCCCCTTAGCCTCCTGATCAGCCCTTGCCCTAGCCTTGGCCTTCTGCTTCCCGACTGGCCCTACCCGTTAGCAAAAGTTAGGTATAATAATAAAAAAATTATTTATAAGTCGTAACCATAGGTTAAAGAAGGGAACTGGGGCTCTTATCAGAGAGTCCCTGTTCCGTTCGGGCTAGGCCAGTCCCGTTCATGGGTGGCTGCGCTTGTCCAGCAGGAGGCAGGAATCAAGGAAACTGACTGCGCATGCGCGAGGTCACCCCGTTGCGCAACTCAGTTGTAGTACAGCCAACGATCTGCGATGCACTCAAGACATGGTTAATGCACTCCAGGAATCTGCTGCACTGTTGTTAGACCGACCTCCCCGCCCCGCTGCCGGGAGGGCCGCTGGACTGGCCTAGCCCGAGCAGAACAGGGACTCACAGGTAAGAGCCCCAGTTCCCCTTTTCTGCTCAGGGCTTCGGCCAGTCCAGCTGTGGGATGTACCCAAGCGGTACCACTGGAATAGGGAGGGGGGACAGCGGCACTAGGCCAGACCAGACTGAAGGACCCGCTTCTGCAGACTGGAACGTGTTCAGTTTGTAGTGCCTGGTGAAAGTGTGCAGGGAGGCCCAGGTGGCCGCCCTGCAAACCTCCTCGTAGGGAGCTCTGGCCGCAAAGGCGGCCGACGTGGCAGCTCCCCAGGTGGAGTGTGGCCAGATTTTTTTGGGAGGAACCTTCCCCCTTTGCCTTATAGGCTTCTGTGATGCAAGCCACCACCCACCTGGAAAGGACTGCTTTTGAAGCCTTAGAGCCCTTCATTCCCGGCCGTATGTTGACGAAGAGGGCTGAGGAGGAACGGAATGTGGCCGTGCGCTTTAAGTAAATGCGCAGGGCCCGTCTGACGTCCAGGGAATGCCAGTCCCTTTCCCTGGGGTGAGCGGGGTGCAGGCAGAAGGAAGGGAGGGTGATCTCCTGACTTCTGTGGAACAGGGAGTTGACTTTTGGGAGGAAGGCCTGGTCCAGTCGAAGCACCAGCGAGTCCTGGTTAAACTGGCAGAAACTGCCCTCTATGGAGAGGGTCTCCAGCTCGGACATCCGCCTAGCGGATGTGATGGCGACCAGGAAGGTGAGCTTAATGGACATAAAGAATAGCGAGGCCTTCCTGAGAGGTTCGAAAGGGTGGGACTGGAGCGCCCCGAGGACGAGGTTGAGGCTCCAAGAGGGGAACCTGTGAACCACTGGAGGGGAGATTACCCTGGCTCCCCTCATGAACCTCCGGATCAAGGGGTGCCCTGCTACCTTGATCCCCTTGCCTGGGAGAAACATAGAGTCCAGGGTGCAGACCTGCCTGGAGAGGGTATTGGGCTTAAGGCCGCGGTTTAGACCCTCTTGCAGGAACTCCAGAATTTGGGGGATCGGGGCCTGCTCTGGATCAAGTGACTCTTCCTGGCACCATCCCCTGAAGGCCCTCCACGTGGATTGGTAAATCTGGCAAGCGGAAGGTCTTCTGGAAGCTAGGAGGGTGCTCATCAGGGTCTCTGAGAAGCCCGGTTCCCTTAGCGCTGCGCATTCAATGTCCATGCAGCTAGCCTCAGGTGGGCCAAACCCTCGAATTGGAATGGACCCTGTGTCAGGAGGTTCGGTGTTTGTGGGAGGAACAGGGGCGATGATACCGTTAGCTCCACTATGTCCGAGAACCATGGCCTTCTCGGCCAAAATGGAGCCACTAGGATGAGGACGGCTCCCTCTGCCCTGGTCTTTGCCAGGGTCCTTCCAGGGGGGGGGGGGGGGGAAAAGGCGTACAGAAGCGTCGGTGGCCAAGGAACGCGGAGAGCGTCCACCCCCTGTGATCCCTGCGCCCTTGTCCGGGAGAAGAACACTGGAGTCTTTGCATTCGTGGGAGATGCAAATAGGTCCCTCTGGGGATGCCCCAGCTTGGCGCATATCAGGTGGAATGCCTGAGGCCATAGGGACCACTCCCCCGAATCCAGGTGTTGCCTGCTGAGCCAATCTGCCTTGGTGTTGTCCTCTCCTCTGATGTGCAGAGCCCTGAGGGACAGCAGGTGTTGCTCCGCCCAGGATACTCCTATCCTATTCGCATCTCCCACGAACGCAAAGACTCCACTGTTCTTCTCCTGGGCAGGACTCTGCGTGTAGTGTCTGGCTCCTTGATCCGCCCTGGTTGTTCACGTACGCCTTTGCTGTTGTGTTGTCCGTGAACACTAAGACATGGGAGTTGTGAGCGTGTGGGAAACTGAGTAGGGCGAGCCTGATCGTTCTGAGCTCGAGCAGGTTGATGCTGCCGGTCACTTCGGTGGTTGACCATTCTCCTTGGGCCATGATGGTCTGGGAGTGGGCTCCCCACCCGGTTAGGCTTGCGTCCGTTGTGACTGTGACCCTTGCGGGCTCAGAGAGGGGTGAGCCCTGTTAGAACGGCTTGTCTGTGAACCACCAGCGCATGCCTGCCGCTAGGGTGCGTGGGACCTGTATCCAGGGGTTGCTACCTGAGATGAGGTGTGTCTGCCATGGTCTGAGGCGGCGTTGGAGAGGGCGCAGGTGGAAGCAAGCCCATGCTACCTGTTGGGTGCAGGACACGAGAAGGCCCAGGAGGCTTGCCAAGGCCTTTAGCCGAAGAATTGTGTTGATGACGAGGGAGAGTACTCCCTTTCTAATCTTTTCCTGTCGTTGATGCGTGATGAAGATCCTGTCCATTCCCGTGTCCAGATTCACTCCTAGGTGCTCTAGTCTCTGCAAAGGTGTTAGGTGGCTCTTCAGAAAGAGCCGTGATCGTGCAGATACTTGATCGTCCTCTGGACGTCCCTCACTGCTTTTTCCCTGGAGGCCGAGCGGATGAGCAGGTCGTCCAGGTATGGGTGCGCATGGACCCCTTGTAGGCAGAGGTTTGCTACCAACGGCACTAGGATTTTCGTGAAGGTACGTGGTGCTGAGGCCGGTCCGAACGGGAGAGCTGTGTACTGCCAGCGTCCCCCATGGTAGGCGAACCTGAGCCACTTTCGGTGGCTGGGGACAATTGGTACGTGCAGGTAGGCCTCCCTGAGGTCGAGGGAGGCCATCCAGTCGCCCCTCCCGATTGCCTGGCAGATTGTCTTCAGAGTTTCCATGCGGAACTTCCGTTTGCTTACACGTCTGTTGAGGCGTTTGAGGTCCAATACCGCTCTCCATTCGCCCGACTTTTTTGGCACGAGGAATAGTATGGAGTAGAGCCCCTGGCCCTGCTGGTCCGGGGGCACTGGTTCTATGGCTCCGATGTCATGTAACCGATGGATCTCTTGGAGCAAGACCTGGTGTTTCTGAGGTCTGGACGAGGATGGCAATGGAAGGAACTTGCTTGGGGGAGGGGAAGAGAGCTCTATTGAGTAACCCTGAGCGATGCACTCCCTTACCCACGCGTTGGAGACTGAAGCTTCCCAGGCTGGAGAGAAATCCCGTAGCCTGCCTCCGATGTGCGTGGGGACGATCAGTCTTGTTTTCTTTGGCTAGCACCCTTGTGGCTTGTTGCGAGGGGGTGGCTGATACGTCCTCTTTCCCTGCCACCCAGACTTGTTATTGGGCTGCTGTCTGTGAAAAGAGCCCTTCGAGTTTCCCCTTCTGAGCCCAGCCGAGTCTCTTGTGAAGCGCGCTTGGCGAAAGGAAGGCTTCTTGTTGCCCACCTGTTGCAGGGTAGTGTGCTCCTCCTTGCTACTGGGGTCCTCCAGCACCTTCTCTAGGTACGCGCCGAAGAGTTTGTGGCTGCTGTAGGGGCTAGCCACGAGTAGATTCTTCGCTGTGTGGGTCCCCGCCCCAGGACCTGAGCCAGAGGCGTCTGCGGGCTGCGACGCTTGAGGCGGCTGCTCTGGCAGAGGCTTTCAGCGCATCTGTGGATGCGTTGGCGATGTAGGCTATTCTGAGCATTATTCGCGATGTGAGGGCTTTTGCCTTCTTCTCAGAGATGTCCTCGCTCTGTACCTCTTGGAACCACGAAATGAGTGCTGGCGCGACGTACGTGCTGGCCGTGCTCATTCTCGTGGCCGAGGTGGACGCTTCGAACCCCCTCGATAGCCTTGTCCGTGGAGTCCTCGGGGTAAAAGGTCTCCCTCGGTTGGAAAGAGCGTTTGGTGAGCTAGGGAGGCTGCCTCCGCATCCACCTTTGGTTGGTGGAAGAGGCACCCCTCCCTCCGCTGGGAGAAGTCGTACAGCTGCTGTTGCTGTTTGGGCAGCCTGTATGAGCGAGTCGGCTGTTTCCACTCGTTCAAGGACCAGCCTCTCGAAGGCTTTGTCCAGGGGCAGGCCCTTGTCTGGCTTGTGGACCCTGACCTCCTGTTCGTCTTCTGACTCTGAGGTCTGGGCCTTTGTAGCCCTCTCCTTTAGTTGGAGTGTGCGAGCTACGTGCTTCGTGAGCTCCTCCCGGTATTGGGGTGGGAATTCCCTCCCGTGGTCTGGGGATATGGGTCGTGCGTCCTGGCTCTGTGCCTGGGACCCCTCCCCTTCCAAGTCCCCCAGTTCCCCCTCCTCCTCCTCCGAGTGGGAGTTGTCGCTGTCCCTTTCCTGCAGCTCCTATGGGCTGCCGGAGCATGACTGGGGCCTGAGGTGGGAGGCCTGTGTAGATGTGGCGTGCTCTGATCCCGAGGCTAAGAGCCTGGCAGCCCTGGTTGCGGCTGGCCCTCTGCCCCTGGGTTGGGATCATTTGCCTGGCGGTACACCCTCGGGTCCCCGGGGTCTCTTGCCGCCTTCCTGCGGGAGGGGGTTTTCCATCCTGCTGAGGTGGACCATGATGTTGTTGAGGGCCTCCGCGATTATGGAACTCATGGCCTGTTCTCCCTGTGCGGGTTTTTTTTGGCCGGGGCTGCTTTGGAGGGATCCCCCTCCCTTGTGAGTATGGGGGGTGGAAGGTCCCCTGATTGCCCCTGTGGGCCCTTTCCCCCTTCTGGCTCGTTGGGGGATGCTTTTTGTTGTTGCCCCCCCATTCCTGTACCTGAGACCCCGTGGGGTCGAAGGGCGATCCAGTTGGCTTTGCGGGGACCCACTGTGGTGCTGGAGGGGCTCCCGTGCCGCTCCGGAGCGAGGAATGAGACCGGAGGCGTCCCAGCGGAGGTGGTGGGATGGAGCTGGAGAGTCGCGGGGAAGCTGGGCCCACTGGCAGAAGAGGTGGTGGCAGCGGCGGCTGCAGCTGCTTGGGGCTAGCGGCGGCGGCTCCGAGCCGGAAGCGCGGGGCCGGCTCGCCGCGAGGGATCCGGTTTGCCGGCTAGAGCTGCGGCGGCGGCGGGGCTGCTTGCCGTCCTGCTCTCCGGCCTGAGAGAGGATGCGGCGGCGGGTCTTGTGGCCAAGATGGCGTCCGAGCGCTCTGTTCGCGGTGGGGGAGAGGGGGAAGGGCCTCACTCCTCCGGCGTCCTGCTGCGCCGCTGGGAAGAGAAGCCCCGATGCTGCTGGAGCCTTGGGTCCTGGGAAGGTTCGCAGGACCCGCGGCTGGAAAAAGAGAGAGAGGGGGACCACGCTGACAGGGAGTCCTGGGCAGAGTGCAGGGTCCTGCGGCGGGTTCGGCCGCTCCGGTGCCTCTCTCGGGGGCTGTGCCCCTTTCTTCTTTCTGTTTTCTTCTTTTTCTTTTATATATCTATATTTTTTAAAAACAAAACTCCAAGCTCTGCTCTCCTGAGCAGAGTGAGACTGTGAGACTGCTCCCGCTAGCACGGAGGCAGGAAAGAAACGGAGTTGCGCAACAGGTGACCCCGCGCATGCGCAGTCAGCTTCTTTGATTCCTGCCTCCTGCTGGACAAGCGCAGTCACCCATGAGCTGGACTGGCCGAAGCCCTGAGCAGAAACCTAATTTTTTAACATTTTAATATTTAGTTTTGTGTGTTTTACTGTTAGATTTTATATGTTGTTCGCCACTCCGAGCCTCCCTGGTGCAGCAGGATGCGGGGTAAAAGTGTATGAAAATAAAATAAAAAAAATAAAACCACCTTAATACATACCAGAGCTAAACACTCCAAAAATTACATCAAATTTAAAATAAAAACACATAAGATTAAAATTATTACGCAAGGAAACAAAACAACAAAGTTCCTAGAAACGGGCTGACAATATCATTACTATAATATGATGTCTCTTTAGTCAGTCATTTACGTGCCTTTCTAGATGATTTTCTTTTGATCAGGGCCAAAGCAACCATTACTAGCCCTTTAATAACATAATCCCGTTTAGAGGTACAAAGGTAGACTATTTTATGACATGCCGGACAAAATATTCCATGCGTAGTTACAGGCGCTACAAATTTGTCTCTCAGCTCAGCGGTATGGGGGGGCAAAAAAAATATCATACGGATAAGATCTTCCACTTGGCCAGACCTGCACAGGCAAAATCTCAGTTTATATGGAACCCCTTCAAATCTCCCAGCAAGGATTTGAGACGGAATAAGCTCAAATCTGAGCAATGTAAGTGCTTGGCGCAAAGTAAACTGGTCTAATACTGACAAATAAGTTTCCAATTCAAGCACCGTCTTAAAACATCGATAAGAGTGGAGCAATGCAGTATCCGCCATATCAGACTGAAGAACAATATTCGATAGACTCTACTTTACCATAGATTTCACTCTTAAATCGGAGAGGTCTGCAAAAACCTCCAGGGAAAGACCCACATCCCCTCAGAGATGCCAGGAATCCTATCCACCATAAAGAGTTGCCAGACCAAGTGGCAGATTCTTTAAGGCAAAGCCACGGCACCCTGTCTTCTGCCGTACCCCGTATCCTCAGCCAGTATGAAATAACTGCCATTGTAATTTTAACACTGACTGGGAAAACACCCATTTCTGCTCTGACTAAGCATGCGGGAATGCCCCTAGGGATGGCCAATATTGCCCTCAGGAATCGGGATTGAAAACCTTCCAACTTGTTTCTAAGCGAGCCACCCCAAATAGGGTTTGGGGGCTAGCTTTAAGATCCAATCATCTTAACACGGGAAGGACTTATTTTCCACCTTTAAGACCTTCAAAATTTAATCAAACCACCAATAGATTGTGACACCTTAAGGCCAAGCATCTCAGCATGTTTGACCCAAATCCCTCTGTCTGAAAAAACTAGTCCCAGATATTTTTAAGTGTGGATTTGTTCATTTTTTCCCACATCCAGGACCCACTCAAACGTCCTTGGCCTTTTTGCTACCACCCGCACTTGAGTTTTCTCATAATAAATCTTTAAAGGGTTGATTGTACAAAAAGATTCCAAAGCACTCAGCTCTCTATTCATCCCCAAACAGGAGTTTGAGACCAAACCATGGGTGAACACAGACATGATGCTAACCACCCTTGGGGGTTATTTAAGCATATTGCAGGGCTGTATTGGTGCCCTGTGCAGCCCTGAAACATGCATAAATGACCACCCAGGGTGGTTAGCGTCGTGTCTGTTTCACCCCATACAGTCTGCTTACAGTAAAACAGAAATACACCCCCTATGTATACAGACTGGATTTTAAAAAGTCTTATAATTATCCTTGGGTAGAGTGGGGGTGTTGGGAAAGTGGGCCTTGGCCGTGCTAGCTCGTCGCTGGGCCCACTGCCCTTGCTGCCCTCCCTGTCTCTAAATCTTTCCCTTGTGGAATTGTTTTGATTTAAGTGTATTGTATTAGGGATGACCGAACCCGAATAGTTCGGTCGACCGAACCCGAATAGTTCGGTCGACCGAACCCAACATGCGAACTGAACTCGAACGTTCGGTTCGGATGCATTCTATGAGTTCCGAATTGAATTTCCATTGGTTTCAATGGAAAACACATTATCGGCTGTAACGTTTTTGTTTTATATGCTATGTGGCTGAAAATTGGGGTGTGTATACCTCCAATAGAAAGCATTATGTGTACCAAATTTCAAAACTATCGGATAAAGGGATCCGATTTTAGAAGCAGTTGCATTATTGTATTTTGCAATATTCTACATATACATTCTTAGCTGTAACTTCTTTGCCTCACATCTAATGTAGGTGAAACTTGTCCAGTTTATACCCCTTCCCATATTTACTATCTTTGCCAAATTTCAGAAGGATTGGAAAAAGGGTCTTGGTGGTATAAGCAATTAACATAAAAATGTATGTCTGACTATAACATCTTTGTAGTCCAACCAGTGTACATGAAATTTGGCAGGACTATATATTTCACTTTCATGATCATCTCTGCCAAATATCAGAAAGATATTATAAAGGGTCCCAATTTTATATGCCTGTACAACATATGTAGAGAAGGGGCCTATGCCTGGGATTCTCTTATGTCACTGTGGTATAAGATCGGTTTGTGATGCAAATTGGCCAACAGAAATGTCAACCAAATATCCTCATTCTGTGCTGGGACCATCCCAACATATCTCCCCCACTTGTTTCTGGGAAGTCAGAAGCATCTGTTTAGGAAAGAGTCAATAGAAATTCTCTTATGTCCTCTGTCTCAGTGCTGCAGGATGTGATTGTGATGATAATTGGCCAGCCTGGATGTGTTTAAACTATGTCTCCTGACTGCTGGGATGCTATCTCGGAAGTCCCAGTTATGTTGCTTATGCCTGCCTCAGGGCCGCCCCCTATGCCCACCTCGAAGCCACTACCAATTGGTCCTGTAAAGTTAGAAGCTTGCAGTAATGTGTTTGGCCATTGAATGTGTCTGTCAGTCTTTGGGGTTGCTCCACATCCTTCCTCCTACAGTCTCTCTCCCCTTGCCATGCAGGGTGCCTGCCTCTGACTGGCACTGAATATGCTGATGTTCATCTGAATAATGATCTTCACAGGGACATCAATTGCTTATATAATTGGGGCCCTTTATCAAAATCTCTTGTATGTTTGCTGAAATGGCAGGAAAGGTATTTGATATATTCTTGCCAAATATCCTGTAAACAGAATGGAATATCAAAATGTTACAGCTGGAAATGTATTTTCAGGTTAATGTCTTATACTCTTGGGACCCTTTATCCACTCTTCCTAAAAATTGGCAAAAGTATTAAGCATATGGAGGGACGTCATATGCACAAGTTTCATGAACACTGGATGCAAGATAAAGATGTTGTAGCCATGAATGTGTATGGAGCTTTTCTCAAAATCACAACATTCAATTGCTTCTGAAATCGGTTCCCTTTATCTAATCGTTTCGAATTTTGGTTCACGTAGTGCCCTCCATCGGGGATATAATCTCCCCAAATTCCATCAAAATCGAATAAGGAACAAAAATGTTATAGTGGGAAATATGTTTTTCAGTGTTTTCCCTTTATTTCAAAAACCAAATGTCCTTTTCAGTTCCCGATTGCACCGAACTGAAGACCGAATCAAGCCCGAGCAAACCGAACACCAAATCTGAACTCAAAGTTTGACCCGAACCACCGAACGGCCGAAACTGGTTCGGTTTGCACATCCCTATATTGTATTGCCACAGGGTGTGGCCCTTGGGAGGGCCTGGAGGGTTCAGGAGGGTCAATGCCGGGACTCCTATGTTAGGGCTGTTTTGGGGGCAGTGGTATTGTTAGCTATGTAGGGTTACTTCTTGATTTTGACAGACGTAAGGATTTATTTAATAAGAGCTAATTGCTCTAGGCACATATATATATATTATTTACCTGAGCCTTTGTCCACGCAGCCTTAGGACTGCCCTTATTGGAGAGCGTATTACCTGTGTACGGCCTAGTCGCTGGTAGCGGTCTGGTTTTATCTGCTGGAACGGATTTATGTTTGAGACTATTTTTCGGTTTAATAGATCTTTTGTTTAATACTACTGTTTAATAGATCCAGTGTGTTTATATATCCATAATGACTGATCGAAAGAGGACCAGATTTCCCAATTCTCCTGTTAACATGACTGATGGCCCTCAGCTTAAAGAAGCCAAGTTATAGGTCTTTCTAAATGACACTGCTGAGGTTGATTTAGGAAATGGTGTTATAGTCAAATAGATTTGCCTTCTGAGCAGTGTTGATGAGAAAGGGGAGACTCTTTGATAGCTCCAAATGCACTGGGAATGTAACAGGAGGGGAGTCCTTGCCAAGGACTACAGAGCAAGAAGATGCTTTTGCATATTCTGCATTTAACTTAGAGACTGAGATTCTAAGGGCACAATGTTTTAGTTGGCCAAACCGTTTCTATGTTGTTTACCAGTATTTCTAATATGGGCCATACTTTATCGCAGGTTAGTTCTCAAATTACAGATATTGTCAATATAAACTTGATTCCTTGAATACAGTTGCGGGAAATAAGAAGGTCAAACTGCTTCAATTCCAGCAGGTGGGACTGTTAAATCTAGACCGCTACGGCCCAAGGAAGTGAACAGAACTAAGCTATTAGCAAACAGAAGGGGGCGGGCAAGGAGATACTTGGCAATCAAACCTAGTGCCATTTGGCTTAAAGTTAGACCTCTTGCCAATGGTGTTACGCCTACTCGGAGGAACAGAAAACTATGGTTGCTAGGAATTTGTCTTTCCTACCTGGTGTGAAAATAGAGGGTGGAGAAGTTGATAGGACCTGAATCTCTTTCTCAGACAGTTGATGCCATTTGCATGAAAGTATATTTCAAGACTGATGACTTAGTTGGGAAACTATTTTTATCTAGGAAACATCTCCTGTTATGGGTAATTGATAGAGCATTTACTTATGTAAATAGGATGTACTCTGACTCCAGTACAAGGATACGGGATTGCGAAGATAATGCAACTGTGGGCAGTAAGGTTACCTGTTTGCCGGAGGGGGAAGATGATGGATTTCAGTTCAAAGGACTTCATGTAATTCCCCAAGGTTCAAAGGTGAATCTAAATTAATTTCATTATGTGTATCTGAAGGCTTTAGAAGAGGAAGAAAGGGATGCAAATGTGGATTTGATACAATTCCCCCCCTACTGATCAGAATAGAATAATTGATAAACTTAAGTATTATTATTATTAGCAGCAAGCATTTATATAGCGCCAGCAATGTACCTGGTGCTTTACAAAGTAACTGAACAGACATGGTCCCTGCCCTAGGGCTTACCTGCAAGGGAAACTTAATTGTAAGAAGTTACTTAAGGGGAAACTAAAAGGGGAAGTCATCAGGGTCAAAAGGCCTGCAAGAGGCATGGAGAGCACTGAAAATTACTATCTTAGACACCCAGATTATATGTATGCCACAAATCAAAAGAGGCAGGAAGAAACTCAAACAAAGGTCCGCATGGCTGAATGGTAGCATTAAGGAGGTCATCAGAGCAAAAAAACAACCAAACCCCTATCCTTAAAAAAATGGAGAAGTATTCCAAACGAGGGATAAACATTGGCAGAGAAAGTGTAAAGCCATGATAAAGCAGGCCAAGAGGGAATTTGAGGACCAACTTGCTAAGGACACAAAATCCAATACCAAATTTGTTTTCCAGTAGGGTCAGGGCTAGGAAGACTGCTAGAGAGGCAGTTGGTCCATTAGGGAACAAAGGGAGATGACAAGGCCATTGCGGAGAAACTAAACGAGTTCTCTGCATCCGTTTTGACTGCAGAGAAAGTTGGGGCGATACCTACACCAGAATTATATTTTGTTGCTGAGGAATCAGAGGAATTACCTGAAATTAGCATCACGGAAGAGATCTTATTGCAGATTGATAATTTAAACAATAGCAAGTCACCCGGGACAGATAGTATTCATCCAAGGGTACTGAGAGACCTCAAATTTGAAATTCCTAAATTACTATTAGTAACATATAACATCACTAAAATCCTCCTCCGTGCCAGAAGATTGGAGGTTAGCAAACGCAACACCAATTTTGAAGAAGGGCACCCGAGGTGACCCTGAAACTACAGACTGGTAAAGCCTGGCAAACTGGTGGAGACCACTGTTAAAATCAGAATTACTCAGCATATTGACAAGTATGATTTGAAGGGTAAAAACCAGCGTGGCTTTAGCAAAGGGAAGTTATGCCTCATGCCGGGAGCGCCCTTCTCGAAGTCCCTCGAGTTGCTCGGGGGGGTGGGGGGGGGAGGGCGTTCTCGGTAGTCGGACAGAGGCTGTGGAACTCCCTTCCGGGTGCCCCCGGATCCCTCCTCCTTTCAACCAAGGAGTAAGACCTGGGTTTCGGTGACGGAGAGATATATAATCAATTCATTTGTGCTCCCATAATCAATTCATGCTGCCCCCACCCCATAACGAGTTGTATCCCCATATAATCGATTCATGCTGCCCCCACCCCATAACGAGTTGCATCCCCATATAATCGATTCATGCTGCCCCCACCCCATAACGAGTTGCATCCCCATATAATCGATTCATGCTGCCCCCA
>QEPC01000343.1:1025988-1053836 GCA_003113815.1 Sphenodon punctatus
AAAATAATCCAAACTATGCGTACACAACGCTGGGTACTAAGCTAGGAGTTACCACTGAGGAAAAGGATCTGGGGGTGGTTGTGGACAATACAATGAAATCCACAGCGCAGTGCGTGGCAGCAGCAGTCAAAAAAGCAAACAGAATGTTAGGAGTTATTCGCAAAGGGATAGAGAATAGAACTGAGGATGTCATAATGCCTCTATACAAATCAATGGTGCGACCGCACCTCAAATATTGTGTGCAGTTCTGGTCGCCCCGCCTCAAAAAGGACATAGCGGAACTAGAAAAGGTGCAGAGAAGGGCAATGGGAATGATAAAGGGCACAGAACGGCTTCCGTACAAAGAGAAGCTTGACAAGCTGGGTCTCTTCGGCTTAGAGAAGAGAAGACTGAGAGGGGACATGATAGAGGTTTATAAAATCTTGAGTGGTGTGGAACGAGTAAATAGGGAACGGTTATTTACCCTCTCAAATAGTACTAGAACTAGGGGACACTCCAGGAAACTGGCAACAAATTCCATAGGTTAATTATGCATTGAGTGAAAAAGTACTTCCTTTTATTTGTTTTAAATCTGCCAGCAGCCAGAGGATGTTGTCAAGGCCAGTAGTATAGCTGGGTTTAAAGAAGGCCTGGATAAGTTCTTGGAGAGTAGGCCCATTAATAACTATTAACCAAGTGGCTACGGGATGAACTTCTTACTGGCGGGAGCTGGGAGTGAACAACGGGGAATGTATTGCCCATTGGGACGGTTGGTTCTTCTCCCATGCGATCCAGATTGGCCACTGACGGAGACAGGATGCTGGGTTTGATGGACCATTGGTCCGACTCAGTCTGGCACGACTTATGTTCTTATGTTAACTACACATTTCACAAGTTAGTTGTCCAGAGAGTGAAAAAACGTACTTCCTTTGGTTTGTTTTAATTCTGCCACCAGTTAGTTCCACCGAGTTCTAGATTTTTTTAGAGGGTAAATAAGTTTCCTATTTAGTTGGTCCTCACCACTGATAATTTTGTAAGCTTCTATTCTATCCCCTCTCAGCCGTCTCTTCTCCAAGCTGAAGAGCCCAACCTACCGAGCTTCCCCTCGTACGGAAGACATTCCAGACCCTGGATCATTTCTGTTGCTCTGCTTCACCTGGTCGCCCAATAACCATCTCAGCCAAAACTCAACCCATGTGCTCAAAGGTTTTCACCCCATGGCTCTTAAGCCAGGGTCAAACTCGAATGGAAGCTACAGAGCAAATTGGACTTGGCGTTTGGGAGGCTTCAGAGGCTGGTGGGGGGCTCTCAATTTTTAATGACCTCACCTCAGACTCTTTACCCGCCGGTCTCTTTGACTGCCTGGTTGCCAGAAGAACGTCCAGCACCGTCTTCCAACCAGGTTCTGCCTTCCTTGGTGGCATCCCCTCCGATTGGTCACTGGCATCTCCAGCCTCTTTCGGGCCCTTCGCTGGATTGACCCAAGGGCACCAGTCCCGGTGCTGGGAGCTGGGCTCAAAGAAGCTGCGGACGGAAGCATCCTGCCAGAGAGGGGAAGAGAAGGCAGAGTCTAAGACTGCTCTCATGATCAGGACAGCCCTGGGGGGGCGGGCTGCTAATCTGAAAGGATCCCTGCAGAGTAACTGTTCTGACTTGCAGCGAGAACCAGGAAGCAGTTTGAACCTGTCTTCCCTGCGTCCTCTCTTCTTGCTAGCATGGCAGGAGTCCGGGAGTTTGCAGGAGGAGGCTAGGGAGAAAAACAAGCAGATAAAGATGGCGCAGGTAGCAAGAGCAAGCCAACCAGGGAGAGGTGCATGCTGGGAAGGGGGAGGACTAATGGAAAAACCACGGTGCAGGTAGCAAGAGCAAACAAGCCAGGGAGAGGTGCATGCTGGGAAGTGGGAGGACTAATGGAAAAACCACGGTGCAGGTAGCAAGAGCAAACAAACCAGGGAGAGGTGCATGCTGGGAAGCGGGAGGATTAATGGAAAAACCACGGTGCAGGTAGCAAGAGCAAACAAGCCAGGGAGAGGTGCATGCTGGGAAGTGGGAGGACTAATGGAAAAACCACGGTGCAGGTAGCAAGAGCAAACAAACCAGGGAGAGGTGCATGCTGGGAAGCGGGAGGATTAATGGGAAAACCAGAGGGCTGCTTGCCTCTGAACCATTCAGACTATTGTTTCCCCCCCCACCCTGGAACTCAACCCATCTCCTTATCCAACACGCTCCCTCCCCACCTGGCCCCAATAGGGAACAGAGCAGCCAAGGGGGGGGTCTCTATTCTGCACTGGTCAGAGCTCATCTGGAGTCCTGCGTTCAGCTCTGGCCACCGCATTTTAAGGAGGACGTTGACAAACTGGAACGGGTTCAGAGGAGAGGGAGAAAGATGGTCAGGGGGGTCTGGAAATCAAACCAAATCCTATGAGGAGAGGTTGAAGGAGCTGGGTGTGTTTAGCCTGGGGAAGAGAAGACTAAGGGGAGACACTAAAGCTGTCTTCAAATATTTGAAGGGCCGTCGCAGAGACGATGGAGCAGACTTGTTCTCGGTGGTTCCTGAGGGCAGGACTAGAACCAACGGGCTCAAATGACAAGAAAGCCTCATTATCTCCCCCCGCCCCCCGGCACTCACCGAACTGCTGGAGGAGCAGAGACGTGCCCGCTTGGCCCTCCTGTGAGGGCTGGATGGCAGCTCTGTGCCCAGTCCCGAGCTGTCTCCTTGCCCCATGCTGCGGGTTACCGGGCGGCTCCTCGCCGACGGGCTAACGGCCTCCAAGTCAGGGCGCTCGCCGGAGCTGGAACTGTCCAGGCTGCGTGTGCGAGAGATCACAGGGGACGGGCTCTTCTCGTGCTGTGCCGGGAGGGAGAGAAAGAGTTAAGATTCCAGAGCTCAGCTGCACCCCTCGAGACACTGACGCTCCCCATGAACAATGAGATTCAGACCTCAGCTACGGAGCTGCAGGAGATGGAGAGCCAAGCCCCAATCTGCAGCCAGCAAATTCAAATTCTTCAGGCAGTATAAGTTATACAAACTCTGAATGCAAATACATTTCCCAGCATGCCGTCTCATCCGTTTTGAAAAACCTTCCCAAAATACCACAGAGACCTATTAATGGAGGGGGGGGGGGGGTGTTTAGTCATGGTCTGCTTCTCTTTAACAGCTGGCGCCAAAGTCAGCTCACTGTTTTGTACCTGTTTGTGGCAGAGGGGAGAGGCAGGATTGGGACCGAGGGGTGGCCGAGGCATTGAATTAGGTTTATCTGTAGTTTTAATGGGGGGTATGGAACAGGGGAGGGTTATGGGGGTGGGGGGAGGAAGACGGGTAGGCGTTTGAGAGGGGGGGGAGTGAGGACTGCATGGGCGAGATCAGGATAAGACTCCGCAGGGAAGGTAGGTTAGGATTAGAGGTTTCATGGCACAGCTGCCTATGGGCTATAATGCACCAAACGTAAGTGTATCAAACGACAGATCGCGGCTCGACTAAGAGCTTTCTTAAGGCCTAAACATAGAAAAACACCCATAGGGAAGAAGGGAGGGAAAACTGGGACAAACAGCAAACCAGGCAAAGGAAACCCACTGTGCACCACAAAGTTTACCGTAGGGGAGAAAGAGGAGTGGGGTTGGAGTTAGTCACAACGTCGCCATAGGAACGGCATTAGCAGCTAGTAGCCAGACAGGATCAGGGAACATGACGGGAGCTGGGGGGAAACAACAGGGAATGAATCCCCCATTGTGACCTGTTGGGTGCTTCTCCCAAGGGCAGGGGGAGGGGGCGGGGGGCTAGGCTTGGCAAGGAGATGCCGCAAAGAGTGGATGAGATGGGATGATTGATTGGGCATGGGGAGTTGTAAGATTTTTTCCAATATGTATGATCAAAACCAGCAACAAAAACTTCTTCAAATACATCAGAAGCGAGAAGCCTGCTAGGGAGTCAGTTGGGCCATTAGATGACAAGGGAGTAAAAGAGGCGCTCAGGGAGGATAAGGACATTGCAGAGGAGCTGAATGAGTTCTTTGCATCGGTCTTCACTGCGGAGGATTTTGGGAAGGTACCCACGCCAGATCCTTGCTTTGTGGGCGAGGAATTGGAAGAGCTGTTACAAGTCAATGTGATGTTTGAGGATGTTCTAGGGCAAATTGACAAACTGAATACTAACAAGTCACCAGGGCCAGATGGCATTCACCCCAGAGTTCTGAAGGAACTCAAATATGAAATCGCAGACCTACTGTTAGTAATTTGTAACCTGTCACTAAAATCTGCCACTGTACCCGAGGACTGGAGGGTGGCAAATGTAACCCCGATATTTAAAAAGGGATCCAGAGGCGATCCTGGAAACTACAGACCAGTAAGCTTGACGTCTGTGCCGGGCAAAATGGTGGAAACCATCATTAAGGACAGAATTACAGGGCATGTTGACAAACATGGCTTAATGGGGAAGAGTCAACACGGATTTAGTAAAGGTAAGTCATGCCTCACTAACCTGTTGGAATTCTTTGAGGGTGTAAATAAGCATGTGGACAAGGGAGACCCAGTAGATATAGTGTACCTGGATTTCCAGAAAGCATTTGATAAGGTCCCTCATGAGAGACTCTTGAGAAAATTAAAAAGTCATGGGATAGGAGATAGTGTCTTACTATGGATCAGAAACTGGTTAAAAGATAGAAAGCAAAGGGTAGGACTAAATGGTCAGTTTTCACAATGGAGAGATGTAAAGAGTGATGTGCCTCAGGGATCTGTATTGGGACCGGTGCTGTTTAATGTATTCATTAATCATTTGGAAAAGAGTGTTAAGAGTGAGGTGATCAAATTTGCAGACGACACCAAGTTATTCAAGTTAGTTAAAACACGAGCAGACTGAGGAACTGCAATGGGATCTTACGACACTAGGCGCCTGGGCATCTAAATGGCAAATGAGATTTAATGTGGACAAGTGCAAAGTGATGAACTTAGGGGAAAACTATGCATACACAACGCTGGGTACTAAGCTAGGAGTTACCACTCAGGAAAAGGATCTGGGGGTGGTTGTGGACAATACAATGAAATCCACAGCGCAGAGCGCAGCAGCAGTCAAAAAAGCAAACAGAATGTTAGGAATTATTCGGAAGGGGATAGAGAATAAAACTGAGGATGTCATAAGGCCTCTATACAAATCAATGGTGAGACCGCACCCTCAAATATTGTGTGCAGTTCTGGTCGCCCCATCTCAAAAAAGACATAGCTGAACTAGAAAAGGTACAAAGAAGGGCAACAAAAATGATCAAGGGCATGGAAGGACTCCCGTATGAGGAGAGGTTTGGTAGGTTGGGGCTGTTCAATTTAGAGAAGAGACGACTGAGAGGAGATATGATAGAGGTCTATAAAATCACGAGTGGGGTGGAACTAATAAATAAGGAGCAGTTATTTACCCTCTCAGCTAGTACTAGAACTAGGGGACACTCCATGAAACTCATGGGTGGCAAGTTTAAAGCAAGGGCCAGTACTAGAGCTGAGTTTAAAAGAGGTTTGGACAAGTTTCTGGAAGATAGGTCCATTAGCAGCTATTAGCCAGACAGGATCAGGGAACATGACGGGAGCTGGGGGGAAACAACAGGGAATTAATCCCCCATTGTGACCTGTTGGGTGCTTCTCCCAAGCCACCATGATTGGCCACTGGATGCTGAGCTAGATGGACCATTGGTCTGACCCAGTATGGCACTTCTTAGTTCTTATAAATAATATTGCTCATTTTAAAAATTATCTTAAGCCAGACCGAGTCACCTCTGAGACAGGGCAGAGTACAAATATAAAATAAAATAATAATAATATACAGCAGCAGCTAACAGACCCACCACTCAACTGGCTGGCATCACAGTGCTGGTGTCTACCTACTCAGGCTGCCAACCTGTGCTGCCGGAGGCAGTTTCTGCAACAATTTGGCCAAACTGAAAATTCTACCCAAAAACAGCTGTGATTGCAGCAATGCAGAATTCATGGGGTCTTGTGCTTGCAATCTGCAGTTCTGCTCAGCCCCAAGGAAGGAAAAACCAACACAATGGTTATGCGAGGGGCAGCTCCACCAGCCCTGGTCAGGGACACACGGCTGCGCTGATCTGCTACACTAACAGCCGATTTGTGGTAACGGCAGAGCTATTGCTACTACTACTTATTTCTATAGCACTCACGAGGAGTACGCAGTGCTTTAATCACAGGTTGTTAGAGACAGGTCCCTGCCCAGCAGGCCTACAATCTAAGATTGACAAGAATGAGGGGAATCACAGGGACAGACACACACACACACTTTACAGATGGGGAACTGAGGCTGAGAAGCTGTAACTTGCCCAAGGCCACCCAGTCAATTCATTGGCTAGGGTGAGATTCGAACTCTGGTCTCCCAGGTCCAAGTCCAGCACCTTATACACTACACCACATTGGCTCACAGTTAGAGCACCCGTTACAGCGCCAACAGCGGTTATGAACCACTGTTTGCCTGGCTGTAGAGACTGGTTTTGTCCAGGGACAACGCCATCATTGGTTAACGCTGACTGCGCACGTAACTTTTGAACCAATCAGGACCGAGCGACGCTGCCCACGACTATAACTAAAGCGTGAACACGGCTATCGTGGCCCAACACAGCATCTTGAACCGGGGACCTCCAGAGCTGTAGGGGGAGGCCGAACAGCAGGGGTGAGACACCTCCGGCCCTTAGACCAAATCCACCCTACAGCTGGTTTTCATTTGGCACTTTCGCAGTTCCTGGATCTGGCCTGTGGATTCAGTCCTGACCCTCAGGCCCTGAAAGGGCGCGGAGAGGACGACGTGCACGCTAGGACAGTGGATGGATTCATGGCACAGATTTAGGATCTGAACCTTCTCCTTTTCTTACAGGAAAGTAGATTTCACATCATTACCAAGAGGCGCCGTCTTGCAATGGAACAAAGTTGCCTAGGGAGGTTGTAGGCTCTCCATAGCGGTTTTCAAAAAAAGACATTGGACAGCCATCTGTCGGGGATGTTGTCGTTATTCTGCATGCGACGGGGTCCTCCAGAGCCTCGGGGCACTGGGAATTAGCGAGCTCACCCCCCCTGCCACGCAACAATCCGCCAGAAGGCACAACACCTGTGTTCGGGGCACCGCTCCAGAGTCCTTCCAGAGCCCTCACCGGCAGGGAGGTCTCTGCTCCTGGCCTCCAGTCTCCCCTCTAGCCAGGCCCACGCCACCAGTAGCACGAGTAGTCCCAATAGGGCTCATAAGGCAAAAGCCCTTAGTCGCAGTTCTAAGGTCAGGTAAGTCAAGGAGTCTCTAGCTGAGCGCAGCTTCTGATCGGCCTGCAGGTCCTCGTGAGTCACGTCCGGTTCCTACGGCCACACTTGGCCAAATGAGCAAAGCCGTCTTGGGCATGCTCAGTTCAAGCTTCCTACTGAGCATGCCCGGGGACTTCATGACATAGAAAGCGCTCGTGCCTGGGCACTTCGGTCTCAGGGAGCTCTCAAACTATCCACTGAGCATGCTCACAGTATTACGCTCTCTGGCCACCTTACAGTCCCAAACTAATATAGCTGCCAATGTAGCGTCCAGCCCCGCTAAGCAGGGCACCCTATTACACTGCATCCCAAGCAGGAGGTTAGACTAAGGCTGCTTTTAAACGAGGCGCGCTGAAGCGCCTCCTCAACGCCGCCGGAAGTGACGTTCTCCCCGTTGCCGGTGGCGGCGGCTGGAGACACGGGGCTTTGGAGCGGCGCATTCTTAAGACATCAGGCTTAAGAACGCGCCGCTCCAAAGCCCCGTGTCTCCAGCCGCCGTCGCCGCCAGCAACGGGGAGAATGTCACTTCCGGCGGCTTTCCTTTAATGCGGCGTTGAGGAGGCGCTTCAGCGCGCCTTGTTTAAAAGCAGTCTCAGTGACCCTTGATGTTCCTTCCAACTTTAGGATTCCACGATTCCTTCCCTCATCTGCGAACTCTCCTCAAGCACCCTGCCTCCCAATGCCAATCGGCTGCGATCTGTCTCTCACCTTTGCCCAAGGCCTTGTTTCGGGATTATCCCCCCAAGCTTGCCCTTGGGTTCCCTCGGACTCCGTCTGCTCAGCCCCCAGCTCTGACCGGGCCCCAATGCCATTCTGCTGTGACGCAGGATTTTCCCAGCTGCCCACCGGACGCCTTGGACCCACCTGGTCGGAACCGGAAGGAACCGGAGTATCCTGGCTTCGCGTGATCATCCTCCGCGGAGACGTGGGCACCAGGGGGAATTTGTCAATGGGTGTGAGGGGGGTGCTGGTCAGACTGAAGGCAGACTCCATGTCGGGGACAGCTGATTCGATCTGATGGAAGCCCCACAGCCCCACCTTCCTCATGCAGCGGGAGCAGGTGATCATGGAAAGATGCATGGACCCCGAGGTCGGGCTGGACAATGGGAGGCGAGAGAGAAGGAAAAGGGACAAAGTCAGAACAAACCGGGGTATTTCCTTCTAACTCAAGGGAGGGGAACCTTTACACACACACACCCCCACACACCCGACCACTTTGGAAATTAGTACCAGCTTCCTAGAGTGGACTGAATCTGGGGGCAGAGGTGCTAAAGGCAGGATTTATTTGGGGGGGGGGTGTGGTGTTGCCAGGTTAAATTCAAGGGGGGGCCTGAGCCCCAGGAAATGTTCTCAGTAGGAGGGTGCATCCCCAAATATGAAAGAACAGGGCATTTGAGGGTTGAAAACAAATGCCAGGAAAAAAAACCAAACGGGATGGTTTGTTTGACCTTCCTGCCCCGGCAATCATCGAGATGAAATCCCAAGAACTCCGGTTTTATTTCAGCTAGAGAGAGGCAGGCTTGTCTGGTGGTTGGGTTGCTAGCTGGAGATAGGGCTGAAACGAGAATCAATTTGATTTTCGTAAAAGTCGAGAGCCATTACTGAGATCTTGCTGGGATCTTGGTCAGGGTTCGAGATTCTCGCAAGAATCTTGCTTCAAAAACTGCGCGTGCGTTTAATGACCACCGGGACGTTCTGGGCATGCGAAGCCTTTGCAAAAAGGGGCAGCTGTTCTGCGCATGCGCGAAATGGTCACCACGCATGCACGGAACGGCTACCCCTTTTTGAAACTGGCAGTGAGGCTGCCGGCACCATTTTGGAAAAGGACGGTGCAGAACGGCCGCATTTTGCACATGCAAAAGTTCTATTATTTGTTTGTTTTTTTAAATTGAGGGGGGGGGGAAATCTCAACGAGAAATTGTTGAGACTGGGACTTTTCTTGATTTCTGTCGAGAAGTTTGATTCTCAACAAGAACAGAGAGAGAAAAAGAGGAGATCGAGTTTCAGCCCTGCTGGAGAATAGGGTTCATTTCTCTGCTCTGACAGACAAACTCCTACTTGCCTGAGGAAGGCCCCTGTGAGGTACAAACGCTTGTACATTTCCACCAACCACAGCTGGTCCAATAAAAGATATATTTGAACTACTTTGTCTCCAAATTCTGGGGCAAGAGAGGTGGCTTTTGGAGCAGGCTTGGGCCCTGGCGATTCAGTTTTTACACATTATACACTGGCTAAAGGAGTAGGCTCGGAATGAGCGAATAAGAGGCGGTATGGTCCAGAGATCACAGCTCTCTGCCATGGATCCATCCCCTGTCCGTGAGCGTGTGCCCGCAACTCCGCTTCCTTCCCCTGAGCTCACACTTGCAGGGCTTGGGGGTGGGGACTGGATCCACCGGGCAGATCCCAGAGCTGGAAAGGGGCCATTAAAGAGAACCCATGGGCTGGATTTGCCCCCCATGCCAGTGTGGTGTAATGGCCGAGCGTGCAGTACTTGGACTGGGAGATTGGGGGGGGAGGAGAGACCCTCGTTCTAGTCTTGCCTTAGCCACTGGGGGACCTTGGGCCAGTCATAATATTCTCTCAGCCTAACCTACCTCACAGGGGTGTTGGGAGGATTAAAATTTGTGTTGTATGTAAAGTGCTCCGAGTGCCATGGCAGTAGGGCACTATATAAAAATAATAATAATAATAATAAATTATTATTATATTATTATTATTATTACCAGTGTTCCAATTGATGCAACGAAATTGGAAGTTTGTTATAGCTTTTTATTTAAAATTTATTTATTTATTTATATTTATATGCTGCCCCCCCATGCCTACGGCATCTCGGGGCGGCTTCCAACATAATATAAAAACAATTTTTAAACATAAAAAAAAATAATCTACAATGTAATAATCAATTAATGGTAGCTGGTTTCAGTTTTTGGAACACACGACAAAAATCAGAGAACGTCAGCCAAATTACATTTTTTTAATTGGGGAAAAAAATCATCAAGAGCTCAGAAGCAGTTAAAAAATAAAATAATTTTTTTGGGTAATTTTGGGCTTTTCAAAAATGAAAATGTCACACAAACCCCCCCCCCCCCAAATATGTTTTAATTTTGATCAGCTCAATTGCGTTCAAATTGTTATTATTTTTAGATTATTTTTTTTTTAAAGTATTGATAAGACTAATTACTGCACAGGATAAAGTTTCTCACTATTATCCTGATTTTTGAAATCTGAACCCTCTACAAGAAAATTAAACAGGCACCTGGCATAAGCTGTCAAAGGCATCTTAACGCACAGTATAAAGTAAACTCTTAATTATTATTGATCCTTTGTACAGGACTTTCAGTGTCCAGAGTGCTTTACAATCCTTATTTAGTCCACTCAGGGAGGTAGCTCATTATTATTCCCATTTTACAGATGGTGGAAACGGAGGCTGAGAGAAAATGACTTGCCAGAGGCCACCCACTGAGTTCATGGCTAAGACAGGATTTGAACCCTGGTCTCCCAGGTCAACGGCAAATACTTTATTCACCAGGTTACACTGGTTCTCTAACCCTGGGCTCTTTTCTCTTTGGGGGATTGTGCATATTTCCCACTACTCTGAGGATGCAAAGCATACATGGCTGGAGAGAGAAACTCTTGTCAGCTGTTTAGCACTGCCCCTCCTACCTCCAGACAGTTTGCTTGTCCCCCAAAGCGCTCACTCGAAGAGGCTATACTTTCCTTATGGCTCCATGGATTCTGCAATCCTCCCCCTTCCCCCTGTAAGTTCTACAATCAGAATTCCCAAAGAACCAGAGAAGATTTCAGCGGTGCTGCGTGTTCCGTGAGTGAAAACGTTCTTGGCTAGCCTTGGAGGAACAGAGGATGGACCTCACCCGGAATTCACGATAACTCCAGGAGCTACGAGATCAGAATCAGGCCCATCAGCCTCTTGGCAGGTTTCATGGGGTGTTTTCAGACGTGACGGCGCTAAGTGCCAACATGCCTGAATCCTGCCTGCAGCGAGGCCCTCGCTCCAGGCAGGATTCAACCCGGGCGACAGCAGCCCAGGGAGGGGGTGGGGCAACACGGAAACACATGTCGGTACAGCCCCGCCCCTGCGCTGCTCAGAGTGGCCTGTCCCCCTCTCTGACGGGTGGCCACAGCAGCCTACGAGTGCGTCATGGCTGCCCATAAGCATCGCGGACCCGAACCAGGGTAAGAGTAAGCAGGCCGTCAAACGTGACCACCTGCTTTATCCCAGTCCGGCGTCTAGCGCTTAGCCCAGAATGCTCCGTGGGGCACAGCTTGGGCTACGCGCCACGCCGCAGCCCATGCAAACCCAGGTTCCGACCTGGGCCGACAGACAGAGGCTGCGTTCACCCGTAACGACAGCACGGATTTCCACGCTTGGTTTCAGATCATCACATCTGAAAACCCCCATGGTAAACCGCAGCCCGAAGGCTGTGCGAGTGACATACGAGCAGGCCTGGAGCTCTCCCCGTTAGTTGCTGGCAGGGTTTGTGGGCCACCTCCCGTTCTGTAAGGCTGGAGAGCCTCCCCAGCGGACACGTTCGGAGTAATCAGGAAACCCCACGCAGCCCCAGCTGGGCCGATGGAGGGGCAGAGGTCAGCTCTCCGACAGGCAGGGAGCCAAAGGCCATGGCTGGGTTGCGCTGAGCTGCTGTTATTCAGAGCTGCTCAACACACTGGCCTGAACAGAGAGATCCTGCCTGGCCTCCAGCCCTGATCATCATACCCCAGCTCTGAGCCCAAACTGCCCCCAGACTCCACTGGCTCTCAAAACTGGTCCTTTTCTCTTCTGGACATGCTGTCTATTGCCCACTAGAGAAGAGTGCTTAACCCGTGAGTCCCAGCCTTGCCTCCAAGCCTGCCCCTCAACCGCGCCACGCCTCTGAGCCAGCCTCCAAGCCTGTCTGCGCCCTACCTCCTCCCTTCCTCCTCCCTTCGTGCCTGGTCTGACCGGATGCCTCCAACTCTTACTCTGACTACAGTTTTGCTTGCTCTGAAGAGCTGCCTCTGGCCTCAAACTTTGACCCCTTTTGGCTCCTTGACAATCCCCAATCCTGCAAGTCTGCTGCCGCCCTAATCCTGCAAGAACTCACCCAGGTCTTACCGCCCCACATCCTAACAGATCTTATCCCCGTACTGACCTACAAGCCCAGCCGCAGAGGGCCAGGACGCAAGCGGGGATGTGCACCTGCAGAATGTCCGCGCCGAATTTAACCAGAGTTTTCTCCCCTTGAGTTTGGCATTCGAGTTCTTCCTCGACGAAATGAAGGAGAAGGCTGATTTTATCTTCCGTCAAGGACTGAAAAGGGGGACACGCAGAACAGAGACACAGAAATCCAACCTTAGTTTTTGTATGGAAGCTGCCCCGAGATTCCGTAGGCAAGAGCGGGGGGGCAGCATATAAATGTAATTAAATAAAAATAAATAATTTTGGGCAGCTCTTGGGTTTACAAGCCTAGCACAGTCTTTGAATAAAGATTCGTTTCTAGAATCCTGGAGTATCAAGTCCTTTAATCAGAGGCTTCCCCCGCCCCCAGTCTCACCCCTCTGTTGGGAATGCAGGCAGACAGAAACTCACCATGCTTTTCAAGTCTTCTGGCTTCAAGGAAGGCAGCTGTAGTTCTAATTGGCACAGGCTTCGAAAGCGATCCAGGAAGTCACTGAGAAGAGCGATGGGCTCACTCACGAGCAAGACTGCAAAGCGGTCTATTAAGGAACAAGAGCGTTTGCAAATGGTGATTTCATTTGGAAACCGATTCCTACTTCAGGAGGCAGAGAGAACCAGTTTGAATGGATGCCAAACAAAAGGGGCAGCAAGTCATTAAAAGGCCAGACAAGGGTAGAAATAAGCCTCTCTCTTTTTTCAGGATACCTTCAAGCCTGACAAAATGGGTCAGACTTTAGACAAGCTCTGTAACCCCTTTAACAAACAGCAGCTCATCACCCAGTGCCACACCCCTCAGATTTCTGGTCGGGTTTCTAGCAAAGTGTGTTTATGCAAGCATGGCCCCTTAAGAACTCAGCCAAATAGGTAAAAAGGGCAGAAGACCCACAGGACCGGAGTGGTCTAAAAATCAAGGTTTTCTATACAATGCAAATTCCCACCCCCCAAAAAAAATTCTGCAACCAGGAAACCCAAATTCTGCAAGCAGAATAAAAACCACACAACTGCAAGCAGGGCCCCCCCCCGATTCTTCCACAGAATTTTAAAAAAAAATCCATGGGATTTTGGGAAGCTTGGGGCCCAATTCTGCTCCTCACCATGCTGGGCTGCGTTGGGTGGGGGAGGGGGGCTGCCAATGACTGCCCACCCCCAGGCTCGCAGATGAAGCGCAGAGCTTCCCCCTGCCCACGCTGCATTGGGTTGGGGGCTGCCAGGGCTTGCCTCCCCACACACCCAGCCTAGCAAATGAACATTTAGTGGCGGCGGCAGCTCCTCTCAACGCTCTTCAGCCGGCTCCTTCTGGCCGCTTCCTGGCCCCTCCCGACGGCGCCACCCAGAGTGATGCAGCTGGATGATGTCATCTGGCCGCGCCACTTTGGGAGGGCCCAGGAAGCAGCTAGAATGAGTGGCTGAAGTTGCCACTGCTAAGTGTCTTCATTTGCCAGGCCCGGGGGGGGGGGAAGAGAGGTTTGAAGGTGAGGTGCGAGTCGAAGATGAAGCCCACGCTGTGAGCTTGGGGGACAGGGAGGATGGAGACCCCATCAATGGTAATTGACAGGGAAGAGGGAGAGGAAGGATTGGGAGGAAAGATCAGCAGTTCAGTTTTCATCATGTTCAGTTTGAGTGTGGCCCAGAACATGTACCAGCTACTAACAGTGCCAGCATCCTATTGGCTAGGCCAAGGGTGGGGAACTTTTTTCCTCCTGGGGGTCACTTTGAAAGCTTGCACAAGCTCGGAGGGCCGGACAGAAGTTGGGGCAAGGATGCTTAAGGGGAACACTCAAGGAAAGGAGGATCTGTCTCCTATCCTTGTTAGCATGACCTCATCTCTACTCCCTTCCAATCACTGAAAAACTGAGCTCAAGGGAGGTGGAAAGGGGCCCCATAAAAAACCTGCCGTGGGCCCCCACATTTGGCCCCCGGGCCTGAGGTTCCCCACCCTGGGCTAGGCTCACACTGTTGACATCTCCCTGGCCAGCTCAAGGTACTCCCCACTCAGGCTGCCAGAGGCAATTTCTGCAGCAGTCCACACAAAAAAAATGCTGTGATCCTGACTAATCTCTCATAACAAATAGGCACCGCTTGGAGGGCAGACTTTTGTGGCTAATAAGTGGCAGTTTCCTCCTCTTAATAACTTTTTGACCCCACAGGGCAAATTCCAGCCACATTTGGCACAGGGGTAAATAAAGACCCCACCGCTAACGGGCCCCCAGGATTTAGTAACAGCAGGTGCCCCAGGAAAGGAGCTACGGCCCCTTTTGTATCTCCCCAAATCCCAGGGAAAACACTGAGCGTTAGCCTCCCAACCCTTAACCTTGGACTCCACAGGCTGCAGCTAAATTTGGCAGAGGGGGAGAAGGCCCAAAGCTAAGCAGGGACCCCAAATTTCATACCGATCATTGGACCTGGAGGGGGGGTTTGAATACAACCCCTCCTCAGTCTTGCTCCAAGCCCCCAGCTCGGTGCTTGCTGTACGAAGCACCTGCCTGCAGCGTAGGAAGCTGCGTGGATCACCTGCCCCCTTCCTGGTCCCATCTCACGTGTGTCGCCTTCCCCTCTTCCCAAGTGCCTTGGACTGGCTCAGCTTCACCCTAAACTCAGCCTATCTTTGGACTGGTTGTGTTCCAGATTCAATGACGGAAATAACTGGTAGGCAATGACGATGAGCCTGCCCTGCATTTGTGTCCGTCCGTTTGTTCCGAGCCTGCCTAGCCTACCCCCCCGGGTATGTGCACCCTTTTCTTACCCTCGAGACCCGATCCTGCACTACTCTTCCGGGACCCTGCTCCTGCCGTGACTCTCCATGCCCTCTTGGTTCCCGACGCACTCCTCTGCCCACCCACAGGAAACCCGATTTCTTAATTCCCCATGCGCTGAACTACTTGCTTAGCAGCAACGCCTTATTTTAAACAGCGGCTGCGATCGCCGAGCCACTTATTCCAGAGCAGCGACACTGAGGCCCGCGAGTAGGGTTCATCTACACTTAATCCAAGTAATCACAAAATCCCACAGGGCTTCAACAGGACTAACTCTGGAGTGAAGCGATTTGGGGGATTGTGACCAGCGGATTTAGTCCCCCTGAGGGTAAATACTGTTGAAGGCGAAGCCCAGAGGTTGGTAACCCAGGAGGCTAGAGAAGCAAAGCTGCACGGGAAGGGGACGAGATCCTTGGGACGGTAGACTCAGCCGGGTTTCATGTCGCTTACCTGGGCAGGGGCTGTCTGGCCAGAAGCAGAATTTCTCGTGGGCTGTACACAAAGCTTTCCTCAGCTTCGCGCACCTTTCCTTGTCTGGAAGGCAAACACAGATCTTAACACCGGCATCCAGCGGGGTGAGGGAATCCCGTCTACCCCGCAGGTTATACGCAAACAAAAGCTAAACAGGTTTAAGGAGGCTGCCTTCCAACGTTCACACAGAATGTCTGCACCGTTCCCCAAGGACTGCCCATCATCCACACTGCTGCGCGCTGGGCCGGGGGGGGGAAGAGGATCACGGGCAGCTATCCCACAAGCAGAGAAACAGCGGCGGCTGCCCCACACCTTCAAAACTCCCTTCCTCTGGAGCTTTGCCAAAAGCTCGACCCTGGGCATCTTCAGGAGGTGGTGCAAGATCTTTTTATTGGGCCGTGCTTTTAGCAGGCAGGGATAGGGTTTAGAGGGTTGGGGTGAGAAAGGTTTTAATGGGCTTTTATCTTGTTTTACTGGATTTTATTTTTTCTATTCAGAGTACCACTTTGTGGAATTTTATATATATATAAAATACCAGACGAAATTTCTGTCACGATTTGACCAAATGTAAAACTCTGTAAAATATATATATATATATATTTATTTATTTTACGGAGTTTTACATTTGGTCAAATCGTTACAGAAATTGCGTCTGGCAGCGCAGAATACCAGCCCAACTGGGGAGTGCTCTGGCCAGTGAGATGGGAGCACTGTGAGCTAACCAGTAGGGTGTGTTGGTTTTAATAGACTTTGACTATTTTTTTCTATTGTAAGCCACCTTGAGTCTACAGGAAAGGGTGGAACAGAAATCAAAATAAATAAACCCTATTTTAGCCATGAACTCGCTGGGTGGCCTTGGGTGAATCACTCTCTCTCTCAGCCTTAGTTCCCTCATCTGTAAAATGGGAACAACAAAGTTTTCATTGCTTTTATTTAGAACTGTTTAAGCCAATGGTTTAATATTTTATATTATGCTTGTTAAGGGGATGGCTAGGAGGAGGGAAATGTTAAGAAGGTAGGATGGATGGGAAAGTGCAGGATTCCCACTCCCCCATCCCCCTAGCGGGGGGTGGGGGGGAATACAGGCATGTGGGGTCTTTCCAGAGAGGTGGGATCAGGAAATCCCCAAGCAGGATTAGGTTATTTTGTTGGAGGAAGTGTTGCTTCTTCTATTCATGAACTGGAATGTGTATTGTTTATTTTTACTGCAAACCACCCTGAGCCTTTAAGGTGACAGGGTGGGATAGAAATTTAAAAAGAAGCGAAAAATAATAATGACCAACTCAGGGACAGGGAATCTCGGGCTCGGGGGCCAAATACGGGGAGTTTTTATTTGGTTTCTTTCTAGTTCTGGGATCCAGGTTCCACTCCAATACACTGAGACTGAGCTCAGGGTAAGGAAGCAGATGAGGGCAAGCATACCAGGACAGGACAGATCCATCAACTGGACCCTCCTCTGCCTGAAAACACCCCTTAAGCACCCCCCTCCCCCAACTTCTACGTGGCCCCTGGTATCTGCACTGATTTTCAGAGTGGTCCCCGGGGAGGGAAAAGGTTCCCCGCCCCAGCCTACCTCACGGGGTTGTTGTGAGGGGGAACTAGATAAGGACTTTAAAGCACTCTAGACACTGAAAGTACTATAGCAAGGATTAATCAATAATCCAGTGTCTAACAATGCAGCCCTTTTAAACCAAGGGAGAAGAGGCCAGGGTCTGTGCATGCACTAAAGCCAGTTAAAGCTGGTCCACGACAGGCTTGCAGAATCAACCTTATTAAACTATAGGCGGGAGAGGGGGAAGTTAAAGTGCTAAAAGAGAAAGTTGTGCGTTAAGACTTGCTTTCCAGGAGTAGGGCAGCAGAGCCCAAGTCGATATTATTATTATAAGCATTTGTATAGCGCTAGCAGTGTACCTGGTGCTTTACAGAATAAGATAGATTGTGAGCCGTAGGCAGGGACCGCAGCTAATAGACACGGAGGGGGGGGGAGACAAGGAGAGGGGACATAGGGAGAGACACGGGATACACAACATTATTATCTGGCGGAGGCCAGCTCTGACAAGAGTAATCAGAAGGCAACAGAACGGGAAGTCGTATCAGAAAGTCAAGCCTCAGCCGGGCACCACCGAGTTTGGAACTCACTGTTCCGGCAACCAGGAAGCTGCCCTCTTCTCTCACACCATGGCCCTCTAGTGGCCACTCAAAACTCAGCGCCCAGGGGACTCGGCCTCTGGCTAAGGACCCATTTCATTCTTCATTTAATTTCAGGAGAAGCTTGGAAATCAGAACAGTTGCAAAATAATTTTTTTGGTATAAATCCATCCTTTGCTTTGGTTTCTGCTGGTTATTCAAAGCAAGGTGTGAACGCGTTGTTTGTGTCCCAGGATAACTGGTGCGCCTAAAATACCTGGCACCGTCTCTCCTCTATTGAAAATAAAGCAAGGTACTTTATTCGGCAGTTCCCAGCTCATACAGCCCAGCTGAAGCCGGCCTTCTAGTCCTGGGTAAAACCTGGTATGGACTCGGCTAGATCTGCCACTAACAAAAGGTATTCCCGCACACTGGCTAGGATCAGGGACTGGATCCCTCGAACATTACGCACATCATGGATTTATAGCAGGGGTGATCTGACCGGGGGGGGAGGGGGCTTTCCAATGCCTGGATCGGGCCCCTTGGATCTAAGTCTCTACTCTCAAGCAGAGCTGAAAGGATAGCCACGGCAGATCTATTACATTATATATTATTAATATGCATTTATATAGTGCCAGCAATGTACCTGGCGCTTTACAGCGGTTGAAACAGACAGGGTCCCTGCCCGGGGGCGATTACAATCTATGAGAGACGAGGTGTGGGGCGGAGGAACAGAGGGAGAGACGAGGAGACATTCATGAAGGCGTGAGGTTGCAGGTACACGTGCTTAAGCTTAGTTACATCGGGGAAGGGGATGTTGAGAAAAATCAGGAAGGGGACTAAGGGGGTGAGGAGCTCGGGAAGGCCCGATGGAAGAGGTAGGTTTTCAGGAGGAATTTGAAGGTTGGGAGAGGAGTGAATGTGTAGGAGGAGGGAGTTCCATACATTGGGGGGGAGGGAGGGGGGGGGCAAGCAAGGGAGAAGTGGTGAATACGATTTGAGGACTAGGGGAGGCATGAGCAGGTGAGGATGGTGGAAGGAGGAGCAGTGGAGCATTCAGACAGGAGCACAGTGGGAGAGGAGCACAGAGAGCTAGGCAGGAGGGAAGGGGAGGGAAGGGGGGGGCAAGGTCATGAATAGCCAGAAAGCGCATCTGGCAATTTCACCCACGTTGTTTCAAGTCTAAAGAGAGATAGAAACAAACCGTGAACCATCTCCACTTCCTTCGGGTACCTTGTCTAGGAAAAAGCGTGTGAGAAGAGTGTGTAAATGCCCTTTATTAATATCAGCTCTAACCTCAAGCGCTGTGCGAGGCTCAGGGGAAGGGAACGGACCGGAGAGCGTGTGCTCAGGGGGGAGGGAATCCACGGCACAGATCCATGATCGAGACCAGGGAGTGGGAGCCTTTTTCCCTCTCGGGAATCACCGTGAAAACAGTGCAAGTTCTGGGAGTCGTATAGAAGTTGGGGGCAGGGGTAGCGGGTCCAGATCATGCATCTGTGTTACAGGCAGCCCCCACCCATCCTTGGGTGGATGCCTTCATCTCTGCACCTTTACCCCAAGCTCCTTTTTTCAGTGCTTGGGGGTAGGACCTGGAAAGGAGTCAAATAAAAAAACAACAGCACAACTAGTTGTGGGTTGCACTTGGTCCGTGAGCCTGAGGTTCCCCACTTTTGATATTGACTCTACTCTTCCTTCCCCCTGTCCTAAGCATCCCTGCCCCTACCCGGCTCGCTGAACCTGCAAGACTTTTCAAAGTGGCCTGTGCAAGGGAAGAAGTTCCCCGCCCCCCGAACAACGGCATGACGACGGTCTCGGTTTTATGGTCTCTTGCTTTCCTAAAACGCTGCGAGCTTGTTAGAACGCCGCAGGCGGAAGCTACGCCTCTCCCGGCGTGATAACAAGAGCGCTTTGCAGACAGAAATCTATTTGGGGCGCACCACTGGGAGCCACGCCTCTCGCCGCACTATAACCACATTTGCGCTGCAGCGACAAGTGTTGCAATGAAGTTGAACTGTAATTCACAATATTTACTTATTTATTCAACTTTATACCGCAGCTTTTCTCCAAGGCTCAGTGCGACTTTCAGCCTATAAAAACACAAATATACCCTTAAAAATTCTATTCCCCCCCCGCCAGCCAAACAGGAAAGTCTCGCGTCACTTCCAGAAGGTAATCAGGCTCCAGCTTAGACGAAGCCTCAAGGGAAGGGCGTTTCGTAGTTATGGGGCAGCCACTGAAGACGCATCTCTCTGTGCCTGCAGCAAATGTCCCCTCCCTCCACCACTTTACTTGCAGGATCAGGGCCTTTTGCTAGTTAGGTCTCCCAACTTAGACAGCGGGTGCCAGATTACCTTTCTGGTAAGCAACACCCTTTTATCCCATCACCAGTGCAGTGTCTTACATGCACATCTAGCCCTAATCCTCCCTTCCTTGTGCATAGGGGCTGGCTATCCCGCTGCAGGGTTACTCCAGCATCCTTGGGCTCTGGATCACTCCCTAGGGGGTCTTCTCTGGGCTCACTGGCTTATTTCCCCCTTGTCGTTGAGGATAGTTCCCTTTCAGAACCAGAGCAACCGCCCAGACATCTAACCCCTGCTGCAACCATGTCATTGACGCCATCTCTCCTTTTATCCCTCATGGGGTCGAGTTTGCCTCAGTGAGGAGCGGCCTGGCCTTAAAGGGCCAGTGCCTGCACATCACACTGCCCTGGAAATTTGGCAGGCAGATGGCACTCGCGAGAGGGCACTCCTGGCTGACCCGGGAGGCCCCGCGATGGGACACGAGAGATGAAGCGGTCTTTCGGGTGTATATTTTAATGGCCTGGGCTGTTTAGGTTAGAACCAGCCCCGTGAATCATGCCTGGAAAGCGATCGGCAGCCAGGACAGACTCTGGAGCAACGGTGTAACACGTTCCCAACAGAAGACAGGTCGCCGCACTCTGCGCCAGCCAAAGCTTCTGGACAGACACCCAGAACAGCCTCACCTACATGCAGGACGTTTACTTTTTCGACTGTTGCGGCGGCCTAGTGATTGGGCCAGATTTTTAAAAAGGGCTTTAGCTGCCCACGTTTAAGCACCCAGATTTAAAAAGCACCCACAGCCTTTGGCTCGCTAATGACACGATGCTCTGGAGGGGAGACGCAGCGATACGTACACTTGTTGAAATCTAAAGCCAGCTGCAAACTGGCACAGAGGAAGGCCTGGCAGCTGGAGCACTTCAGCATATCGCTCTCGATGTTGGTCCAGCCGTATTTGGCACACACCAGCGGGGACAGCTCGTGGGGCTTGCCAGCCCATTTCAGAGAGTGCGCCTGTTAAGGAAGACACGGTAGGCCCAAGGCAGCTGTCTTAGGGGGGAGGGGGAGGGCTTAGTTAGGATGGGCACACAAATCATTTTGGGTTAGTTAGCACAAGAACAGCCGTACTGGGTCACACCCTACTGTCTCCCCGATGGGAGGGGGTCTGCACTTGGTCGCGGCTAAGAGGTCGTCTATTCTCAGCTGTTCATTCCCAGTTCCCAACAGCCAGAGGTTGTATCCCACCCCAACCTACTTGACTAAATGCTATTGATAGATCTATCCTCCGAGAACTTTAAACCCAGCTACGCTACTGGCCTTCACAACATCCTCTGGCCACAAGATCCACAAGTTAATTGTACTCTGACTGAAAGACTACTGGTGGAAAGCGGACACACACCTTTCCCCCCACAATCTAAGAATGGCTGGCAAGGAATGGGAGCCATTTGGAGGTGCAAAGGCTGACAGCAATGTGTGCGGGGGGGGGGGGGGGGGAGACCAGGGGCTGGAAGTAGCTGGTACATGGAGGGATGCTGCATCAGGGTTTTCCCTAGCTCTCCCACAACCTGATCACGAATGATGCTTCAACTGCCCTTTCATTCAGCGTCCCCGTCTATCCTGTAACTAAGCTAAGCACGTGCACTTGCAACTTCTCAACTGTGTGAGTGTATCCCGGTGTTTCCTTATATTCCTGTTCCTCATCTTCCCTTCCTTGTCCACCATTGACTGTAAGCCACCCGGGGAAGGGACCCGTCTTGGTTTACACTTGTATCCTGTCCTTCTCCAATGGCCAAGGGTGCCTAACGGTATAACTCAATGCAAATACAAAATGTAGCTATAAAAAGCCACCTCGGGAAGGGACCTGTCTGATTAAAGATTGTTCAGGGCCAGGCTCCCTGCTGGAGATATTCTAATAATAATCAGCAGCTTTTCTCTACTAGCTCATCCTTCAGACTCTCCATTTTATTTATTAAGAAGTCAGGTCTCTGGCGGTCATGATTGTGGAGAAAAACTGAAAAAGAAGCAAGCACGGCTGATGCGGCGATTCGTGTGTGAATCTTTAGAGAAAGTCGCTACTGTAGCTCAGTAAGTGTGAAGTGCTCCATTCCTCTCAATGAGCCGGATCCCAAGCCCTGCGGATCACACACCGCCCGGACCTCTATCGCAGACACATTGTGCCCCGCAGAAACTACGCGCGGGGGGAATCCACTGATCAGGCTCAGTGACCTTAGTGTTGATCGTTTAGACACTTGTATTAGTGACGGTTTCATTCCAGATGGAAGATCTGAGACGGGGAGGGTCAGAAACCAGCACAATTTACAGTGAGCGGAGCGTCATGGTGATGACGTACGTAGGTGGCATCTGAGAAATGCTACGACTCACACAACAGAGACCGGTCATCCTTCTGTTGGGGATGTCGTAGCTGTAGACGTTCTAAATCGAAGAAGGGGATTGAACTAGTTGACCATCGAGATCCCTTCCACCTCTATAACCCTGGCTGTTTCATGAATACAGAGGCACTGCTCGTATCCCTAATTATAGTATAACAGAGCTGCAAGGGACGGTGGCGGTCACCAAGTCCAAACCCCAGCTTGGTGAAGGACCTGCTATCGCTAGATTATTCCAGACATATGCTCATTCAGGCTCCTCTTAAAAATCTCCAACCACCGCTTATGAGAGAACCGACAATGACCCGGGGGTAGCTGCAGTGGGTAGGGAGAGCGAAACAGAGATGGGGGCTATTGCTCCTGCATCTCCCCCCCATCACCCACCTCCGTCCAGCCCCCTTGAGAAGCAGCCAAGACTAGAGAGAACAGGGGCGGTGGGTGGAGGACAGAGAGGGAGGTCAACACCACTAAGTCTCCTGCTACGCTCTCTCCCTCTGATCTCTACAGTTACTTGAACCCTCATCTCCCCCAGGGTCAGATGCTTGAGGTGCCAGGGGTGAAGGTCACTGCAGAGAAAGAAATCAGAGCAGGAGACTCTGATCATCCAGACATTTTGGGAGGTTTTTTTTTTTTTTTAGTTCAACTGTTTTACCCTTATTTATATTGGTTTTAGGTTCTCCCTCTGATTATATTTTTATTGTTTTTAAAATTTATTTTGTTTAAGCCACCCCGAGTAGTCTGTTGATGGGAGGGGGCAGGATATAAAATGTAAAAGATAAATATAAATAAATTTTCCATGCATTCCGATGAGCAGATATCTCTACTCTACAATCTGTCCCCACATGCAAGAGTTCTGCCCATTCAGTCTGATCAAGCCGATGGGTACATTCCGATACTTCAAAGTCAAGGACATGAATATACAGAATCAGATTGCATCTGCATGCTCTACTGATAAGCAGTGGCTCATTGGAGTGGGTGGTGACATTCTGCAGCTGGTCCATGGGAGAGCAGCATTTCCAATCAAATACACACACCATGCTCCACGCTAACTCATGAGGGTAAAAGGATATAGTAAATGTCTCCACTCTGCCGAAGAAAGCTTCCTTGCTGGTCGTCTCGAAAGGAAACGAGTCTGACTGGGAAGATCCATTCGCTGATTCCGAAAAGGCAAACGCATCCTTCCTGAAAGAAAGCAGCAGGACAGGTACTAAAACACCTAATATAGCCATGGGTCCAAAAGGCCTCTACCCTTTCCTCCTTCCAAGTACACGGCTTCCAACAGGCCTATAAACTCAACGTCATAAGAAGCATTAACAAAACACAATCCATTAACAATATGGAGTGGAATGAATAAAAGATATGCATGAAACCTTAATCTCCACAGCTCAGATACTGTAGAGGACATATCACAAAGGGGAACTACCGAGGTTCTCATTTCCAAATCTGGAGAGAGAATGTGGAAAACCAAGACTAATGCCGCGATCCACAAATCACTTACCTGCCGGGTGCAGGAGAACATGAGTTCTAGTAAGGGAATATTGTGAACTTTTTTTTATATAAAAGAGGTTTGGACAAGTGTCTGGAAGATAGGTCCATTAGCAGCTATTAGCCAGACAGGCTCAGGGAACATGACGGGAGCTGGGGGGAAACAACAGGGAACGGATCCCCCATCATTGTGACCTGTTGGGTGCTTCTCCCAAGCCACCATGATTGGCCGCTGTCGGAGACAGGATGCTGGGCTCGATGGACCATTGGTCTGACCCAGTACGGCACTTCTTATGCGTGTCCATATTAAGACAGCAGCAAAACTCTTCTTGATTTCACTGCTGTTTCTGACACAGCCTGTACCAAGGGTGGGGAATCTCAGGTCCACGGGCAAACTGTGGCTTGCAGCTAGTTTGTGCGTGGCCCCTTCCTAGTTCCGGGATCCACAGTTCTTATCCCCGACTACGGAGAAACCGAGCTCTGAGAAAGGGAGCAGAGAGGAGGGCATGCACACATTGCTAGGGGAAGAGATCCCTGGCACAGATTCATTATCCCCACCCTCCTCCTCCTGGATGCCCCACCTTGAACCTATATCCTCTTTCTTAAAATGGCGTCCTTTTTGGCTTTGGGGTCTTTTTCCTTCCACCTATTTGTTCTCTCAAGATCTAGACGTCACCTCTGAATTTTGGCACGGGAGACGCCTCCTAATATTCACCACACTGAAGGGCCAGCCCAGGGAGCTGGGCAGACGCCCGTGTTGCCAGTGTCTCAGCCTGCCCTTGCCGTGGTACAGGTGCCCAACCTTGCCCCACCTGGGCCCGACCAATATCCTGCCCCTGGCTGCGAGCACCCACCACTCAGGCTACCACGGTTTGGGTACCCGGACTCCATTTTGGTAAGGCTGCTACACCATGTGTCCTCAGCCTTTTTCCAAGGACACATCACGTAGCAGCCAGCTGCTCTCCCCGGGGGGGGGCATACAATGCACTGCCTTGTGGGGTCTGGCTGCCCAGAGGGAGGTTAAAGCTGCCCAAGGCGTGCCAGCCTACCCAAGGCATCTTGTCTGGCTCCAGCCCTTTGCTGCCTCACATAGGTGTGAAAGAGAGACGTACGCTGTAGGCTCCGAAGCACTCGAGATGTCCCTAGTGCTGAAGCTGGCGGCACCGATATTTCCTTCACCAGGCAGCAGGGTAGCCCATAAGAAGTGCCGTACTGGGTCAGACCAATGGACCATCGAGCCCAGCATCCTGTCTCCGACAGTGGCCAGTCACGGGGGCCTGGGAGAAGCACCCAACAGGTCACCATGCTATCCATTCATCCCCAGGCTCCCGACAGTAAAGGGTTTTGTTCCCCAATCCTATCTGGCTAATAGCTGCTAACGGAACTATCTTCCAGGTGAACACAAGGCCTCAGAGCCCATTGCTTCTAACCAGAAACGGCTGCTTCCTGATCTTTCATGTTTAGGGATGAAGGGTGGGGTGGGAGGGTAAGTTTTACTTGGCTTTATTAAATCCTTTTTAATTGTTTATATTTGGTTTTATTGTAACCTGGCCTGAGCCGGTTATTCCAGGCTAGGCATTATAATATAACAACATGCTACTGAAGTATTCTTTAAACAAATACATATTACTATATAGTCATGATGGTTAGTATTGCTATATTATTACAATGCAGCCCATTCCCATGGGCAGCTCCCCTGCATATGGCATATAATGGTATGCAGCCCCCACCTCAAGATAAATAGCAGCATGCAGTCCCTCCTCCCTCTGTATGGCCTAGCAAAACTTACAGGCTCCCCCACAGCCAAGCTATCATGAGACACAGTGACAGGGCCAGCCTTAGAATCTGCAGGGCTTTGGGTGAAGATAAAACATGAAGCCCCTAGTGACCCCCCCCCCGCCCACCACCTATGCACATTTTTAAGGAACACTTATGAAAGATACATGTTGCAGGGCCTGGATTGGTGCCTAAGCTGCCAATGCAGGCCCTGACATGTATTTATCATGTGTTCCTTAAAAATGTGCATAAGTGGCAAACCCGACACACACACACACCCCGCTTCTAAAGGGGTCTAGGGAGGGGGGTTCCTATTGGGTCACACAGCCACCCCTCCCCCATGCATACCCCACACACCAATGGGGGGGTCACAAAGCCATCCCTCCCCCAGACACACCAAGAAGAGGGGGCTCGTGTTATTAGGAATTGATTAAGCAGTTTTGCTATTATGAATTAACTAGGCAGTATTGACCGTGGTCAGAGACACAGGCTGCATGAGGCCTGAACAAACTCAGTGAACCAGCTAACTTGAAACATAGGCCTCAGGCTGGTACAGACAAGAGAGGCCCATAAGAAGGAGAAGTCATAAATAACTCGCACTCTAGCAGGAAGAATGCATTGCCAAGGCCGTACTAACTACCCCAGATGGCCACTATCTCTAATAACGAGGGTGTGAGAGAGAGAGGGAGGTGACCTCAAAGGGTCAGACCGGCAATTAAGCAGCGGAGGAGGAGAAACTCCCCGAAAAGTAAAAGTAGTTTTAATGAGATGAAGTCAGCTTATTCCTGCACCTGGTATGATCAGAGAGAGGACCCTGCAACATGAATCCCTAATAAATAAAGCTATAGAAAGGAAAGCCCATCCCCCTAGCATTTGTCATTGACGCTAACGGCCGCTAGCATTTGCAGTGACCTGCGTGGGTCTTTGATCCTAACCGATGCTCTCAAAGATCCAGAGAGACTCCTGCCCAGCTGCCTGCTGGGCCTTCTCCTCTGAACCAGCCTGCCACGTAAAATATCTTGGGTGACTGGGGTTTGTAACTGAGAACGCTGCCATGCCCAGATGTTGCATCTATCCAATAAAACAGAGTTGTACCCACATACTTCGGCATGTTCATTGGCAACCTTCGATCCCGTTTGGGGTAAATAGAGGCACGCCGCCTCATTTATTTCCTACCAGCATAGCTCCTCTACTCCCCCTGAAGTGGTCATGTTAAGGGCCTTGCTGGGAGGGAGGGAGGACCCCACACACTGTCCTGGTGGAAACTGGAGCCACTGGTAGTAGGGAAAATAGCGAGGTCTGGGGTCAGTGTAGTGGAGAAGTTGCTGGATTTGGACCCGGGAAGCCAGAGTTCAAATCCTGCCCTTCCCATGAACTTACTGGGTGGCCCTTGGGCAAGTCACAAGCTCTCAGCCTCAGTTCCCCACCTGTAAAATGGGACTGCGTGTACGGGTCTGTCTCTCCAGGAGTCCCCCTCACCCGTGTCCGTCTTAGATTATGATCTTAGGCATTGCAATCTCGGACTGTAAGATCGCAATGCCTGCCCCAGGCAGGGTCCCGTCTCCAAAATCTCCAGGCCCACTTTCACGCCTCCGAAGAAGCCAATTCTTGCTGACGAAAGCTCAGGCCAAAATAAATCAATTTTCTCATTAGTCTTCAAGGAGCCACCAGACTCTTTTTTGCCCTTTGTCAAGCGCTGCATACGCCTAGCAGCACTAGAGAAAGGATGAGCAGCGGGAGCCGAATACACCCTTCCCCCTGTGTGTGCAGCATCCCGCGGCATACACCCCTCTCTCCCGGCTCCACCATGACCATCTCCTTCGGCACTCGCCAATTGTGACACACACACACACCCACAGTCCATGGCATATCGTAACTGCGTTGGTGACTAACGCCAATTGTGACACACACACACACACACACACACACACACACACACACACACACACACACCGATGGCATGTCGTGATTGGGGTTGCCCCCTATGCAAGTTTTTAAGGAACTTATGAAAAAGACATGTTACAGGCCTTGGGCAGAGGTGTCAATGCAGGCCCTGCAAAATGTCTTTTTCATAAGTTCCTTAAAAATTTGCATAGGAGGCAACCCTAACGTGATA
>QEPC01000343.1:1062663-1083483 GCA_003113815.1 Sphenodon punctatus
AGGGATGGGGGAGGAGGGGGATGGAGGAGCATAGGGGATGGGGGGGATCATGGGGGATGAGGGGGAAGGAGGCTGGGGGAGCATAGGGGATGGCGGTGGGTAAAACCTGGGGGGCTGGGGAGAGACTTAGCCAATGGGGATTGGGGCATGGGGTTGGTGGAGAAGGCGGGGCTCGGGAGGTCTGGTGAATGGGGGTTGAAGGGGGCTGGGTTAGAGACCCGGTGAATGGGTGGGTAGGACCTGGGGGGTGGTGACTGGGGGGAGGGGCTTGGAGAGAAGAGCAGGTGGGGAAGAAAGGTCTGAAAAGGAATGGGGAGATGAGGGAGGAGTGTCAGGGGTGGGGAGCGCTGGGAAAGGGACCTTGCATATGAGAGAGAGCAGAATGGGAAAGCCCTGAAAGGAATGAGGATAGGGTCTGGAAAGGGAAGGGGAGCTTGGGTTGGGAGGGGTAGAACCTTGAATGGGAGAGGAGGAGGAGGCCTGGGGTGGAGAGGGGAAATACTGCCGAGAGCCTGACGGCACAGGGGGCTGGGAGAGAGACTGAGGAGAGCAGGGGAGATTGGGGGAGAAAGAGGATCTGGGATGGGAATGCTGAGAAAAGGACCGAGGAGAGGAGAGGAGAGTGGGTGGGGAGGGTGGGTTGGAGGAAGACCGGGGAGCAAAGGTGAGGGAGAAAGAGGGTCTGGAAAGGGAAGGAGAGCCTGCGTTGGAAGGAGAGGGACCTTGCATGGGAAGTGGGGCTGGGGGAGAGAGATGGCCTGGGGTGGGGAATGCTGCTGGGGAAGATATCCTGTATAGGAGGAGGGAGTGGAGGTGAGGCGGGCGGAGGAGTAGAAGGGAGACCTGGGAGGATGGGTGTGGGCAAGGAAGGAAGGAGGTCAGGGAAGGAGGGCCTGGGTTGGGGTGTGGGTGAAGGAGGTAAGGGGGACTGAAAAGGAGAGTCTGGTTTGGGGGATGGGGAGAAAGGGCTGGGGGGCAGAGAGGGTTTTGGGTGGGGGAGGGGAGTACTTGAGCAGAGTCTAGAAAGGGAGCTGGGTGAGGCGGAGTACTGGGGAATGCTGGAGTGGAGGTGGGGGAGAGAGAGACAGACCCGGGAAGCTAGCTGGGAGTGGAAGGGGTGGGTTGGAAAGGGAAGGGGTGCTGGGGAGGAGAGCCTGGGACCTTTAATGTGAGGGGGGTGGAGCTGAAAGGGAGTGGGAGAGACAGAGAGGGAGGGTGTGGGAAGGGAAGGGGAGCTGGGAAGGGAAGGGGAGCCTGCGGTGGGGAGGGGGTGAAGGGAAGGAGTCGTGGTGGGTAAGAGTCCTGGCGGGGGGTTAGAGGAGGCCTCTGGCAAGGGAGTGAGGAAGTGGCCTGGGGGGCAACAGTGGGGGTGGGTAACTGGGTAGGACTTGGTAAGTGGGTAGGACAGAGGATGGCAGGGCCTGCTTTTAAGCTGTTACGCCTTTTTGTTTTTGAAGCTTTGGCTGTGTCAGCCCCCTAGCTTTTCAGCAGCTGCTTTAGGGTGGTTTGTATTGTGACTTGGCCCTGTCCAATCGAGAGAGGTGCTTTTTTAAATGGTACTTGAAGTCTTGAGAAGCTTTTTTCTTTTAGAAATATTAGAAGCTCCAAGTCTGATCTTCCTTGTTTTTATTCTGGAGAAAGGCATTTGTTCTCCGTTATCTTAACTGACCGGGCTGGTGTTAAATCATTAATATGGATATTTACTCCCAACTTCATTGGATATTGGCAATGACCAGGGCTATGTGTGGTGGTGGTAAAAATTATATTTATTTATTTATATGTACATTTTTACCACGCCCCTCTCACTACAAGCGACTTGGGGTGACTCACAATTAATAATTAAGCCACAATAAAAATATAAAACCTATCATGCACAAACCCATAAAACACCCACAGTGCAGAAAAGACCCCAATTTTTCCCTGACATACCCATCCCTCCCTCCCCACCAAATGCCGGATGGAAAAGCCAGGTCTTACCATTTCGTCAGAAGGCTCTGAGGCGACCTTCCAGTGGAAGGGAGTTCCAAAGTGATGGTGCGACTGCCGAGACTGTCCTCCTGTCTGTCCGAACCCGTTGGTAATGTGGGATTTCCAGGAGGGCACCCCCGGAGGACTGCAGGGGCCCAAGGGGATGAGGCGATCACTCAGATAAGTGGGTCCTAGCCTGTGAAGGGCTGTAAAGGTCAGGGCCGGCCTTAGTGTAAGCGGGGCCCAGGGTGGGGAACAAATGCGGAAGTGAGGGAGAAGCACGGGGGGGGGGAGACAGAGTGTGGGAGAGGTGGGACCTCTGCCTCTCCCTCACTCCTGCTGACCCCCTCTGCTGCCTGTCAATCAGAGTTGGCCAGGGGTACCATATAATAGCCAGTTGCCTGCTTGCTTCTGGTGAATATGTGTCTGTTTTTTCTTTTGAGCTGATGAGATTTTTACATCTCTCTCTCTCATATATCTCAGATGAGATGTTACTCTCTCACACATTCAAACTTCAGACTTTAGGTTTTTTTGTGTGTCAAATGGCCATATTCCTCTTTAGTCCACAGACGTTAGGCAAATGTCATGTGGCACTAACATGACCACAGTCAGCTGTCAAGAGATGGGGCGTCTAATTTCAGTAGCCTATTTTTGAGTTCTAGCTATCTGCCTGGCAGCCTTCCTATTCTCCACTTGAAAAGAAGTGAAAATTGTTTTTCTATTGCTGCCAGCACCAGTAGCTTAAAGTGGAATAAATCTTGGATGTTGGCCCACTTTAGCATAGCGAAAATGTGCAAGAATCATCGCTCCTTTCAAACTGAGGGGAAAATATTTATAGCTTTGCTCTTTGCATGAAGGAAATTGGGCCGTTTTAACTTAGTTCATACAGTGCTGCTTTAAAGCCTTTAAGTATCCTCTCTTCCATGCTTCTGTCTTCTCTTAACTGAATTCCTATAGTTTGGTCTCTGATACACCAACTTTCTCCTGTATTTGGGATAAGTCCTCAAGTGGCCCGTCTCTTCCCAGTACTGGGAGAGAGATGATAGAGTGGGCTGGGCAAAGCTGAAAGAGCCGCCCACCAACACTTTCATATCGCCAAGAGCCACAAGACGCATCACATCAATCATAGCTTCCCCCAGTCTTAGGGATGGGGCTGCAGGGCGTTCTACTCCCCCATCAAACCTCTGGCTCCCAGGCAGTCTGGTGGGTTCGGATAGCAGCACAGGGCGTGCTTCCCCTGCTCCCATGCCCTCTTGGAGGCTCCAGCAGCAGAAATGGTAGCTCTGTTTCTCTTGCACTGGTGCTGCCATTTGTCCACCTCTGGGATAAACCCTGATCCAACTGAACGTTACAGGGGAATAACCTTAATTCTGAATCCTCCTCTTGGTTGAGCACAATATTCACTTGGCTACATTTTTATATCCTTATATTGCCTGTTTGCAATGAACATGATGATGGCATCTCGCACTTCTCTTGAGGTGCAAGAGCTTACTAAGCATGGGAGATTAGACCAGTAAGAACTGCAGAGGCAACTGCCTGCTGGACAGAAGAAACTGCCCGTGGGTGTCGCACGGTGTTCTCTTGTCTTGGATTACTCTCTTGTGTCCTGCGAGGTGACTGCATGTTTATGGCAACATCACAAACTTGTCCTCGTCTCATTCTCTTGTGGGCTGCTGCCTCCCAAGTACTGGGGTTAACGTGACATGCTTTCAAGGTGACTTTGTACTGTTTACACTGTCCTCCCTGTTGGTACATGCCTTGCTTGAACTGACTGTAAAATAGCCTTTGTTATCCTTTGGTTCGCTCTATGGTTCAAGATAGCTGAGTCTCTTCACGCAAGCTTTTGGTGCCAATAATGAACAATTTTATAGTATTCCTCCTGCCGGATGGCGTTTGAAATGCTTTACCGAATCCACACAATAAAATACAAGAACGATGTAAAATCCATTTAAAAACAGGGTAAAAAGTAAAGGAGGAGGGCAGAATACATGAAGGGGAACCAGCAGTGGATCCTAAAAACACCTGGAGAATATTTAAAAAGAAGTCTAAAGGTTCTTTTTGAAGGTGAGGCTGGAGGAACTGAGATGAGCATCAGGAGGGAATCGGTGATTTGGGGCAGAAAATTTTCCAGGGGAAATTTTCTGCTCTATTTTTTTTTTTTGGGAAAATTTTCGTGTTCTAAAAATGCATTGTTCCATAAAGTTAACTCATAATGTAATGAATGGATACCAATACCTAATTCCAATAAAAATAATTTCCAAGTAAAGCTTTGAATTTGTTTGAGCATTTAAACCACATTAATTATGCTTTATTGAATTGTTTTCCTAATTTCAGTTCAACTACTTCTGGCTATTGTAAAATCTTTTGAGATATTTATCCAGCACATAAAATTAACATAACATACTTCTTTAGTTTTGTTTACTAAGTACAAGTCAAACATGGTAAATCAAGTCCCAATCCATTTAGGGCATTTGAAATTTTTTTGTTTTGAAAATTTTCCGATGCAAAACTTTTCGATGCAGAATTTTCCAGAAAACCCACATCACCGGAGGGAATTGCCAGTTTGACAGCTAATTCAGGATGCCAGTATTGGGAATCTTGTACTCGATCTAGTTAATAGTCTGGTCGGAGACTCCGCATGTGGAACTGGTCAAACTCCTCTCTCTCTCCCCGCAGGGGCATGTCCCTGCTTTCACTCAGCAGTAGGCAGGATCTAGATGTTTGACAATCCGTGCTAGGGAGAGGGTCATACATCTGCACCAGCTCCCCAGTCTGTTCCCTGCCTTGCAAGAGAGCAGGAAGCAGTGCCCTTTACTCCCTCTTAGGCTGTAGGTTTTTATTTCCACTTTTTGTATTTTTTGGGGAGGGGTAGGCCCCCCCCTTGTCTCAGGCAGGCCAGGGCTCTGATCTGTGTGACTGTGGGGTGGCTCCTTCTCTGGTTTTGTCTCTTCCCCTCTTTAGTCTCCTTAAGGGTAGAAATTCAAATTGGAATTTTCCCCCCCAGAAAATGATCAAGGGGTATTTTTCCTGAAAATTGTCATGTGATGCTTGTGCAAAAAGAAGGGAGGGGAAGGGAAGAGTTGGAGGCCATGCTGCTTCCAGGTCTCTGCTTAAACCGAGTCAGTAGGTTTTCGCTTTTAGTCAGGACGGATTCAGATCCGCTCATTTCCTTCTAACTGAGAATAACCCCCACGCTTGAGGGGTTTTCACTCTGCTCGCAATATCCCAAGGTATTAACTACAATATGGAAATATTTTAAAAAGCAGAGAAAGGAGTAGAAAGTTACTAGAGACAGAGTGGAAATTCTGTTCCATTCATTTCTTTTATTTAAATTTTTATCCTGCCCTTCCCCAAAAAAGGCTCAGGGCAGCTCACAATATATATAAAATGTATATTAAAAAATAAATAAATACATAAAAATAGTAAAATACAAAAATAAAAAGCCACAACCCTCACAAAACCCCACCCAGTACCACCTCCCCATTTCCCACATCCACCCCATCTCAACAGTACCCCAAGCCCCCCTCCCCTCTCCCTCCCTGCCTGCCAAATGCCTTTACAAACAGGAAAGTCTTACGCCGCCTCCAGAAGACACTTGGGCTCAATTGGACTTCCGGGGGAAGGGAGTTCCATAGAATCTGGGGCAGCAGCCGGGAACGCCTTCCTTCAAGCCCTGGCCGTATGAACAAGGCTAACGGATCGTACCCACAAAGAGGTGCTCTCGGCCAAGCACAGGGAGAGACTTCCAATGACCCAAAAGACAGGGGCATAAATACTTCCACGGGAAGTTAAACTGCCCTTTGTACCTGTCTTAAAGTGAAATTCAGTTTGTCAGTCGTACAGGTCACCATCTTTCTATTACTTTCCTCTCTTAGTTACAGCAGATGTTATTGATGGTGTTAGTTTATTAAGTGGACGACGGGTAACACAGAAATACTGTGTCAAAGTACAGGTATGTCCTGATAATTCAGTGGTTGGGACGGGGATATCAAAACTGAAATCTCAGTTTCAGAAGATATTTCAGATCATCCTCTGTAATAAAACTCGCTGTATGGTCAGTAACTTGAATATAGAACCAGAGGAGAACAGCAGTGAGAGAGAGTTCTGAAATGTGCATGGAAACCAGTCTGAATTTTGCACCATATGGTGGGGATGGCTCTCTTTCAGAAGTCATGCTGTGAAACTAGCATTGATGATGATAAAACATTTTAAAAACTAATATTTCTGCATGAGACTTCATGTCAGTTAGTACCGTTGGTGTCGCTGCCTTCGCCTTTATTTGTATTAACATAAGTTGTAACAAAAACCAACAGGTAAAATTAACTATAATCAATAACATAATTCAGAATCAAAACTCTCAATACGTATTACAATAAAATAAGAGTAACCCCCTTAACATGGACTTTAAGCAAAGATCAGCACAAGGTCATTCATCAAACTATTTCAACTACAGACTATGGCATCTAACCTGAGCCCATGTGGAGCCATAATAAACAAACCTATAATCAGCAGCTCAGGATAGATATTACCAGACTCAGGATAACCACATATCGTCCACATTAAACAAGTACTATCCAGTAATTATTATTCTCCCAACAATTTTTGCCTGCGAATTATGGCACCAAATCAAAAGTGAGCTACCGTGCTCGAGCAGCTAGTGTCGAGTGGACACAGCATTTTCCAGAGTAGCTTATCCCTAGGCAGATTTTGCAAATTAATCAAAAACTCACCCAGCAGAGACATCTGGAGATCACCATAAGCCTGGCATAGCAGAATATGGGCAACATTTTCAGTTTCTTTCTCATTACAGAGTAAGCATAACTTGTTCTGTCTCGGTATCTACTTATACCACCCCTCAACAAACGCAGATGGATTAACCCCACACCTAAATAAAGTAAAGGCGAGAATCCTTCCATTGGAGCAAGTAACTCGAAGGAAACGAGCGTTTTATAGAATGGAAATTCCCAGCGACCCTTTGCACCCCCAGGTCAGAATCACTTCTCTGCCTCTCCTGATCAAGTATTCTCCTTTTAGTTATAGAAGCCACCCCCTTAAAGCCAAGCGGAAGGAGACAAACTCTAGAGAACCCCAGTTTGGCCAATTCGTGTTCAACTAAGAGAGGTGCCGTTCCTAGTGTTATGGGTTATGTGAAGAGAGGCTGGTTCTTGATTTTTGTAAATCAAGCAAAGCTTTGTGCTGCAACGCTGGTGAAAGGAAATGTCACGTGTGATTGTGATGGGAGATTTCTGGAATGGGTGGGGAGATTCTAAAGCCACTTCCATCCCAGTGGAACAATTTTTACTATTTTAAGCCATTCTCAAAGCAGACCTAAAACTAGTTTAAGTCTCTCTGCTAAGATTGCTATGTTGTCGTGTCGCAGTCGACACGACTACTAAGGCAAGATGCTTGTCCATTCTTTTCTCTCCAAAATACCAACTGTAATTAGAAGCTTTGAAATGATTCTTGGTGCGGTGTTTTTTTTGTAGTGATTGTGATGGGCTGTTCTTACTGTGTGAACCCAATACTCGTTGCCTGAGCAGAATGAGCAGCTTGATTTAAAATAGGAACTATTGGGAAATGACGTTTCCCCTTTCCCGGTTTACCCCAGGTTCCAGTAAAATTACGATGGGAGGGCTTTTTTGCTGCCAGTCTTGGACAGTCGTGTATTGATCATGGTTCTTTTCAGTTTCTACTGGAGAGCTTTTCACGTTGATCAGCCACCACATAACAGCCAGGTGGTGCTAAGAGACTTTTTAGCTTGGCTAGGAGTTATCTGTATTCTGATGATCTGTGTTGGCAGGGGGCCAGTATTTCGTTCCAGAGTTAGAAAGAAGAAAACTTAAGTAGCAGGAAATGGCAGTTGCCCACGATACTGTTATGCTTTTAAATCATTTGCTTGCCGTCCGGTTTTGTTGTCTGTATTAAGGGGCTGAGTTGGTTCCTTTTTGCCTGGTTTCTGAGTTGTGTATCGTTGAAACGTGGGTGAAGGAAGCGGACGGCCTTTCATTTTAGCCACATCGTGGGAAAACGATTTGAGCAGTTTTAGCTCGGGACCCTTGTGGAGTTATGTCCACGTGGCACTGCTTCAGCTTCGTGCAGTTTGTCTGGGTTAGACTTGGCCTTGGAAACAGCCAGCGCTTTTCTTTGGGTAAACAAAACAAACTTGGCTTTGGAAACTTAGAGTAAAAAATGAAAACGCACTCAAAGTGCACAGACTTGAAGATCATTTTTGCTCAAGTGTGTTTTTCAGATAACGACAGTGTACGATTTCATAGCTTAATCTTGTTACTTCAGGGTGGGGAAGCTCAGGCCTGGTGGGTCAAGTGCGACCCACGGTTAGCTTTCATGTGGCCCTTGACAATTCCTGGATCTGGGCCCTTGGTCCAGCTCCTACCTTCAAGCACTGAAAGACTGAGCTCGGGGTAAAGGAGCAGAGATAAGGGTATGTGTAAAAGGCTAGAGGACAGATCCATGGTGTAGATCTATGACTTGGACCCTCCTCTTCCTAAGAAACACGCCTGCCCCAAACCTCTGCATGGCCCTCGGTGTTAGTACTAAATTTCAAATTGACCCCTGGGAGGGAAAAGGTTCCACACCTCGGATGTACTTTCATGCATCCATTTATTTATTTATTTATTTCAGATTGATAGTCTGCCCTTCTCCTGAGGTTCAGGTTGGCTTACCTCATATAAAAATCATTTAAACCCCCCCAAACCCTATCCTTGCCTGCCAAATGTCTGGCCAGAGCAGAAAGGTCTTGTATCGCTTCTGGAAGAAGAGAAGGCTCAGCTTAGATGAATCCCCAAGGGAACATAATTGCCTAGTTTACTTCATTAGACAGTTGTGGTACACAAGATGTAGGCTGTGATGGTGATAGTGGGTGTTTTTAGACAAGTGTCTCCCCACCAACTACCCCCCCCCCGCCCCCAATCATGCATGTTGCAGGACTGCCTCCATGGTGCCCTATGCAGCCCTGCAACATGCATGATTTGGGGGGTAGTTGATGGGTAATGGATGGGGAGGTGCTTGTTTAAAAACACCCAGTGTGGTGAACGCATGGTTTTTTTTGTTCCTTCCTTGTTTGGAGTTTTTTAGGATTTAGCTCTTCTGTTCACAGTAGATTTTGATTTAGGGATGGCTTTCCTCGTTGCGGAATAGGGGTGGCCAAACAAACTCTTTTGAAACCTTTTTTTCTCCTCCTTCTTACATTATGATACAGAGTTTACATCTCTTCCTTTACTGGAATTATTATTTATATAGCCCCAGCAATGTGCCTGGAGCTGAACAATCCTTCATTAGAGACAGGTCCCTGCTCTGAGCGGCTTACAATCTAGGAGAGAGAAGGGAGAGAGGATCACCAAGCTTATAGTCGTCATAGCAAAACTAGCATTGCTTGACAGCTGCAATATGCAAAAAGTGTAATGGGATTTTAGAGGTTTCCTACTTACGTATCTAAAGGGCTAAGTAGAAATGTTGATGGGTGTCAGGATGGTACAAGATTCTGCATAACATGAATTTGGCTTATCCTGTTACATCCAGGCAGGCTACTCTCTATTCCACTTTGCTCCAGCCGCTTGAGTGCCAAAAGGGTCAGTAACATATCGGTTGCCTTTTTAGAGAATCGCTTCTCTCCCCCCATCCAAAGCACACAATAGATGGAGACCATGATCTCTCTTGCTGTGAGGGTACGCAAGCTGTTGGGACCACTCAGCTCTTCCTCGGGCTGTGAAGATGATGAAGAGTTCTGTCTGGCCCGAGAGCTTGCATACTCTCCAATAAAAGATCTCATCCAAACTACTTCATCTCCCAACTGTTACTTGTGGGACCCACATGGCAACCGCATCCTCTCTCTGGATTACCAAGGAAAAGGAAGGTGCTTTTATCTGTATGGTGCACGCCCGGTAACCTTGTGTTTCAGTTCAAATCCTGTTCTTTTACGAGGTATTTGCTAAAGGGAGACGCGTGCAGTTGACAAGATGCTAGTCTGAAATGCTAGTTTTTGATGTTGCTGGAGGTAGATGGGCGTGTTAGTTGTTACCACAGCAGCATGGGGGAAGCCCTGTTTTCCGGAGCTCTCTGTAAGGACATAGTAAAAAGGCACGTTCCCTGCCCCAGAGAGTTTGCAAACTATTTTAAAGACAAGTGGCCCAGTGGAGAGGGGAGGGGGGCTGATGGAAAATAAGGGTAATGGTAGCAGGAACTCGTATTTCCATGAACCAGAAAGGGAAAGCTCAGGCTCGCGGGACCAAATGTGACCCTTGGCTAACGTTTATTTGGCGCCTCTCCCGTTCCTACTCACGAGCACTGAAAAACTCCGCTCTGAGGAGTGCAGTAGAAATTGTAAGCCGTAGGCAGGGACTGCGTCTTTATCTTTGTTCTGTAAAGCACCAGGTACATGGCTTGTGCTATACAAATGTTTATAATAATAATAATAATAATATACAAGGACAGGGGGCACATTCATACTTGGACCCTTCTCTCTCTTCCTTGCCTCTGAGCACACCCTCCTCATCTGCAACTTCCAAAAATGGAAAAGTCTCCTCCCCCAATACCATAAACTAATGATGCACAGAGATCAAAGGTGTTAATGTTTGTAAAGGTGCCAATGACAGTAGGCGTATGTAGTTGTCCTCTGGACTGTGAAGAACCTGTTTGGACCAGTAGACTTAGCTTCTGATGCCTTTTCTGTGTGTCTGCAAATGTACCTCTGTCTCGATTTTTAATATCTGGGTAAGAGTGAGAGATTGAAGTGGAAGTAGATAGGACTGAATGAATCCTCCTGCTGCCAGTGCTGCTCACTGGGTTCTTCACTAGGGTCTGCATATGGACAGAATTTGGGCACAAATGTAGTCACTTGTAGGGGTGTGCAATTTGTATTGTTAAATGGAGGGAGTCCCCGTTTTTCGTAACTAAGGTAATGAAAATGAATGAATAAGCAAACATTTGTTTGAATCCATTTTTTATTTTTATTTTAATAATTTTTTTTTAAAAATCAGTGTGTGCATGCAAAATGGCCACCCGGACCGTTCTGTGCATTCGCAAGCCCTTTTCCAAAGTGACGCCCGCAGTAGAGTCCTTTACAAAGCTCCCCTGAAAACAAAGGGGTTTTTGGAAACAAAACTGTATGGTACGCCTGCTGCAAACCCCTAGTAACTTAAACGTTGCTTGAGTAAGTTGACCGTGGCAGTAAGTGCGGCAGAGGGAGCAGAGAGGATGCTGTGTTGTAAATTTGACGTCTAAAAGTTTGAAGTGTTCTTTTCTAATTTAAGAAAAGAATCTTCTTCCCCGTTCTCTTCCCCTCGTGTTTTACATAGTCAGCTCATATTCACGCTGCTGTTTTTCCTGGACAGCTTTATTCAGAAGAGAACTAATCGAACGACAAAGGAAGTGAAACCTTTGTGAGAATGGATGTGATACTTAAAGCTTTTAACAGCTGTTTCTGAATCCTAGAGTAACCGCTGGGTGCAAAGCACAGTGACCCATCCTGAGCCCTAGGTGTAAGGTGGGATCTGAATTCGAATGAACAAATAAACTTGTTTTTAGGGGGTAAGTTTATTATTATTATTAATTAGCATTTGTATAGCGCCAGCTGTGCACCTGGCGCTTTACAGAACAACAAGATAGACGCGGTCCCTGCCTATGGCTTACAATCTAATAGACACAGAGGGGGAGACGAGAGGGGACATAGGGAGAGACAAGGGATCAATAACATTCAAGCGGATGCGAAGTCTCAGCTGCACGTGCTTGGCTTGGTTGCAGTTTCCTGTGGATAGTTACCCAGGAGTACAGGAGCTGGTGTGAGCTCGGCAGTGAAGTGTCCCTCGAGGTAATTTGTTAGACTGATTAGTAAAAACTGTCTTGACACCTGCTGTTCTTCAAATACTGAACAGATGGTTGGATGCTTTTCTGTCAGACCGCAGCCTGGCTGCAAGGGGCACTCATTCCAGGTTTTAGGTTCCCCCAACAGAAATGATGTGGTAGAACTTGACAAAATCCTGAGTGGTGCGGAGAAAATGAATGGGGAGCGGTTATTCACCTTGTCTCCAAACTCTGCCAGAAGATGTCCTACTAGGTTAACTGGCAGTAGGTTCAAAGCTAATAAGTGTGGTGGTGGTGGTTTTCCCCCCACTCAACACACAATGAACCTATGGAACTAGTTGCCAGAAAACCTTGTAAAGGCCCAATAGCACAGCTGGATTCAAAGAGATGATCAGTCCATAAATGGCTGTAAGTCAAGTTGGTCAGGAGATGAGAGCGCCGATTGCTTGGGGATTGGATCGCAGGAAATGGATCGCTCCTTTGACCTGTTGTGTGCTTCCATGAAGCAACTGAAGATGCCACTCTTGGACATTGGGCTAGGTGAACCATTGGTGTGACCTAGTATGATGGTTCTTTGGAAGGGAAGGCTTTTATGGGTGAGACTTTCAAGGCTAACAACAAGTGAACTCCTGAAAGAAAACCCTGTGTTCAGGTCGCATTAATTGTAGATCAGGGATGGGGAACCTCAGGCCCAGGGGCCAATTGCGGCACGGGACAAGTTTTTATGTGGCCCCTTTCCAGTTCCTGGATATGGCCCTTGGATTCAGTTCCTATCTCCAGTCACTGGAAAAACTGAGCTCCAGGGAAGGGAGTAGGGACGAGGTCATGCAAACAAGGATAGGCGAGAGTTCCATGGTCCAAATCCATGATTTTGTCACTTGGAGTGGGGGAATTAGGGGTCCCAGAAACGGGGCCACCCGGCCAAGGGTACACACACTCACGCTCCCACGTGCTGGCCTGGTTCCCGAGGAGTGCTCCCTGGGGAAAGGTGCCCATCAGGGTATTGGGTGGGTCCTATGGTCTCATTGAGGCCAGAGCCTTCTCATCATAGAGCGCTGAGAGCGTAAGGAAGCGTAGGCCCCACACCTGTCACTCTCCATGTATGACCCACGCAGCGGACAAGTACGGGTTTGGGCAGGCAAGGAGTGCAAATACGTGAAGGGTTACAGGGGAAGCAACCAAGGTGTTGGGGGAGCGGCGGGGCTTACACACAAATCACGTCGGGAAGGGCGGAGACTATGTGGATAGAGGGGGCTCCCTTCACGCTCACTCCTCTGCTTGTTCTCTCTCCACTCTCTTGCACAGGGACAGCTTAGGGAAGGACAAGGCACCACACTCACACAGCACACGGAACACACACACAGGTTCACAACCAACAATAAGTACACAGCAAGACTTCGCTTTTCAGGCAAGCGGCCGGTCTCTTCCTCCACGTTCACCAAGGCCTTTAAACTGGTGGCCCCGCCCCTGTGCACACTTGCAAGCGTGCCAAGCGGTGCACCGGGGGGGGGGGAGAGGGGGCGGAGCCTCCATTGTATGTGACTGGGCCGGTCCTGCCTGTTCTGCGTCACCCGGCATTGCTAGGTTGCCGGGAACGCAGGGCAGAGGTGACGGTGGTGCTGCTGCTGCTTCCCTTTGTAGCAGGGCTCCGGGAGTCAAGGAGCCGGGGCGGGCCCATCTCCGGCTCGTCCACCGCCCCCGCTGCTGCCGCTGCGTCTGTCCCCGCTGCGGGGTCATGACCGATCTGGGCCCTCCTTTCTTTGAGTGCATCCCTTCAGCACCCCCTGCTCCAACTTCTGTGCGGCCCTCGGAGCTTGTGCAAGCTTTCAAAGTGGGCCCCCAGGTGGGAAAAGGTTCCCCGCTTCTGTTCTAAATGAACAAAATCAGGCACCACCGCCACTTTCTGCATCTCCCCTTGTCTTCATTGTCTGTACAGAGGCAGTTCCTTCTTGTTACACCACTCTCTCCGGGGTGGATGTACGTTTGGGCCGCCGGAGAAACATTTGAGTTACGTTTGGTGTTTCCCAAGTGTGTGAAAAAAGCAAAAAACTTTTCTCGGTGATGGAATGAAATATTTTATCGGGCAGAGGTGGCTAGAAGGAGACTTGACGCATCATGTTTGTTTTGGGTATTGATTCCTAGACTGGGCATCTCTGACAGGTGTTGCTGCAGTGACTAAATTGAACACAGCAATATATGCAAGACTTGAGGGTTCCCCCCCCTAACATACCAGCTCACTTATTTATTATTTCAATTTTTATCCCACCTTATCCTCTAAGGCTCAGGACAGATAACGTCATAAAAAATAATAATAAAAGACCTAACATAAGCAATGGGGTTAAGACCCTCTCCCAGGAGTTAAGCATGCTGCTATAGTTGTGAGAAGGGTAAGATAGGAGAGGGCTGGGATGATAGATAACTGCTTTCCTTGTGAATTTTATTTTTTATCTCGTGCAGCTAATATATATTTGCTGTATTTATTCGGTTTCTGTTGTACTTCTAATCCTATATTATTGTTATGGCTCCGACAACCCAGTATTATAGGTTGCATGTTTGTCCCTATTTATTTCAGCATTTTCTCACACATGCAGATTAGTGGAAATTTGCAGGGGTCAAGCATGCCGCCATGAGCCCCGGGAAGGGCAAGGCATTCTGTACCTTCCAAAGGGTTGTACGTTACTGATACTTGGGGATGTTTAGGAGCGGCCCTGCCCCTAGGTATCTCTTTGTTCTGCCCCTAACCGGGAACTGTGGTCGAGATATCTATAGGGGTTAAGAAGGGTATGATAGGAGAGGATTGGGAAGACAAATAACTACCCTCTCGTGAATTTTATTTTATCTTTTTTTATTTATATTCATACTGTTGTACTTTATCTTGTTTTTGCTACCCTAAAACCGTATACTGATATTGCTATGGCCTAAGGCTAAACAAATAAACCTTTTTGACTTGACTAAAATAAAAAATTTAATAAAAGACCTAAAAGACGGTGAGCATGGAACTCCGGTGCTTTGCTCGCTGCACTGGCTGCCTATAGTCTACCAGGCCCGATTGAAGGCGTTGGTTTTGACCTATAAAGCCCTATGCGGCCTGGGAACCACCTCTCTGCAGGACCGCCTCCCCTCTCGGGTTCTGGACTGGTGCTCGCGGTCATCTGGGAGCGCCCTTCTTGAAGTCTCCCGAATTCGTTGGGTGGCGACGATTGAGAGGGCATTCTCCGTGGCGGCCCCAAGTTGTTGTTTTTTAAAAAAAAATTATGAGACTACCTGTTTTATTGTTGCGTGGCTTTATCTGTATTGCGTATGGTTTTGTTTTGTTTATCTTATTTAAAACTCGTGAGCTGAGCCGCTGTAAGGTGGGATGGGGCAGGATATTAAGTTATATTATAAATAAATAAAATACAAAATTGAAACTGATAAGCCTCCATAAAATACTTGGGAGTACCCTGCCGCTCCAGTATCTATCCTGCTTGCCAAATGCCTGGCCAAATAAATAGGTCTTGCGCTGCCTCTGGAAGATGCCCAGGCTAGGGCTTCGGCGAACTTTCAAGGGAAGGGAGTTCCAGAGCTGTGGGACAGCCACTGAGAACGTCTCTGTGTGCCTGGGTCATGCAGACCTGGGCCAATGATGGAGCTTGCAAGAAGGAGCTCTCGGCTGATCTTAGAGCAGGGATGGGGAACCTCAGGCCCGGGGGCCAAATGCGGCTCATGGCAGGTTTTTATGTGGCCCCCTTTCCAGTGCCTGGATCCGGCCCCTGGATCCAGTTTCTGCTCCCAAGTACTGAAAAAATGAGCTCAGGATAAGGAAACAGAAATGAGGGCATCTCTCAAGGATAGGGAGCAGATCCAGGATCTAAACCCTCCTTTTCTTGAATGTGCCCCGTACACCCTCCCCCCCCCGTCCCCAACTTCTGCTTTTTAAAGCGGCCCCTGGGAGGGAAAAGGTTCCTCACCCCTTGCCTTAGAGGATGCAAAAAAAAATAAGGAGGGAGGCGGTTCTGTTAGATACGTGGGGCCCAGGCCATTTAGGGCTTTGTACGTCCAAAACCAGCTGCTTGAATCGTGCCCAGAATGCTCTTGGCAGCCAGGGCAGACTCTGAAACACCGGTGTAATATGCTTCCAGTGACTCACCCCATCTACAGGAAAGTCACCACATTCTGCAGAAGCTGCAGGTTTTGGGTATGCCGTTCTTTGGAATTTTGTGGGTTTTTTTTAGAGAGTCTTAAATCAATGCCCTTGGAGTCATCCGTACACCATTGTCAGGATTGTGGCTACCCTCCACAATCCCTCCAGGCTTGGACGAACGTACAATCCCACTTACTAAACTTGCTGTGTGTTTTCTTTTATTAACCTTGACTTGATTAAGCTTCTGCGCCTGCCATTAAACTGATTTGCTGAAGTGATCCTGAAAGGTTCTTTAAGTATGAACTCGACTACGTTTTGCATTACCTTCCAAAATGCTGGAGAATTTATGTAAACCCTATTTTGAGGCTGTAAAACGTAATGTGCTTTTCTGGTAGCTTTTTAGTTGTCAGTTGCGTGGGTGCTATTAATATGCCACAAATATATACTAGCTTCCCCATATCGTCTAGTCCATTACAGCAGCGTTTCTGTGCACGGAATTGATTCGTTAATGCAGACATCCAGAGACTCACTATTCGTCACATAAAGGGTACATTTTAAATGACGCATGAGCACAAATGTGTCTTGAGGCAAAACTTTTTTTGTCATCTTTTCTTTCCACTTTCTCTTCCACCAGCATGGCAGACCAGCTGAGTTTGTGGAAACCTCCAAGGAAGGAGATTTTAGAACAAGTCCAGGGGCTGGCATAGAAGCCGTGGGAAACGTTTTTACCGGAGCTGTTCTTTCCTGATTCATGTTGTATGTGTCCCATAGACTTGGAAAAGGGATGTTGTCCATTTACCATGTGGTCTGATTTCAAGATGGGCACCCAAATTAAAAATGGTGGCTAAAAACGTTCCCATTCCCACTTCTGAGGCCAATACCTTGGGAAATAATGATGATAGAGCCTTGAAACAAAATTTGAACAAAAGCTGAGGCCTGTGAGTGTGTGTGTGAATGGCATGGTAGTGAAATATCTAGCAATCACATAAGTACAGGCAAAGTTTAAATCTGAAATCATAGTAAAAATTATTTCCTTTCAGAGAACCAATGAATACCACAAATTTTGCTAATCCATGTAAATTACAATGGATTATGGCAATCTTTGGTTAAGCAGGCACAAAATGAGCAGCATTTAACATTATTTCTGGAACATTGACACTTAGTTTACAATTCTTGCATGTGCAACCATTATGGAGGTCAATCGGGAAAGAACAGCTCTGGTAAAAAAAACTTTTTACCAGAGCTGTCGGGCAACTTGTTCCAATGCTGTTCCATTGCCGTCGGGCAGCTTGTTCCATTGCCCGACAGTTGTCAGAGTTAGGAAGTTTTCCCTAATATTTAACCAAAATCGACTTTGTTGCGACTTAAGCGCACGCCATCTTTCTTTCTCTGAATCTTCTCCAGCTTGTCTACATCCTTCTTGCAGTGCGGTGCCCAAGACTGAACACGCTGTTCCAGCTGTAGTCTCGCCAGCGCTAAGTAAAGTGGTATGTTTTGGGGTTATAAAAATCTACTCGCCTGCTTGCCTCAGAGTACACTTTTTGAGCTAGCAAGTTTGATTTTTACAGCCCTGAATTACTTACTTAGTTTCTCCTCTGTGAATGTGCTCAATGCTATGATTCATTCACCGTTCCTAGGACCACGACCTTTGTCGTACAGAAGACTAGTGTGCCGTTTCAAAGCTGCCTTACTACTTGCGTTCCCAGAGCTGCACAGAGTTCTTTAGAGATGCACATGAATGAGAAGCGCCTTCCAGAAAGCTTCCAGTCTAGACACCACATGACACGAGCCTAGAAAGGGATGCAAAGAAAGGGATGAATTATGGAAGGGATAGAAATTGCATTCCTCTGAAACTGTTCTTGGGGATGGTATCTGGAGTGAGTTTTGGAGTGGAGACTGACCAGAAGAGCAAGGTTTGAAAGATTGTGTAAAAGGATTGGTACATAAAGTTGTGGTATCTCTTGGCCATCAGAAGGGGCTTATCTGGGAAGGCCAAGCATGTCCCAGAACTATGGTAGACTAGGACAACATGTGGATCCTTGATGCTGAACTGTTGAGAGGTCTGTGCAGAAAGATGGCCTTGGTTAATGGAGACTTTGACCTGTTGCCAGAGGACTTGTTGTGAAGGCCAGCAGCATAGCTGGGTTTAAACAAGAATTGGATAAGTTTTTAGAGGATAGGTCCATAACTGGTTAGGGGAAATGTAACCCCGACTGTTGAGCTGGGAGAGAACAGCAGGAAATGACTCACTCCATCATGACTTGTTGGGGGGTACTTCGAAGGGACCGAGAATGGCCACTGTTGGAGACGGGATGTTGGGCTCCATGGACCATTGGTCTGACTTAGTACAGATGGCAGTTCTTAATCCCTTCACCCAAGAAGCATATTCTTCCCCCTTTGTAGGAGCTGTAGCTGTACCCATTGATTGCCCTCCTTTGATCCTCCAAATAGCCCGAGCTTTGCTCTTGCTGTGCTCCCAAAATCTTTGTGCAACTCCTGTTCCATGTATCATGCAACAACTCCTCTTCTGCTGCAGGTCACCGAGTCCCCCCAGCAAGGAGCGGCCACCGTTGCGTGGCAGATAATGCCAACTTGTACGTGTTCGGCGGCTATAATCCTGACTACGACGAGTCTGGCGGGCCAGAGAATGAAGACTACCCACTCTTCCGAGAGCTTTGGCGGTACAACTTTGCTACGGGCATGTGGTATCAAATGGGCACAGAGGGTTACATGCCGAGAGAGTTAGCCTCCATGTCATGTGAGTACAGGAATTCAAGCTCTTGAATACGGGAGGATGAAATGGTTTCTAATGACGTGGGGGTGGGTTTGCCTGTGGTGTAGATGGAGCATTGGGGGGGGGGGGGGGAAACACTGGGAAAGTTCCTGCAAAATGTCTACACAAGTCACGATTTTGGGTTTTTCCTGAAAATGAAAAGGGCATTGTTCTGTTGGACAGTGGTCAGGACAACCCCCCTCAAGCATAAATTTTATTCATTTATTTACTCAAATTTATACTCCGCCCTTCTCCTAAGGCTCAGGGTGGTTTACACCCACATAAATGACGCTGGCGTCGGACTTGCTCTGAATCCGACTGACTTCTCCATAGGGCCCATTTGCGGTCCTATGTTGAGGCTGTGAGGACGGCAAAGAAAGTTCTTTGCCGTCCTTATAGCGTCTGCAAAGTCGCGTCCAGCGGAGCTGTTCCGGGTGGTGCGGGGGCTGGTCAGTCCGGCCTCCCTCTGCCTGGACAGGGACTTGTCCCAGGCTCGCTGTGAGGAGTTTGCCACCTACTTTGCAGAGAAGATTGCTTGGATCCCGAGCAACTTCGACACTAGAGACAGTAGAGGTGGAGCATGCGGTGATGGAGGCCCCGTCTGGTTTATCTTTTGGGGATGAATTTCAGGAAGTGACGCCAGCCGATGCTGTGGATGTCCTGGGGTCTGTTAGAGCCACCAGTTGTGAATTAGATCCATGTCCATCCTGGTTGGTGAAAGCCTCCAGGGAGACGTTGGGGATGGTGCTGGCGAGGGTAATGAACTGTCCCTTTGGCAGGGGAGATTGCCCCCCTGTGTCTCAAGGAGGCGGTGGTGCGCCCCCTGCTGAAGAAGCCATCTTTAGATGTGGACGCACTCGCCAATTACCGACCTGTCTCTAACCTTCCTTTTTTAGGGAAGGTTATTGAGCGGGCGGTGGCACTGCAGCTCCGGGTTCATCTTGACAGCATCGGTTTCCTGGACCCATTTCAATTGGGGTTCCGCCCTGGCTATGGTACAGAGACAGTGTTGATGGCCTTGGTGGACGATCTCCGCTGAGAGATGGACGCAGGATGTTCAACACTTCTGATCCTGCTAGATCTCTTGGCCACCTTTGACATGGTGAACAATGGGCTGTCGTTGAGACAATTGCGAGTCCTGGAGGGTCTGGACGGGACTGTCCTTGGATGGTTCTGATCATTTCTCTCGGGGAGAAGCCGGCAGGTTGTCCTGGGGGCTGAATCTTCCAGCCCCCCGGATTGTGGCGTTGCGCAACGTTCTATTCTGTCTCCATTATTGTTTAATGTATATATGCAGCCCTTGGGGGAGATCGTGAGAGGGTTTGATGTGTGTTGCCACCAATATGCTGATGACACCCAGCTTTACCTCTCCTTTTCAACTAACCCAGGTCCTGCCGTCTCGGTACTGTCCCAATGTTTGGAGGCCATGGCCGATCGGTTACGGCAGAGCAGACTGAAGCTCAATCCTGATAAGACGGAGGTGATGGCGGTGGGTAGGGCGAGGGAGGTGTCGGCTCCTCTCGTAGAGGGGGTCCGCCCTCCTGTAGCCCAGCAGGTTCGGAATCTGGGAGTATTGCTGGATTCAGACCTCCGCCTAGATCAACAGGTTGAGTTGGTGGCTAAGGTTGCCAGTTGTATCTGGTGCGGAGGCTGCGTTCCTATATTTCCAAACCCGACCTGGCCACCCTCATCCATGCCTTCATCACCTCAAGGCGGGACTACTGCAACGCGCTGTACGTGGGGCTTCCCCTGATGCTGGTTTGGAGGCTGCAGCTGGTGCAGAACGCGGCGGCTCATCTCCTGACGGGGACGGGCCGACGGGAGCATATCACTCCCGTGCTCCGCGCACTGCACTGGCTGCCTATGGCGTAGCAAGCCAGATTCAAGGTGCTGGTCTTGGCCTATAAAGCCCTACACGGTCTTGGCCCTTCGTATCTCAGGGACCGCCTCACCCTCCGTGCCCCAGAGCGACCCCTTCGGTCCGCCGGGGGCGCCTTCTTGGAGGTCCCCCGTGTAAAGCGGGGGGCCACGGTGGAGAGGGCGTTCTCGGTGGCCGGGCCGAGGCTCTGGAATTCCCTCCCGGAGGAAGCCCGCCTGGCCCCAAATCTGTTGGCCTTCTGCCGGGCCTGCAAAACCT
>QEPC01000343.1:1083926-1096121 GCA_003113815.1 Sphenodon punctatus
AAAAAAACTATTATTGACTTGCAATGTGTTAGATTTCAAGGTTGGTGGGGAGGCTGGAATGGAGGTGTGCAAGTCCTGCGATTCCTGCGTGTGTGGTTGATAACGGGCAAAGGGACAGCGTGGCGTTTATGCCGTGCCCCCTTGGGGGTAGTGGGTATAAGTATCGGGAAAGGGTGGCCAGAGGCTCCTCCAGGTAAGAGATTGGGGGAGTGGGTGGGCTGCATTTGGTGGGTGGGGATTTTAGCGTTTACATTGTAATCGGTGGTGGGCTTATTTATTATAAGATGCTTTGAGCCCTCCAGGAAAAGGGCAGCCTAGAAATCAAATGCATCAAGTGGCTCGATGAGAACAGCGTAGCTCCTTCTCATCAGACCAGATTGCTCTGCAAATCCTGCGCGAGACCCAGCTTTGGGTTCCTCTTCCCCTTAGTGGTGTTGCATGGCAATAACCTGTTGGTGTTTGGCGGCACTGGGATCCCGTTTGGCGAGAGCAACGGCAACGACATCCACGTCTGCAACGTGAAGTACAAGCGATGGGCCCTGCTCAGCTGCCGAGGGAAGAAGCCCAATCGAATCTACGGACAGGTACTGAGTCGAGACAGTCCTGATTAACCAATCCCCTTTCTCAATAGACTGCCCCAGATGTGTGGAGAAGAGTCCTCGCCCCCGCCCCCCCAACAGGCTTGGGAGAAGCTGCAGCTTGTTACGCTACTGCTGTGTTTCTTTTCCCATTCTCCTGCTAGTGGCAAAGCCTGGGGCCTTTCTTACCCTTTTTATCTCTTGCAAACAATAAAGCCAGCAGTAAGAACAAAAGCGGTCGATGCTTTCAAGTGTGCAAGGTAACTGGTAGAAGGGGAATGTTTAATGCCGTGTGAGGGCATCCAAATCCCCCCGCTGGAGAGGGGTTACCGTGCCTGTTCCTCCCTGCTGCTGTGCTACAACAGCTTTAGGAAGGCTGCGTTCGCAAATCCATATCCAATAGCTAAGCCTTCCTTTACCGGATCTTGGCACCCCGCTGTTATTGCTCCTGGTTGAAAGCTGATCCAGGTTTTGCATGCAAAATTTCAAAAATCTAACCCTCCCTTGATTTCTTTTTTTTAAGCTTTTTGAAGTGTCTTCAGTCTTTCAAGGTTTCCGACAGCCAAAAACGTTTGGAGTGTTTTGGTTGGTGAAAGCTGAAGAGCTAAGCAGAACAATTCCGCTGAACAGTCTCTAACTGCCTAGGGCTTTCCCCAAGGAACGGCCCTGCACGGGCACGGAGAGCAGGACTAGAACGAATAGGTTCAAGTTACCGGACGATAGACCTTGGTTAAATATCGGGGGGGGGGGACGACTTCTTAGCAGGAAGAACTGGGCGGCAATGGAACAAGTTGCCTTGGGGGAGGGTTGTAGGCTCTTGGTCGCTGGAGGTTTTCAAGAGGCTGGACAGCCGTCCGTTGGGGAGGCTGTAGCTTTTGCCGCCGTCCTGCACCCAAGCAGGGAGTTGGACTAGCTGACCCTCGACAATGATTTTTCCTTTTGGTCCTTCGCTGGCCTACTGCGGGCTTAAGAGTTGTTTGTGCTTTGTCTCAAAATTTAGTATATGGCTGGTGCTATTTCTCTCATTTCCTACTATTGCGCTGGCCATTTGCAGAGGTCAATCACCTATTAATAGAGCGCCAGCAATGTACCTGGTACTGAACAATTATTAAGCCGGGTCCCTGACTGAAGGGACTTACAGTCTGGGAGAGACAAGGATACATTCACGAAGTTGAGAAGTCACAGGTGCACGTGGTTAGCTTAGTTGCATGGGACTCACTCTCTGGATACATTCATTCCGCTCCCTCCCTCCCAACTTTCAAATCCCTCCTGAAAACCTCTCTCTTCCATCAGGCCTTCCCTAGCTTGTCATGAGTGAAATTGCATCCTCCTCCCTCAGAATCTCTTCTCTGTAACTAAGTCCAGCACGGTCACCTGCGTCTTCTTGCACATGAATGTCTCCGTGTCTCTCCTGACAACGTTGTCTCCCAAGATGTTTACCTCTTCCTTGTCTCTTAGATTGTAAGCCCTTGGGGGTAGGGACCTGTCTCTAACTACTGATTGTACAGTGCCAGGTGCACTGCTGGCGCTATATATTGTTTTCATATATATATATACACCTGCCTTACATGGCTCAGTCTGTAGTTGTGACTTGTTGTCGGCCTGAGGCAGGTCCCCATGTGGCCTGAAAGCGTGCGTGCCTTCACCAACAGAACTAGGTCTGAAAAGAGATCCTCCGGGCTATATTGTCTCTCACTTCTGGGACCGACGTGGCAACCACACGCCATCTCCCTCTAGGGCAGGGTCAGGGAACCTTTTCCTTTCCAGGAGCCACTTTATTTTATATTTTATTTAATGATTTCTACCCCGCCCCATCCAGTCTCACGGCAACTCGGGACAACTTACAGAAGTTAAAACAAATAAAGATATATAAAAGTTTTTTTTTTTTTTTTTACAAAAACATTAAATATAATAAAAAGAGGTAAGACCCACTGGCTAAAAAATCCCTTTACCCCCCCTCCCTCATAAGCCTGGATGAACAGCCAGGTCTTACAGGCCCGGCGGACGGCCAACAAGCTGGGGGCCAGGCGAGCCGCCTCTGGGAGGGAGTTCCACAGCCGTGGTGCGGCCACCGAGAACGCCTGCTCCATCGTGGCCCCCCGGTTCACCCAGGGGACCTCCAAGAAGGCGTCCCTGGCGGATCGGAGAGATCGCTCCAGGGCCTGGGGAGTGAGGCGGTCTCTCAGGTAGGAGGGGCCCAGGCCGTATTGGGCCTTAAAGGTCAAAACCAGCTCCTTGAATCCGACCCGGAGCGCTATAGGCGGCCAGTGCAGAGCCCGGAGCACCGGTGTCATGTGCTCCCTACGGCCCGTCCCCGCAGCATTCTGCTCTAGACGCCGTCCCTCCCACTTCATGCACCTCAGCCCCTCAGTAAACCAAGGAGTCCTGCGGTGGCAGCAGACGCCTGGGAGCCACCCGATTGATGTTCTCCTCCAGCAAGGCATTCCAAGCTAGGATGAGATCATCAGCCGAGCGGCCATCAAGGTCTAAGGACACTTCCCCCAGGACTTCTTGGAACCACTGTGGTTCCATCCGCTTCCGGGGGCGGGCCAACTTAATGGGTCTCCTCCCCCCCCGCCCCCCCCTTTCTGGGGGCTGTTGTGAGCTGGGAGTCTGGCCTGCAGGAGGTAATGATCCGTCCATGACAAGGGCATAGAACTCACTTCTCCCACTACCGGATCACCCGCCTCAAGGCCGGAGCAGAACAAGAGGTTGAGCATATGCCTGCCCCCGCCCCCATGCATAGGGCCCCATACCATCTGCGACAGGCCCATGGTTGCCATGAACTCACGCTCCGCACCCACAAGGCCAGCGTCGGCGGGAATGTTGAGATCCCCCCACTTTTGAAAATTAGTACAAGCTCCACATGCCGGATGGATCTGTTCCCTCCCCCTGAGCTCAGTTTTTCAGTGCTTGGGTTAGGGACTGGATCTCAGTCCAGATTCAGGAACCGGAAAGCAACCCAATAAAAATTAGCTGTGGGTTGCATTTGACTTCTGGTCCTGAGGTTCCCCACCCATGGCCTAGGGTAGGGTTGGTCAAGGGGTAGATCATGATCTAATGGTAGATCACAAGCTAGCCTCGGTTAGATCATGATGTGGGGGAGAGGGGACCAGCCTCTCTGAGATTGCCTCTGGGGAGAACGGCACTGGCACCTCAGGAAATCTTTCTAGGGAGGGGCGACGGGCTATGGGAGCTCCTCCAGGGCCATGGGAAAGGCTCGCTAAAGGGGAGTGTTGGTCTCCAGTCCCCAAACCAGTTGCTTCCTAGACCTGGGAGCCAGCAGGAGGGGGTCCTGGTAGATCCCCTGATGTCATCACCTGGATCAAATGGACGGCATGCACCATAAGTCTGGCTACCCCTGATCGAGGGCTCACTCAGCTGTCCGTGTGGGGATCCCCAACTATCCACTCTCCGAACATCTCCACCTAGCTGCCTGCTTCTGCAGCGGCTCCACTAAGTCCTGTGGAACATCCTCTGCTCACATCTCCCCTAGAAATGGGGTTGCATAATTGGAAAGGGGTTTACAGGCTCAGGCCCCCTGGGCCTTGGGCGGCATTTTCTGTGGGGGGCGGCAATCCTGGTACTGGCTCTGCCCTGCTTCGTTTTCGTTTTTCTCCCTGCATAGCCGAGGCTGCCGCCTGGGTTCCCATCCCTCACCTGCCTCCGCCGTCTGCCTGCTAGTGCGGGACACTGATCACTGGACGATAAAGCTGTTCATTTACAAACTCCTCCTCCCCATGGGAGTGATCAGAAGGTTGTTGCCTTATAAAGAAGGTTCTTTGAGATTCTGCCCAACAGTCTCACAACTGGGTTGTGCGCGTTCACCCTGGTCAGATAATAAACCATGTGATGGTCTCGCGCTCCTCTACTATAAAAAGCACTGTCTCTCCCCCTCAGAATGACAGTTCCTTCCAACCCTTTCTAGAAATATAGAAAAACATTTCCATGCAGGGCTGGAAGGGTGGGTGTTGTGAGAATGTTTGGAGCCATCTCAAAGAATTTCATCTACAAGGCGGCAACCTTCTGTTCTTTGAGTGCCTCCTCACAGGCTCTTTTTACATGGCTCTGCCAGGTGGGAGGGTTCATGGGCAAGCTGGGGTGTGTGTGGGGCGTGCACACGGCCGCACACGCAGCCTCATCCCCCGCTTATCCGCACTCACGGAGCAACCTCCATTTCCCCTGGTTGCGCCGTGCGTGGGGACAAGTGGGGGCTGAGTGGGGACACGTGTTGGGCAGGCGCGTGCATGCACATCCAGTTACCGCAGGCGCGCGCGTGCCACACCATTCACACGGAGCTCGCCCACCCATGAACACGCAACTTGGGGGCGGGGCTTGGCTTAGGGACAGCAGCCTGAGAAACTCCTAAGTCCGGCCCTGCACAGGCTAGAGTATCTGGTTAAAACGTGCATCTCTGGTGGGCATTGAGAAACGGTTCCCTGCCTTCATGGGATGGCCCAGTTCTTCCGTTTTAACATGCTCACCCCTTCTTCCTTTCCAGGCCATGGCCATCATCAATGGCTCCTTGTATGTGTTTGGAGGAACGACTGGCTACATTTACAGCACAGATTTGCACAAACTAGACCTCAACATGAGAGAGTGGGTCCAGCTGAAACCAAACAACATGCACTGCGATATGCCGGAGGAGAGGTGAGAGATTCGGGAGTTTCAGCTCTATGCTGCAAGTCAATTCTCCCAGGAGATTTTGTTCCAAAAATGTGTGCTTTACGGAGCTTGGGATACTCCAGGGATGGGCCAGGTTCCCAATCCCCGCACGCCACCATCTGTATCTGGAAGAGAGCCACAGGCTGCACACGTGCACGCAAACCTCTCCTGCTTCGTGATTGGTTGGCAGAGCCAGTACTCGGCTGTCCTGGCTACTGAGATCTTGGGCTCAGTAAAGTAAGACACGGCAGCGCGGGTCCCAGAACTAGCCCTGGCCAAGAGCTGCGCTTGAATTGCCCAAGAGCCATTTGTGGCTCCTAGAATCAAACCGAATCTTTTGGCTCTCTGCTCAGATAGTAAAGTGCTTGAACTGGGAAGCGCTACTGCAGTGTGCTCTGGCAGGCTTTGGGGGAGCTGCAGCTGGTGCAGAACAGGGCAGCTCACCTGATGGGGGGGCAGGTCACCAGGAGCACATGACACTGGGGCTCTGGCAGCTGCACTGGCTGCCTGTAGCTTTTCCCGGGCACAACTCGAGCTTCTGGTTGTGACCTATAAAGCCCTAAACAGTCTGGGGCCCTACATAGCTAAATAACCGCCTCCCTCCTCTTTTATGTGGCCTCCACGTCCTTTAAGATTAGCCGAGAGCACCCTCGTGCATATTCCATCATTGGCCCAGGTCTCTTCGACCTCAGCATGCAGAGAGGTGTTCTCCGGGGCTGCTCCACAGACTTGGGAACTCCCTTCCCCTGGAGGGTTCGCCTTAGCCTTAAGCATCTTTTGGAGGTAGCGCAAGACCTACTTATCTGGCTAGGTATTCAACAGGTAGGCTTAGGATTGGGGTAGGAAGGAGGGAGTATGGGTATTTTATGCAGTTTTGGAGGCTTTATCTTTGTGTGTGTGTTTTATCATGTTGTTAGTCATCCTGAGCCTTTAGGGATAGGGTGGGATAAAAAAAAATCTCAACTGACAAATAAATAAACAAGAGCTACCTTCTGACGTGAGGAAAAAGCTGGGGTCATGTCTACACTAGAGGCTTAGCTCAGGGTACTGAGCCTGAGACAGTTCCGTCCTGGGATTTATTTTTCTCTGTGTTCTCATCACAGAACAGTAAGTGGGAGGACGTTTCCCAGGGCTGGAGGGCGAATTTTTTTTTTTTTGGAGGGCAGGGCTAATTTCTTCTTCATCTTCATTATTATTATTATTATTATTATTATTTATTAAGATGATGATAGTGTTTGAAGAGCAGTTGTGTGGGCCTCTGCCCAGTCCATGTTAAGGATTGCCAACACAACATGTGTACCCACTGTTGGTATGCTCAGCAGCTCCCCAAGGGCTCCCCAAGGGCAAGGGGTCAAGGCCAGGGGTCCTGACACTTGTTACTGGGAGCAGTTATTGAGGAGATGCTATCTACTGCAGGAATTAAGTAAGCTCTCTCCTTTTTGGGGTCTTGGGATGCAGCCCAGGTTTTTAAAGAGGTCTCCACATCCAAGGCAAATCCCCAACCCTGCTCCTCCGTTTGGAACAGCAGAGCTCGGAGGCATTTTCAGAATTCCTTTCGACGCAGGGCTCCCGATGGTAAACGTATCTGGCTTTGAACCCTCAGGTATAGACACGAGATCGCACATGACGGGCAGAGGATTTATATCTTGGGAGGCGGCACATCCTGGACGGCCTACTCCTTGGCCAAGGTAAAGAGCTCCTACAGCAGAAGCCTACGGATCGGACACTTAGCTCCGCAGGGGATGGCGAAGAAGAGAGCATGGCCGGTTGTTGGGAAAGGGAATAAGAATTGGGAGAACCAGAAGCCGGAGGAAAAACATGGAAGAGCAAAAATTTGCTAATGTTTGGGAATTAGTCTAGAGAGAGCACGGTTGCCATGTTACTCCCAAATGTTAAGAGATGGAGATTAAGCAATTCAGATGATATCTTCTATTGGACTGACTTCCGTTGGTGACAGGTTGCAAGCTTTTGAGCTATACTGGGCCCGCCAATAGGCATATTAAAAAACCAGAACTACAGTTCGGTGCCCTTACACACCTTCATCAACAGAAGTAAAAGAGATCACCTGAACTACTTTGTCCCCATCTCAGTTTGATAAAGTTGTATTATAGTTACATTTCTTTGCTACGCACAGTTTGTTGGATCTTGAATACAAAAGATGTGTGAGTGGATTCTCAAACCCCACCACCCCCCCCCCCCCCCCCCCCCCAGTCTCTCAAAGATACATTTTGATAGTTCTTTTAACAAGAATCTGATTCTTATCATGGTTAATCGATCAGAAATGCCACGTTCCTGGAAAGCTGCCTGAACGCTGACGATTGCTTTTGTCAGACTGGAAGGCATGGATTGGAGTTGCTAAAAACAGTTTAACGAAGTAGGAGTTGAAGCATCTAGCATTATTAATACCACAGTATTTTATTGGTTTTTGAAAGTAGTCACAAATGATGCAACGTCTTTCTCGAATGTGTGTGTTTGCCTGAGAAGGCTGAATTCTCAGCAAAATTCACATGTGTCGCGGCTTGGGTCACCGTCTCCCTGTTTCTGCGTGTTTTGTAATTTTCCTTCCTGCATAAACTCGCTGTGTGGTGCCATTAGATACCAGTGAGCAGTGCTATAAAATAACTGTGTGTACGTGCACGATATGTAAGCCTACTCGCTGTTAGTGGAGGCTACTCGTGGGGCAGTCGTGTGCCAATAATGAAATGTTACGGTTCCCTTCTCTCCCATGCATGCCATTGAATATTCAGGTGGGGTCCAGCCTCTTACGTCCTGAGTAAGAGAGGTTTGCTCTGCCTACCCTGTAAACATGAGGGTGTGTGTGTGTGTGTGTGTCCCTCCCTGTAGCTGATCATCAGAGGGCTATGGGCACTTTCGCTGCTCACTCCCAGCAAGCAGATGCTTTGAGCTGGTGAGTGAACTTCTACAAAGCTGCTATTAAGGATTTTATTTTAAAAGCCCTCTTTTAGATTTGACTGAAATGTACCTTTTCTTTCCTGTTCTGTGGGACTCGGCTATTTTTAGGTGCAAGGCTAGAAAGTTATAGTAGCTAGAATGGAAACGTGGTAAAACTTGAGTGCTGTGAAAATGGCGAGACAGCGATGTTTGCTATTTGGGTGCGTTTTGAAATCTGGCTCAAGGTTTATTCATAGTTGCCAGGAAAAGGACTGCATTCTTGGCCATGGTAGAAAATAATTCATTGGTGAGAACTTGGGGGGTCTGATCCTGCAAAGCATTGAGCGTAGCCAACTTCAAGAGATGGGTACACTCACACTTGTGGTGTTAGTTTTGGGGTTGTTCCTGTCTTGCCTTAAACCCTCCTGGCTCCTAGGGGGCAGTATAATGCACCCTCTTCTTTGTTTTCTTTAGATCCACGCATACAACCTTGAAACCAATACATGGGAGGAAATTGCAACAAGACCTCATGAGAAAATAGGTAGGCTTTTTGAATTGTATTCATTGCTTATCCGTTACATACATAAACAGGTGATGGGCAGCCACATGCAGCTCTTGGGGATGTGTCCATGTGGCGCTCTCAGGAGCCACACACGCAGCTCTCGGGGATGTGTCCGTGTGGCGCTCTCAGGAGCAACACGCAGCTCTTGGGGATGTGTCCGTGTGGCGCTCTCAGGAGCAACACGCAGCTCTTGGGGACGTGTCCGTGTGGCGCTCTCAGGAGCCCAGATGCAGCTCTTGGGGACGTGTCCGTGTGGCGCTCTCAGGAGCCCCACACGCAGCTCTCGGGGACGTGTCCGTGTGGCGCTCTCAGGAGCCCCACACGCAGCTCTCGGGGACGTGTCCGTGTGGCGCTCTCAGGAGCCCCACACGCAGCTCTCGGGGACGTGTCCGTGTGGCGCTCTCAGGAGCCCCACACGCAGCTCTCGGGGACGTGTCCGTGTGGCGCTCTCAGGAGCCCCACACGCAGCTCTCGGGGACGTGTCCGTGTGGCGCTCTCAGGAGCCCCACACGCAGCTCTCGGGGACGTGTCCGTGTGGCGCTCTCAGGAGCCCCACACGCAGCTCTCGGGGACGTGTCCGTGTGGCGCTCTCAGGAGCCCCACACGCAGCTCTCGGGGACGTGTCCGTGTGGCGCTCTCAGGAGCCCCACACGCAGCTCTCGGGGACGTGTCCGTGTGGCGCTCTCAGGAGCCCCACACGCAGCTCTCGGGGACGTGTCCGTGTGGCGCTCTCAGGAGCCCCACACGCAGCTCTCGGGGACGTGTCCGTGTGGCGCTCTCAGGAGCCCCACACGCAGCTCTCGGGGACGTGTCCGTGTGGCGCTCTCAGGAGCCCCACACGCAGCTCTCGGGGACGTGTCCGTGTGGCGCTCTCAGGAGCCCCACACGCAGCTCTCGGGGACGTGTCCGTGTGGCGCTCTCAGGAGCCCCACACGCAGCTCTCGGGGACGTGTCCGTGTGGCGCTCTCAGGAGCCCCACACGCAGCTCTCGGGGACGTGTCCGTGTGGCGCTCTCAGGAGCCCCACACGCAGCTCTCGGGGACGTGTCCGTGTGGCGCTCTCAGGAGCCCCACACGCAGCTCTCGGGGACGTGTCCGTGTGGCGCTCTCAGGAGCCCCACACGCAGCTCTCGGGGACGTGTCCGTGTGGCGCTCTCAGGAGCCCCACACGCAGCTCTCGGGGACGTGTCCGTGTGGCGCTCTCAGGAGCCCCACACGCAGCTCTCGGGGACGTGTCCGTGTGGCGCTCTCAGGAGCCCCACACGCAGCTCTCGGGGACGTGTCCGTGTGGCGCTCTCAGGAGCCCCACACGCAGCTCTCGGGGACGTGTCCGTGTGGCGCTCTCAGGAGCCCCACACGCAGCTCTCGGGGACGTGTCCGTGTGGCGCTCTCAGGAGCCCCACACGCAGCTCTCGGGGACGTGTCCGTGTGGCGCTCTCAGGAGCCCCACACGCAGCTCTTGGGGACGTGTCCGTGTGGCGCTCTCAGGAGCAAGAGAAGCTGAGCCGCCATGTCTGCTTTCAGAGCCTTCCACGGAAGGAGAGCGTTCCCCGTGATGCCAGGGTGTTGAGGGAGGCGGCGCTGGTCCCCTCCCCGGAATGGCTTGTGGCTCTCCACAATATGAGAATTTTGGGTATGGGAACTTTCCCACCTGTGGTAGTTATGGAGCCTTTTGTAGAACAAGGGATTGTACTAGAAGTTCTGTTCCTGAGACCCAGGCCAGCTAACTTGGTTGACTTCCTGCAGGTGGAATCAATCTCTCGCTGAATTCTTTAGTTGTTTTTTTCTTTGCGCTCTGCTTTAAACCAGAAGGATTCTAGCAGCCAGATTTGATTTTCCATCCAGAACAGTCAGCCCAGTTCTACTAGTCCCTAAGAACATAATACCATATTGGGTCAGACCAGTGGTCCATCTATCCCAGCATCCTGTCTCTGATGGTTGGCAGCATCAGTTGCTTCAGAGAAGTGCCCGGCAGGTCATGATGGAGGGACCCATTTCCTGCTGTTCACTCTCAGCTCCTGACAGTCAGAACTCTCCTCCTCTGATCCTTCAGCAGTACAGATCCAGCAATGTACCTGGTGCTTTATGATCAACAATTATAGACCAGTCCCTGCCCCAGGGAGCTTACAATCTAAGAGAGACAAGGGAGGGGAGGGGAGCAGAGGGGGAGACAAGAATACATCCAAGAAGTTGCAGGTGCCTGTGCTTAGCTTAGTTACAGGAGAGGAGAGGGTGGAGATCAAGGGGGTGAGGAGCTAGCTAGGAAAGCCCTAATGGCTTTCAAGTGAGATTTGAAGGTGCGGAGGGAGCAGAATGAGTGTGTTCAGGTGGGAAGAGTTCCAGGCACAGGGGGCAGCCTGGGAGAAAGGGCAGATTCCTTTCGTGGAGCAAAAGGGCAAGGGTGGTAGCACAGGACGAGTGGCAGGAAACCAGCACAGAGAAATCAGGGGGGCAGCACCCTGCAAGGGTGAAGCAGCTGCTCCTGGAGGTGTAGGTGCTGGGGGGAGGGGGAGGATCACGCCCAATTGCCTCCCACCTGGGCTTTGGATGTGGCGGAGCCAGCCGAAAAGCGAGAGCTTGAGAGCTCAGTAGGGGGAGACAGTTGAAGGAGGCAGGTGCTGGGAGAGAGAGCGCCCGGCCTCAGACACAGAGAGACAGGAACGTGAGTGGGGCTCTGTCTCCACCTGAACCCTGCTCAGAGGGGGTTGCCGGAGCTGGGGGTGTAATGGGCTGCAGGAGGGATTTGTGCCCGACCAGGAGAGAGGGGCTGAGATGGTGAAACCCTTAGGCCTTCAAGATGGACAGTGTCTATAGAGAAAGGTATGGTCTAGGGACGTTTTTATAGAGAAGCATCGATGGAGAACCTCATTCCATACAGGAGAAGTGGACACTTCAGCTAAGAATTCCCCAAGGACATGATTTATTGATGTATTTATGTATTTCCTTCCATTTACCATCCTGCTCCTCTGGTGACCTGGAGCGGCTCACAACATAAAAGCACAAATACAAATCTAAAATACAATTTAAAATCACAAAAAATCATAATATAAATCTCAAATCTTCCACCTGGGAGTGCTGCTGATCTAGCATGCACCCGCCTGTACAGCAGCATCCTAAGAACATAAGTGCCAGACTGGGTCAGACCAACGGTCCATCGAGCCCAGCATCCTGTCTCGGAGAGTGGCCAGTCACGGGGGCCTGGGAGAAGCACCCAGCAGGTCACCGTGCTATCCATTCCCTGTGGGGCATCCCCAGGCTCCCGACAGTAAAGGGTTTTGTTCCCCAATCCTGTCTGGCTAACAGCTGCTAATGGACCTATCTTCCAGAAACTTGTCCGAGCCTCTCTTAAACTCAGCTCTACTGCTGGCCTTGACCACCTCCCCCGGCAGTAAATTCCACAGCCAAATTGTACGCTGAGTGAAAAAATACTTTCTTTTGTCTGTTTTTACTCTGCCACCTGTGAGTTTCATGGAGTGTCCCCTAGTTTTAGTACTAGTTG
>QEPC01000343.1:1100110-1115693 GCA_003113815.1 Sphenodon punctatus
CCCCCCCCCCCTCTGAGCATGTTTCAGTGCTTGAGAGCAGGGCCTGGGCTCGATTTGGGAATTGAAAATGGTCCAAATAAACACCAACCCTGGATCAGATTTAGCTCATGTGGCTGGGGGTTCCCCACCTCTGATCTCAAAGGGTTGGTTCGGCAGCCTTTAAAGCAGCAATGCCCAAACGTTTTCCCCTGTGACGCTCTGTTTTGGGATTTACATTTAATCTGGTGAGCACCCCCCGCCCCCAGGTAGCAACAAAAAATACAGAACGTGCCTCAGTCCCACGTCGGGCTCCTGATCTCCTCCACAGGGGGCACGATCCCTCTTGGGAGTAGTCTGAGAAGCTTTGCTTTAAAGTTTTATCAGCAGAATGTTTTGGAGGAGGGGGTGAAGCCTGGCTTTTTAGTATCCCCTGAAGCTGCCTCCAGCGAATGTCACTCTGGCTTTGAAACCTTTTCATCCTCTGAACTCTTTTTTTTCACAGCAGGCTCAAGCCAGTGCAGTGTCAGGGCTCTCTGTGTCTGCTCTATAGTTAGTGTGTATAGCTATGACTGTGTGTACTCTCTCTCCAGTGACTGGCTAAATTTAAGCAGCGTGGGTTTATCTTGCCTTCTAATCCAGATGTCTTTGTCTGTGGCGGCTATAACGGAGAAGTGATATTGGAGGATCTCTGGAAACTGAGCTTGGAAACATTCCAGTGGGTGAGACTCCCTGCCTCCATGCCTGAACCCGTCTACTTCCACTGTGCTGCTGTTACCCCGGTAAGGGATGGGGTCATTCATTTGGACTGGATCTTTCCTGACCGAGCAGAACTCCATTTTAGAGATGCCTGTTCTGAACGGCTTGTACAGTGGTGTGTCCTGTTAGATCAAATTTTGTGGGACTCCTCTCTCTCAAAGTCTGCCGACCTATCAGAGATTCATAGTCACAAGGCTGGAAGGGGACCCCAAAGGGCCATCTAGTCCAGCCCACCCTGCACCGCCACGGGACCCGCCACGCCCCAACCCATCCGCACAGAGAAATCCCAGCAATAGCTACAAAGTAGTGACCGGGACCAAACCGGGCGCACGGACGCCCAAAACAGGAAATAATTTTAGAAAAAGAAGGGTCCAGATGTCCCGACCAGGTGAGCTGCCCCCCCATACTGCAGGGGAAGGCGAAAAACCCTCCTAGTCAACTGCCGGTCTGCCCAGAGGGGAAATTCCTCCCTGACCCCCAAGTATGGGGTGCTGCCCCCACCAGCCAGGCACCCGATATACAATCTAGTCTCCAGGCTTGATCCCATCTCCAGCTGCAGAAAACTTTGATGGTACTGGGGCGGGGGGGACCAACATGTATTGCTGTTTGGGGGTGGGGGTGGGGGCACTTTGTCCTGCAGCATCAAATAATAAAACCTCCTCACAAGATATATGCCGTAAATTCAATTTAGGCAGAAGTTAAAGAAAATGGAGCAGGGCAAGTTTTATTTAAAGCCCTACTTTACACTCTTAGCAAAAAAATAAAATAAAAAAATGAAGGTGGTTCTTAGTGAATGAACGATTTGCTTGCCTGTGTGTGATTTAAAATAGAACACCACCGGGGGAAGGGGGCAGCGGCGACTGCGTCCACTGCGTTTGTCACCCATTGGTAACAAATGCGGAAAACGCAGAGACCCTGGATCCCTGAAGGTAGTACAGACCTGGGCCCCGCTGGCATTGTAGGGCAGGAATCCTACCCACTCAGTGCCTGATTGCACTACAAACCCCCCATTCAGCTCCCAAGCGTGCAGCCCAATGTTCCCTGCCTCTCACCAGAACAGCAGGGCTTGGATTCCTAGACTCTCTGGAAGGGGGACAACGTGAGGATCATCCTGTCCACCCCCCTGCGTAGTGCAGGATTTGCCATATCAATATCCTCCCAGACGCATGCTCGTCCAGCTTGCAAGGCAAGGAACAGGAGCACCGCTGCGTTGTAAGCTGGGAGATTCTGTATCTGGGGGCAGGCGCGCTGGCTGACGCTCTGGCAGGAACTGGTTCTGTGTCCTGTGCTGCCTTCGTGATCTTGTGTGTCGTCTTTGTCCTTGAGTCTCAGCTGCTGACTTCAAGCAGCCAGGACAGTAGAGAACTTACTCTGCCAGCCAGTGGCCAAGTAGGAAAGGGTTGTGTGCAAGTGCATCTCCAGCGCGGGGAGCCTTTTCCCTCGTGTCGGGCCACTTTGGAAATTAGTACAAGCTCAGAGGGGCCGCGTAGGAGTTGGGGGTAGGGATGTGCTTGGGGGTTGTAGTGGTGAAGAGGAGGGTCCAGATCATGACTCCGTGCCATGGATTGATACCCTGTTAATATGTGCAGGCCCTCACCTTCACTCCCTTCCCTTGAGCGTGTGTGCTTTCACAGTTTGGGAGGAACTGGACCCAGGGGCCAGATCCCGGAACTGGGAAAGGGCCAGATAAAAACTAGCCAAGGGTCGCATTTGGCCCCCGGGCTGAGGTTTCCCGCTCCTAGTGTATCTTGTGACTCGCACCCGTCTGAAGATTTTGGCTGTTCAACATGGGTCTTGGGATTAGGAACGTTGTCCACTCCTGATGTATGTTACAGTATTTTAATCCTACCTTGCCAAAAAAAAAAATATCACTCGCTCCAAATCTGCTAATATTTTTGCTTGGAATGGCGTATATGCTACTATAGACCTGAAAATGCTGAGCGATCAGAGTACAGGATCCAACTCGAGAAGCAATCCACGGGATAGGTTTTGAGCTGTAGACAGGACATTTTCCCAGCGCCAACTGAATTTTGCGTTATGGCAGGCTCGACTTACGTGGACCCCCCTTGTCAGCGAAAGCCTTGCCTGGAAACTGACTAGCTTCTTGCTTTGCAACGTGCCGCATTGAGCGTTTGGCATCAGTGGCAAAGCATGACCATGACAACGATACCTGGCAAGATTTTAGAGCAGATTATAAAGCAGTCAACCTGCAAGCATTTAGAAAACAACGCAGTGAAAACAAAACATGGGTTTGCCAAGAACCAGTCATGCTAGTTCCATTTTCGACTGAGTTACTAGATTAGTAGATCATGGATGTAGTATTGCTTGATTTCAGAAAAGCATTTGAGAAGTCCCCCCATGATATCCTTCTTGACAAGCTGCTTAAATATGGGCTAGATGATCCTCCATTAGGTGGCGTTACAGCTGGTTGAAGAACCGTACCCAAAGAGTGCTCCTAAATGGCTCCCCATCAATCTGGTGGGAGGTATCGACTGGGGTGCCTCAGGGCTCAGTCCTGGGCCCCGTATTGTTCAACATCTTTATTAGTGACTTGGATGAAGGTGGAGAGGGGTTGCTTATCAAATTTGCAGATGACTCACAAGTGGGAGGGATTGCTAACAGCTTAGAAGGTGAATTACCGGAGGATTCCTGTTCGTTTCTCTCTCTGCTGCATTCCCACGTTGAAAATACGTGCATTATGTGAATGTGGTTTCAATGCAGCATTCCCACAATCTATGCGCATAATAAAAAAAAAAAGTCCTTATTCAAGACTGGGGCATGTTGCAATGCGCTTTTGAAGCATGCGCATTGGAGAGAAAACATGAGGATGAAGGCATTCCCAAGTTACTGAAATATCTGGACAAAGTGATAATGTGGGTAAATCAATGATGTGGGAAAGCGCCCTCTAGAGATAAATGTCAAGTTCTGCATTTAGGTAAGAAAAATCAAATGCACAAGTACAGGATGGGCGATACCTGGTTTGTCAGCAGTGTATGTTGTTGTTATTATTATTAACAAACATTTATATAGCACCAGCAGTGTACCTGGCACTTTACAAAGTAATAAAATAGACACGGTCCCTGCCCCTAGGGCTTACAATCTGAGAGACAGGAGCTGGGGGAGAGACTTAGGAAGGGGAACAGAGGGAGAGACAAGGGGTCTAACATTCATGAAGATGCGAGGTCTCAAGTGCACGTACTTGGCTTGGTTACGATGAGAATGACAGCAGGCAGGTCCATGTTGCAAGGATAAGGGTAAACCGATCGTAGGTATAGGAATAGTGGCTCAGCAGGATAAAGAGTCAGACAGAGCAGAGCGAAAGAGGTGAGTTTTAAGGAGAGATTTGAAGGTATGAAGGGAGGGGGCAAGGCGGATGTGGACAGGGAGGGAGTTCCAGGCATGGGGGGCAGCAAGTGAGAAGGGACGAAGGCGCTTAGGGGAGCAGGGAAGGCGTGGAAGGGTGAGAGAAGGGACAGAGGAGGAGCGAAGTGCACGGGCTGGAGTATGGAGGGCGATAAGTGCAGAGAGGTAGGGGGGAGCAAGGTTGTGAAGAGCTTTATAGGTGAAGACTAGGAGCTTGTGCAGGATTCGTTCAGGAAGGGGAAGCCAGTGAAGCGAAGAGAGGAGGGGCTGCACATGGTCGAAGCGACTGGCGAGGTAGATGACCCTGGCAGCAGAGTTTTGGACAGAGATGAGGGGAGAAAGGTGAGACCGGGGAAGGCCAGTGAGAAGGAGGTTACAGTAATCGAGGCGAGAGATGACCAGAGCATGAACAAGAGTTTTGGCAGACGAGACAGAGAGAAAAGGGCGAATCTTAGCAATGTTATGGAGGGAGAAGCGACAGGATTTAGCAACAGAGTCAATGTAGGGTTTAAAAGAAAGGGCTGAGTCAAAGATGAAGCCTAGGCTACGGGCTTGGGGGACAGGCAGGATGGTGACTCCATCAATAGTTATTGACAGTGAGGAAGGAGAGGAAGGATGAGGGGGGAAGATAAGGAGTTCAGTTTTAGCCATGTTGAGTTTGAGTTGACGTTGAGACATCCAGGTAGAGATGTCAGAGAGACAGTTGATGAGACGAGCTTGAACAGAGGGAGAGAGAGAGGGAGTAGAGAGATAGAGTTGAGTGTCATCAGCATAGAGGTGGTATTGGAAGCCATGGGAGGCAATGAGTTTGCCTAAGGATGAGGTATAGATCGAGAAGAGGAGAGGGCCAAGAACAGAGCCTTGAGGAACACCAACTGAGAGGGGGAAGGAGGAGGAGGTGGAGTTGGAGAGAGACACATTAAAGGAGCGGTCAGAGAGGTAGGAGGAGAACCAGTTATGGACAGAGCCACAAAAGCCAAGGGAGTGAAGGGAATCCAGCAAGAGTGAGTGGTCAACAGTATCGAAGGCAGCAGAGAGATCAAGGAGGACAAAAATGGGATAGAGACGTTTAGATTTAGCCACCAGAAGATCGTTGGTGATCTTAGCGAGAGCAGTTTCAGTAGAATGAAGGGTGCGGAATCCAGATTGGAGGGTATGTGAAAAGGATCTAGGCGTTGTAGTTGATCACAAGCTGAACACGAGTCAGTGGGAAGCAGCTGCTAGAGAGGCTAATGCAATTTTAGGCGGCGTTAACAAAAACCTTGTGTTAGGTGACGAGAAGTCATAGTTCCACTCTATTCTGTGCTGGTCGGAGCTCATCTGGAGTCTTGTGTCCAGTTCTGGGCACTACATTTTGAGGAGGACATTGACAAACTGGAACGGGTTCAGAGGAGAGCGACAAAGATGGTTGGGCATATGGGGGGGTCTGGAAACCAAACCAAGTCCTATGAGGAAAGGTTGAAGGAGCTAGGTATGTTTAGCCTGGAGAAGACTAAGGGGAGATACGATAGCCGTCCTCAAATATCTGAAGGGCCGTCGCATGCAAGATGGAGCAGACTTGTTCTCTGCTGCTCCCGAGGGCAAGATTAGAACCAATGGGCTCAAATGACAAGAAAGCAAATTTCAGCTAAACAGTAGGAAGAACTTCCTAACGGTAAGAGCCGTTTGACAGTGAAACAGACACGGCCGAGGGCGGGGGTGGCCTCTCCTAGGCTGAATGGCCATCTGTCAGGGATGCTGTAGCTGCGGATTTCCTGCATTGAGCAGGAGGTTGGACTAGTTGTCCTCTGAGGCCCCTTCCAGTTCTATGATTCTATGGGATGTATTCCGAGTGGGGAAGTTCAGGGTATAGATACAAGCAGACGGCTTTTTTTAAAAAAAGAACAATTCCCTTTCATTGTTGTTGATTACCTGAGGAGTGGGGCATTTGTAATTTGCAGTACCCAGCATGCTTTCATGAGGTGGGGCTGCGGGACAGCCATGCTGGTCTCGACTTCCCGGTATTGTGAATGGTTTTCCCTGGGCGTGTGGCAGAGACGTGCTCCCAGGTTGTGTAGACTCAGGTCTTGTTCCTCCTTGGGAAAGTGTCTTGGGTTGTGGGTTGACCCTTACTGTAGAGTTCCTCTTAGGTGCTGACCTTCAAACGGACACCGAGGGGCTGCCGAACTTGAGAGTAACTTCTCTTTTGTGCTGTTCCCGTACAGGCTGGCTGCATGTATGTCCACGGAGGGGTGGTCAACATCCACGAAAACAAACGGACTGGCTCTCTCTTTAAGATGTGGCTGGTGGTACCCAGCCTCCTGGAACTGTCATGGGAGAAGCTCCTTGGATTCTTCCCTCACCTAGCAAATCTCTCCAGATCGCAGCTTTTGCACCTCGGACTCGCACAGGGACTTATCGAGCGGTTGAAATGAGAGCGGCCGGGCTCTTCTCCTACCTGGAGACGCTATCCCCCTTGCCATCCCCTCTCTGTTTATGGGATCCGTGGGGGATGCTGCTAAGAAAACCAGGAGACTCTGCTCAAGGCCTTACTCGGCAGCTGCGTCCGATGCCTTTCTGTGAATTTTTATTTTAGGTTGACGGAAATCTGCTTATTTATGGATGTCTATAAATACATCATGAACTCAAGATGCTCTGCGGAACCAATTCATTACGTCCAGCCTCCAGACACTGTTAGCACATGCTTGTTAGTCTAGTACAGGGAGGGGGCTTCGTAATTGGCGCGCACTCCCTCTCTCCCCTTGCTATTTAACTTATTGTTTGGACCCATGTATTTTAACTGAGTCGAAGACTCCAGCTTGGAGTAATTCAACCATTTTCCTGGATGGACTGTGACTTGGGCCAGCACCCACACTCTTAACTAGCACTGCCTCTTGTAAATTGTTGACCATCTAAAGAGGTCCTCTCTGTTTTTTAAGTTCTGGGAGACACTGACAAAGGCTGGCGCAGTTTTTATAATAATTTTAAATATCTGTGTAACTTATCCCTCACCTTTTCATATTGAAATGGTCTGCCTGGAAGGGTGGTGTAAAAATCATCGCTTATCGGACTACTGTGTAGGTTTCTCTAAACGGGTGTTGGGAAAGGGGGCAGTGTATCCATACCGAACCTTGCCCCCTTTCTGCACATGTCGGACTCTGAAACAGCTAATGGAGGAAAAACTCGCCCCGTGGATTGCAAAGCTGCCTCTCGAATCCAAAATGTGCGTGTTATGCCCTCTGTGCTCAGGGCAACCTCTTTGAAACGGAATCTGTGCCAACTCCATGCTCGTTAACCTGTTCATAACTACTTAGCCTATTCTACAAGCCTTTCATTTTTCTCTTCTCGAACGATGATGAGTTTTTATTGCTAAATAGCCTGTCTAAAAGTTTGGCCTTGACTCCTCGTTTTGTTTGCAATCCACTGGTGCGGGCCAGTCAGGAGCTGGAAAATGAACAAGTCGTCTTTGGTTTTTAGCGCATGAGGAAGGATTGCATAGGGCTTGTCCGGTGTTGGTGTGAATAGTGTCCGCCTTATGCAGGAAAGGAAGAAATGTCAGTCTGTCTTGCTGTCGTGCTCTCCATATCACTGTGAAAGGAGTCCTGGAGTGGATACATACCAACTTATTGAATGTATACAACCTGCCGTCCAACCCGCACAGAGTTAGGAACTAATCCTGTTTTTAGACCATTTTTTAGTTAAGTGCCTTTTTTTTTTTTTTTTTAAAACCAGCTTTCCCAGATAGCGCGTTCCACCGCCGTCGCCTGAAGCCAGCACTAGATTGAGGGTTTTATTTCCTTCTAAGTAGTTTCAGTAACCAGTCCGTACGGTCAAGCTGACAATCCCTGGGCAGGCTGTCGGCAACTCACTGCTGATTAGAAACCGTGAAGATCCTAGTCTACAATCCTCATGTTGCTCTTTTCCATTTTTCTGACAGACTTGAGGGATGGTAGCCTTTTATGTTTTTAATGTCCTTCAGTGCCTTGCTATTCAAACTCCATTTGCATTCTTTTCATTTTTCTTTTGGTTTGTTTTTGTTTTTTGCTGCCTGGTTTCAGTTTTGCGGGACGGTGAACGTTGCAGGAGGGAGCTAGCTGTTTTCTAGGAGGTTAGGTTGTACATCCTTGCCGATACAATCTTGAGGCATCAGCCATGTTTCTTTAACTATTTGGAACCAAGACGACAGACTCTACAGGCTTAATGTGACAGGCAGCGGCATCTTGGTCTCGCACCTCAAGGCTCGGAGTTGCCTGTTTTCCAGTCCTGGATTACCGGTCTGTCGTAGCTGCATCTGGTGAAGATTTTGGCTGCTGCAGTAGTTGTATGCTCCCCTGTTCAGCCGAGAGTGTCTGCTTGGTGTAGCCAGGTAAGCACATCGGTACCTAGTTTTCTATAGTCCTCTCTACGCCTTTATTCACTAGGAGGGTACTGGTTCCCTTGCATTGATGCACAGTCTCCGGCAATCTTTATGCACGTTGAAGTTGACTGATATTAAGTAACGAGAGGGGGGCTTTGGGAAGGGGAGGGCACTCAGGAGCAGCAGTTGCAGGGGAATAATGTGGGGTTGCAATATTAAAACTTGATTAAGGAGTCCATTCCTGGAGCAAAGACTTCCAGCGTGTCCCGCGACTTAAGGCTTCTTGAATGGAACCAGTCCCCCTTGCTTCAGCTTCAGCTACATCCAGTGGTTACTAAAGTTTTTCCTGCGACTCTATTTTGAGACCCGATTACAATCCATGACCCGAGCCAGCAGCAGAGCCTTGCAAAGCATAGCACGTACCGGTCATGGTCATGACCCGATCTCCAGATGGCACGACTGCCCATAGGCTGGAAACCTCTCGCCCGCCCTTGGACTCCAACCAGGGACTGTGCCACTAGCTCCAAGATGGGAGGAGCCGCTCCCAATTTCTACTGTAGTTGAGCCAGACAGCCCTTAGGGTTGACCCTGTTCTAAGATTTTATAACTATCTGCCAGGTTATAGGGAGTCACTAGGGAGCTTGTACGAAGTACCCATGTGGCCTCCCATTGAAGATCATCCCCTGTTCCCTAGGGATGGTTGCATTCTTTCTGACTCTAGGAATCCTCGTCCTCTACGCAGTGATCTCTTACCTGCCCCTGCTAAAACTCCGTGGGTGCAAGTCCAAAAGCACCGCCGATGACCGAACTGAACACAGACGCCCTTGAGCTGAGTCAATCTGGAAGGGATGCTACAGAGGAAACCAAGAAAGAGGGACTCTGTTCCGATGGCGCTTTTGCTAGCAGGAAGCTTGTAGCAGGTCGTAGCTTTCCATGTTTTCTTGGGACTGTAGTCCATGGATGGACACGACCTACCGCCGAGTCGATCCAGAGTAATTCCATTGAAGCCGTACGGGCCCAGATATTCATTGGGCTCCTAAGTAGTTACGCATCACCCTGCATTTCCAGTCTCATCAGAACCTGTTTTGGCAAGCTCTGCAGATCCTCCAACTGTTTCCCCTCCCGCCCTAGTCCTCACTTCCTGATGCAGCTTTGGGGTCCTGCCATTTGCCACAACACACAGGATGGATATTTTGCCCTGTTTAGTGGGGCTGACTCCTGTTTGTGTCTCCTACCCCAATGCCCCCTTTCTATCTGGGGGAGGGTTTTGCGGCTCTTCCTGTTCTATGCTTTTTTTTGGGAGGGAGGGGTAGTGCGACCGCGGAGACTTGTGCTTCTGTTCTCCAGTGCCAAGTCAGCCTGTGCATTTAAACTAGCGACGGCTATCCTCTCTATTCCAAAGCTCACAGACTATGAATAATGCAACCAAACCCAATGAACCTAGAGCTGAATGGGTTGCTATAGGGGTTCTACCACCACCATCCCTTTGCGGACACTAAGAGACTGAATTGTGATTGAATGCTCCATAACACCAAGATACCAAAGATGGCGTCGCCACCTCCCCTTCTAGATACTTGTATTACTAATACGGTGCAGGAATAGATGTTGAACTAGCCAATCAAATTGACTGAAGTTGAGGCACTAAATTCTTTCTAACACTTTTCAGAGACCCTCTGTTATAACCAGGGAGCTATGTTTGCTGCGTCCGCCTCCTCCCTTTGTCTGGAATGGGGAGAAATCCAGCAAACGTGGATTGCTGGTTATTTTTGGAGGTGCTGAGCGTTCACGGCTGCCACTAACCTCAGACAAGGTTAGGTACTTGGCCCTTTTGAATCGACCCATTGATATGCAGAATTGCCCAGTACGTACTCAGCCAACCCAGAGGGTTAAGGATTTCAGAACTCTGCCTTCTGTGTGTAACTTGTTGTTGTTGTTAATATTAGATCTTCTAGAGTATTCCTGGAGAGCCCTCTATGAACATCAAGGGTGGTTTTAATTTCTATGTATAACACTAACTTCAGATTAAAAGTAGAGACCGTTTATGAGCCAACAAATTGAACACCCACTGGATTTTCTCTTGAATTTTGTAGGCCAAATTTCACTTGCTGCTTGTCATCCAGGAATGCACCTGTAAATGTGAATCAGTGTTCAACAAAATGTATATTTAGCTCTGACGAGAGTGCTACCCAAAGAATTAAAAAAAACAACTTTCCTCCTTTAAATCAGCCAGTGTTCTGCATGTATATGGAAAGTTTAGGGGCCCTGTTTCACATCTCTTTCCCCTCTGTGTTTTAAAATGTGCTGTCCATTGATCACCAAACATCTAACTAGATCCTAGGCTTCTCCATACTCCATAGGGATGCTCTTTATTAAGTGAAACCTCTCAAAACCGCATTTCACCCATGGGGGTAAGACCAGTTTTACTTCCAATTCTTACCAAGTTGGGTTTTAGATAATCTCTGATTTTTCATCAGCTGCCAATTCTAGACACCCAAAAGTAAATGTTCTTGTACAGAGGCAAGAGCCTATAATGTTCTGTCCAAGGAGGTGAACTACCTTGGTGAGGAAAACCTTAGCTTTTTTTTTTAAAAAAAAAATAAAAATAAATGCAGGCTCCTTATTTTGTTGAACAAACAGGGGGGTGTGTGTGTGTGTGTGTAAGTCCAGGCCAAACACCTGCCTTACTTGAACTCCGTGTACTGCAAATCCTGTCCCTCCATTTAACGTGCAAGTTGCTGTCAGGAGTCCGGTGTGCATGCAGTAACCTGTGGACTTCATTTCTTTCCCTGCCGTCTCTCTCAAGATGACCAAATCCTTCAATGGGGAGTTGTGCTGGGCTGAGGGGAGGGAGCAAGGGGAAGATGACTAAGATCATACGTACTTGCCTTGTTGTTTCTGTACTTTGTCAGTGTGTGTGTTTTTTTGTTTTTAAAAAAAAATCTGCTCAATAAACCTGTCCAAACCACATTCTTCTGCCACTTGCTGTTGAGTTGGTACACTCTGTCCCACAGCTGACTCTACTGGTTTACAGTAATCATCAAGTATCTTCATAACAAATCTGACCCTAAAGGAAACCCATGCAAACGCGGTGACAACACCGGGTTGGTGCTGCCCCCTGTGCCACAGGAAAACCCCCACCGCAGCTAAACTTTGATTAGCATAGAGTCGTCATCAAAGTTAGGCTAAGAACACAAGTCGTGCCGCACCGGGTCAGGCCAATGGTTTATTGAGCCCAGCATCCTGTCTCCGACAGCGGCCAAGCTCGGTTGCTTTGGGAGAGCAGGTCCCAATGGGCGGATCCGGTCACCGCTGTTCACTCCCACCTCCTGCCAGTAAGACGTTACGGCCCCTAAGCCTACTTGGCAAATAGCCATTCATGGGCCTCCTTTCCAAGAACTTTATCCTTTTTGAAACCCAGTTATACGACTGGCCTCGACCACATACACGTTCCACAAGTTAATGGCGCATGGAGTGAGAAATACTTTCTGTTTTAAATCTGCTACCAGTTATTTTCATTGTCTCTTCTAGTTCTAGTGCTACTTGAAAAGGTAAGTAACCATTCCCTATTAATGTATTCCACACCACTCATGGTTTTATAAACTTCTATCATGACTCTGTCGCTTCTCCAAGCTAAAGAGCCCTCAACTATACAGCCTCTCTTTGTAAAGAGCTACTCTGCACCCTTGGTCGCTGTTGTTGCCCTTTTCTAGTTATCTTTTTTTCAGATGGGGCAACCAGAGCTGCACACACTGTTCAAGGGGCGGTCGCACCATCAATTTATAGGGACTAATCTTATTCTTCCTTTCAGAATAATTTCTAGCATTGGGTTTGCTTATTTGGCTGCTGCTGTACGTTGAGTTGAGGATTTCACTGTATTCTCCACAATGACTCAAAGATCCTTTTCCTGGATGGGAACTTCTAATTTAGGACCCAGCGTTGTTTACCTATAGTTCTGAATTATTTTTCCCTGTGTGCATCACTCTGCACTTGTCAGCATTTCAATTTCATCTGCCATTTTGATACTCAGTCTCTCAAACTCCGGCAATTCTTCAGTCTACTTTGCTCGGTTTTTAACTACCTTGAATAACTTTGTTGGTTGAAAACTTGATTACCTGACATTTTACTCCCTTTTGCGGATCATTAATAAATAGATCAAACGCTGCTCCCAGCACAGATTGCCTATAGCAGTCCTATACTTCCATTGTGAAAACTGCCCATTTAATCCTATTCTTTGCTTCCTATCCCCTGACTAATTTCCTCAAGAGTTTTTGGTGAAGGGCATTCTCAGACACCTTATGAAAATCCAGATCCACTATAGTGACTGGCTTGCCTGTATCCACATGTGTGTTTACACCCTTAACAAATTCCAATAGGTTAGTGTGGCAAAAGTTCCCTTTGCTAAATCCATGTTGACTCTTCTCCATTATGCTGTTTATGCCCGGTAATTCTGTTAACAGCCATTTCCACCACTACTGACATCGGGCTTGCTGGTCTGTAGTTTCCAGGATTGCCTCTGGAACCCTTTTTTTAATAGTGAGGGTGTATTCAATGCCTTCCAATCCTTGGTTACAGTGGCTGATTTTAGTGATCGGCTAGAGATTACCAAGAGCAGGTCTGCAATTCCATACGCGAGTTCCTTCAGCCCTTTAGGGTGAATACCACGTAGTCTTGGTGCTTTGTTACTATTTAGTTTGTCACTTTGCTCTAGAACCTCTTCCAGAGTCATGTTGATTTGTGACAGTTCTGATTCATCACCTACAAAGGATGGTTCTGGCAGGGGTATCTTCCCCCCTCCCCCCCAAAAAAAACCATGTTCTGTAGTGAAGATGGATGCAAAGAATTCATTCAGTTTCTCTGTAATGGATTTATTCTCCAAGTGCCCCATTTATCCCCATGTCATTTAATGGCTCAACTGAGGCTAGGCTTTTTGCTTCTGATGTACTTGAAAAAGATTGTGTTTGCATCTTGAGCAAGTCTTGCTCCACATTCCTTCTTGGCTTGCCTTCTGTTTTACATATAACTTGACAAATGCTTATGCTTCTTTCCTTTTTAAAAAAAAAATATCTATGTGCCTTTTTTGACTCCAATAGTCACCTTGGCATTTAACTGTGCAGGCAGACATTGGGTTCTCTGGCTAGCTTTTTTTAGTGGTGGAATTATGCAGGGACTGAATCTATTTCTATGTTCTGTATAGGGCCAGGTACATGACCAGTGCTATATAAATGTTTATAATAATAATCTGGGCTTAATAGGTTTCTAAATAGACTCCATGCTTCTTGCAGACACTTAATCCTTAGAACTGCTCCTCTTAGCTTCCCTTTAATTAGATTACTCATTTTTGCATAGTTCCCCTTTTTAAAATTAAATGTGACTAAAGTAGCTTTGTCATTAGCCTTCCTGTATGTTGAATTATGAGTATTGTAAAGTGGCTCCACTGCCATTACCCCTTGCATCAGGTCATGTGTTCAACTTAGTACTAGATCCAAAGTAGCTCTTCCTCTTGGTCTGATGACCAGCTGCTTGAAGAAAGAAGTCATTTATAGCATCTAGCAATTTTACCTCTGCAATGTGCCTTGAGGAGATTGCCAATCCATAATTAGGGTAATTAAACTCACCCATTAGTAGTATTTCCAACTTTAGTAGTCTCTAAATCTCCAGCATTTTATCCTGGTCAGGGGGATAATATAGCCCTACTGCTGTACATTTCCCTGGTCTGCATGGAATTTTTATCCATAGAAATTCCAGAGTGAAGGTCACTTGTAAAAATTTTAATCCTGCCCTAGAGACCACAACAGGAACAGCTGATGCTGGCTACAGGAGGGTGACAAATGGTGACTAGTTAAGCAAGAGGCATAACCAAAATGGCAGGCAGTGGTATGGGCCAGGCCCAGCAAGGAGATGGGCAGGAGAACCAGTGTCAAGATGTTATCCAAAGTATGTAACTTGTCTTGGAAACTCCCTGGAGGTTCTCTTTCAGACCCAAGAGGTGCTAAGGTGCTTTACTAGAAATCCCCAACTTTTACCACTCTGGGGATGGGCAAGGTGGTTCCCAAGTTAGACTAATGAAAGCACCTGCTCGTGATCAGTATCTGGGATGATAGCCAGGCACTAGAGCAGGCTACGTAACTGACTACCAAGCACTAGCTTCCTATACCAGTTTTCCAGCAAGCCAGCTGGCACAAGAGTCTCACTGCAGACTTTTAAAATGCAAGGCTAGTTTAATTCCGTTCAAACCACATGAACTGAGAATTAAACATGAGGACTTTGGAGTTGGTATTTCATGACAATCACCAAAACACTTGAGTACTGGTCTGAGAAACTGGATTTTAAGACTGGCCCACCAGTTGGACAGCTGTGTTCTAGAGTAAGATTGAAGTGCAGCCACCAGGAGCTAGCCCCTCTCTGCTCTGCTTGGCTAAAGAACTAAGAGGAGGTACCCCAGCCTTCCAGCTCTCCCCACCCCGAGAAGAGGTACACCTACTGGGTTGGAGCTGAGAGTCCTCCCAGTTGCATTGGTAGAAACTGTAGAGAGGGGGTTGTCTACAGGCAAGAGGGTTGGGAACCACTGGTTTCTATTTTCTTCACTGATTGACTTCACACGAGTACACCCACAATAAAGACTTTCTAAACAGCAGCACACTTTTGTATGAAGGGAAAGGGGTGATGGATATCCAATACTGAGGAAGCTGTGCTTGGTGGGGGGGTGCCTCATTTATTTATTTATTTTATAGACTTCTACCCCACCCCTCCTGCCATGCAGCTTGGGGCGGCTTCCAACATTGAAAACATACAATACATTTTTTTTTTAAAATCACATAATTATAATAAAAATATTAAAACAGGGCTAAAACCAGTATAAAACCCAGAATAGGTGGGGGAACAAAACCATCCCCCTACCCCTCCCTCCCAAAGGCCTGGGTGAACAGCCAGGTCTTACAACTCCGCCGGAATGTTAATAGGCTAGGGGCCAGGCGAGCTTCCTCCGGAAGGGAGTTCCATAGCCGCGGCCCCACCACCGAGAATGCCCTCTCCATTGTGGCCCCCGCTTAACACGGGGGACCTCCAGGAAGGCACCCCCGGCGGACCGCAGGAGCCGCTCTGGGGCGTGGAGGGCGAGGCGGTCCCTAAGGTATGAGGGGCCGAGACCGT
>QEPC01000343.1:1119181-1129760 GCA_003113815.1 Sphenodon punctatus
GCCCTCCTCTGCTGACTGCTGCAACCAACCTGACTGTAACCAAGCCAAGCACACGCACCTGAGACTTCGCATCCGCCTGAATGTTTGTTTGTCTTCTCCCCTGTCTCTCCCACTGTCCCCTCTCCCTGTCTCCCCCTCCTTGTCTTTTAGATTGTAAGCCACAGGCAGGGACCGCGTCTAATTCTATGTTCTGTTCAGCACCAGGTCACACGACTGGCGCTATATAAACGTTTATAATAATAATGCTGGTTTCAATTGAAAGCCCTAAATGGCCCAGACCCACCTCTTCATGATGATCCCTGCAGTTAGAGCCTCCTTGCAGGTGCCGCAGACGGCACAAGGCCACACAGAGAGAGGTTCTCTGTTGCTGCCCCTGTAAACGCTCTCCCTTCCCTTGGAGGTTCAAGGCCTGAGCCTGGTCCTCTTCCAGAGGCAACGCAAGACTTTTTACCATGCGTTTGGTGGGTGGGGGCAGGAATATACAGGTTGAGTTTTTATACTTTTATTTTTAATGTTTTTTTATGGTTGTCACCTACCTCAACCCTTGTGGGAAGAGTGGATACAAGGTTAAAATAAATAAAGTGGGGCATAGTGGCTTCTAAGGGCCTTTTGAGGCCAGGTAGCTTCTTGAGGCCAAAACTCATGCATTTTCTAGAGCATGACCTGCCTTGAGACCTTCCCTCAGAAGCGTCACTGAAGCCACATTCAGCCCCTCCTCTCCACCCTACACTGGTTTCCTCTACATTCAGCACAAGCGCCTGGTCTTCACCTTCAAGACTTCATGGCCTTGCTCCATCTCTCCCCCACTCTTGTATCCTGCCACTGTCCTGGCCGGCAGCTTTGCTCCTCCTCTGCCCCCACCTGCTCACGAACCCCTTGTTCCTCTAAACGTTTTCACCTCTTCTCTCTTGCTGCCTCCCAGGCCTGGAATTCCTTCCCTGGACAAGTTCGCTCTGCTCCCTCCCTCCCAACCTTCAAATCCCTCCTGAAAACCCACCTCTTCTGTCAGGCCTTTCCCTGGCTCCTCCTGAGTGAAACGGCATCTTCTCCCCCCCGCCCTCAATCTAGTTCCCTGTCACTAAGCGCAGCACGCCAGTCTGCAACTTCTCAACCTCATGAATGTATCCTTGTCTCTCCCAATGTTCGTCCCTCTCTCTCATCTCCCCATCCCTCGTCTCTTAAACGGTAAGCCCCTTAGTCTAGATTGATTGTACAGCACTAGGTACGCTGCTGGTGCTACAACTGTAGCAACCTACTCTGCATGCTCCTAGGAATAGGAACTAAATTAAAAAAGCGAGAGAAACCACTTTAAAAAAAAGACAGAGAGCATGCCCCGAGGGTAAGCTAGCCCAGGATCCTATGCAACAGGTGCCTCAGGAGGAAAGGTGCGTGGCTCCCCACCTGCTCGGGAAGGGTCACGTTAGCTACCCTGTCTTTGTGGCCAGCAGAGGCGCCCAACACAAAAGGCCCCTTTCAAGTCCAACGCAAATTCTCTGCACTTGCCCCATGGTCGTGGTGACAGTTCATAGAGGCAGCGCGCATGTCAACAAGAGAATCATAAAAGGCAGGCCAAGAAGGAATTGGAGGAGCAACTTGGGAACTATGCAAGTAAGAACGTAACTTTGGTTTTAAGTACCTCAGGAGCAGAAATTCTAGAAGGGCAGAGGTCGGGAACCTTTTCCCTCTCGGGCCACTTGGAAGATTAATCTTTCAGTATCTTGGGGGTGAGAACTGGATCTAGGGGCCAGATCCAGGAACTGAAAAGGGGCCTCTGCAGGCTGCATTTGGCCCCCGGGTCCGACGTTCCTCACCTCAGGCCACTAGTTATCAAGGTTTTTTTTTTAAAAAAAAGGGGTACTGAAGGCGAGTCCATTGCAGACTAGCTACATAAATTCTTTACCGCCGTCTTTAAAGCCGAAAACGTTAGGGAGAGAGACCCCTACGAGGATTCCTCTCTCAGCAAGAAGTCTGAAGAACCATCACAAGCAGATCCACGTGGTACCAGGAGAGCTTTTAGAGCAGACTCGTTTCAAGAACAGGCCTCATAACCTGGACTGGAAACTCAAGATGCCCGGCAAACACCGATCCGGCAAACACCGATCCGGCAGCTGGATCCTGCACTCTGGAACCACCCGCTGTTTGGGGGTTTCCGCCGTCACGTCTAAAGTAGGCAGGCGATCAGGCTTTTGCTGTGGAACTGTTCACCTCCCCATCTCACCTGCAGAAAGCACCTGAAAACATTCATTCTCTAGGTGCTTTTAGGACCCACGGATGTTTCCCTCAGTGTATTTTCTTGCCCCGTTTAAAATTTTTAAATAGCAAACTGGTTTTTAAAGGGTTTTGTATTTTTATTGTTACTTTAATAGGTTTTTGTAAAGCACTCCTGAGTGCCGTGTAAGGCAGGGGGTGCAAGATGAGTAAATAAAAAGGGTAGGAGACACTCACCAGTTTGTACAAAACTGCTTTAATGAGAAATGTGAAAAGTCACTTGGGACAGTCAAGCAACCAAAAACACCCCCCTCCGTGTCTCATTTCTCTGGTGTCCGTGTGCTCTAGTTTGGGAAGACAGAGCTGCTCATTCAAGGCCTCGCCTTTAGAGAGTGTGAAAGCTTGCAAAAAAGCAAGGAGGGAAACCAGCCTCTCGCCAAAAGCTGGATCAAAGCACAAATCTTCTGATCCTCCAGAAGCCTTTGCCCAAGGACAGCGTTGCCTTTCCACAGAAGCCACCGAAACATGGAGCTGCACTTGGTCATGAAAAGGAAGGACGTGTTTGGGCAGTGAGACTCCTCCTTGGGTCCACAAGATTGCTGGCACAATCCCTCCTCTTGCCCCGCTCAACTCCCAGTTCAATCCTGTAGCTTCGACTACTCAAGGGTTGGGTGGGAGGGGGAAAAAAACCAAAACAAAGTCAATGAGTTTTAGGTTGGCTATAAAAGCTTGTGGGTTTTCAAGCTTTGCACCATCAGTGGTTGTAGATTTTAAAAAACCAGGTCAGGCAGGTCCCTGAGAAACACTTCTTGAAAGAGGCGGCTCGGGCGGGAGCCTCCTACCTCCAAGACAAGAGGGTAACGTCCGGTCGAGTCCAGCCTCAGCAGCCGGCGGGCGAAGGCGCAAAGAAGTACACGGCGAGGAGGATGAAGTAGACCATCACCAGCACCGTTCCTGGGAGGGAGGGAGAGAAGAGACACGGGGGTTAGAACAGCTGGGTACAGGTGCCTGGCTAAGTCACCAAGTAGGAGACTTTATCCTTCTACTCGTGTGAAGAGACCGACACGCTTTCCCAACCCCCCTCCAGGCTGAGAGGATCCCTCTTGCTCCCCCAAAGAGGCTATTTATTTACTAGGGGTGCGAAATGAATTTTCGGTTTGTTCAATTAGTAAAACACAAACAATGGCCCCTTCATTTTAGTAATGGGACTATGAAAACTGGGCAGGGTAACAAAAAACGTGTTTGTTTTCGAGACACCCTGCGTCTGTGCAAAGAGGCCACCGTGGCCGTTCTAGGCACGGGCAGCCTTTCCCAAAATGGCACCAGCCGCCATTGTGCAGACCAGCTGCCCTTTTCGGGGGGGGGGGGGGGAAGGGCCGCACACGTGCAGAACGGTCCTGGCCTTTTGCACAGGTGCAAAAGGTGATGGTTCTCCTCCTACCTCTCTGACCGCTCCTTTAATGTGTCTCTCTCCAACTCCACCTCCTCCTCCTTCCCCCTCTCAGTTGGTGTTCCTCAAGGCTCTGTTCTTGGCCCTCTCCTCTTCTCGATCTATACCTCATCCTTAGGCAAACTCATTGCCTCCCATGGCTTCCAATACCACCTCTATGCTGATGACACTCAACTCTATCTCTCTACTCCCTCTCTCTCTCCCTCTGTTCAAGCTCGTCTCATCAACTGTCTCTCTGACATCTCTACCTGGATGTCTCAATGTCAACTCAAACTCAACATGGCTAAAACTGAACTCCTTATCTTCCCCCCTCATCCTTCCTCTCCTTCCTCACTGTCAATAACTATTGATGGAGTCACCATCCTGCCTGTCCCCCAAGCCCGTAGCCTAGGCTTCATCTTTGACTCACCCCTTTCTTTTAAACCCTACATTGACTCTGTTGCTAAATCCTGTCGCTTCTCCCTCCATAACATTGCTAAGATTCGCCCTTTTCTCTCTGTCTCATCTGCCAAAACTCTTGTTCATGCTCTGGTCATCTCTCGCCTCGATTACTGTAACCTCCTTCTCACTGGCCTTCCCCGGTCTCACCTTTCTCCCCTCATCTCTGTCCAAAATTCTGCTGCCAGGGTCATCTACCTCGCCCGTCGCTTCGACCATGTGCAGCCCCTCCTCTCTTCGCTTCACTGGCTTCCCCTTCCTGAACGAATCCTGCACAAGCTCCTAGTCTTCACCTATAAAGCTCTTCACAACCTCACTCCCCCCTACCTCTCTGCACTTATCACCCTCCATAGTCCAGCCCGTGCACTTCGCTCCTCCTCTGTCCCTTCTCTCACCCTTCCACGCCTTCCCTGCTCCCCTAAGCGCCTTCGTCCCTTCTCACTTGCTGCCCCCCATGCCTGGAACTCCCTCCCTGTCCACATCCGCCTTGCCCCCACCCTTCATACCTTCAAATCTCTCCTTAAAACTCACCTCTTCCGCTCTGCTCTGTCTGACTCTTTATCCTGCTGAGGCACTATTCCTATACCTACGATCTGTTTACCCTTATCCTTGCCACATGGACCTGCCTGCTGTCATTCTCATCGTAACCAAGCCAAGTACGTGCACTTGAGACCTCGCATCTTCATGAATGTTAGACCCCTTGTCTCTCCCTCTGTTCCCCTTCCTATGTCTCTCCCCCAGCTCCTGTCGCTCAGATTGTAAGCCCTAGGGGCAGGGACCGTGTCTATTTTATTACTTTGTAAAGTGCCATGTACACTGCTGGCGCTATATAAATGTTTGTTAATAATAATAATAATAAGGTGCAGTGATTTTAAATTTTTTTTTAGAAAAATAAGAGGAAAAGGAATGTTTTCCTTAACCAAAAGAAGTTTTTTCCAAAACGAAAACACAAGCCGCGTCTGCTGCACGGCCCCTAGCTACTATAGTAAAACCAAACCGGGAAATCTTTTAATGATAAGCTTCGGACCTCAGGCTTTGCTGCTGCCTCGTGCAGAGAGAACTCAATACAGGGGTCTCTCTCCGGCCTAGCAACAAATTCTCTTAGCATCTTTGGGGCGGTTTGAGTTTCACCTGCTGGTTCTTCAGTCCCTGGCTTTATGCCACAGCAGTCTCTCTCTCTCTCTCTCTCAGGCTCATTTCCTCTGCCGAGTCACCCTCCAGCTCTGGAGATTCCTCTCCCTGTTCCCTCGGTTCGACACTCACAATGATGTCCCACAGGTTGGGTGGCAGAGCTCCCTCCGCCACCAGCCATCTTGAGGCGAGCCAGCCAGCAGAACGATCTATTCTCCACCCCCCATCTCTGGGGTCTGGCTTCCTCCTCCCAACCAACCACCTTTTTCAAGTTTTAAGCCAGCCCTTGCTTCTGATTGGCTAATTACACCCCTCATCTGTTTTTAGACAGGAAGCATCTTAAAAAAAAAAATGGAGGCAAGGGCATGCTGGGAAACTAGTTTACACAATGTTAGATTTGGTTAATTTGCACAACGGACTGTGCTCTCAAGATGCCTCAGAATAGAAAGGGCCCTGCTTCTAGCCCTCCCCTTCAGCCGTCTCCTCTCTAAATAGCTCAGCTCCTTCAACCTTTCCTCTCGCATTCTCTTCCTGCTCCCCTCTCAACAATCCGGGGCCGACTCCTTAAAGCAGGGAGCCCCGAGCAGAGCCATGCTATTGCTTCTCCAGGATGGGGAAATTCTGCCAATGCCCTCCCCCAAAACGACACTTCTCCAGCAGGACCAAGTCATGGACGGACCCTACGAGGGCCAATAGCTTGAGCACCTCGGCCACCTTGAGTTGGTCCAATAAGAGATCTCGCCACACGGTTTTCTTTCTACTGCCAGATCCTGCTCGGCAAACTACTGCCTTTTACCCACCGTTTTGTATCAGCCTTGCACGATCTCCGTTGTCCTGGGGAACTGTCCTTGGGACTAGGATGAAACCATGGGGCAAGTTCTGTCTCTGGTTCCTAAAGACTTAGTGATGGTTTGAGCCCAAATTCCAGCCTGCTAATACCTCTCTGATGGCTGGCCCAGGAGGATAGTTACCTTGGAAGTAGTCACACTTGCCGTCCATGAAGATATAGTTCATGAGAACCACACTGAACATGCTGGCGTAGACGTGGAGGTCATTGAAGACCAGAATGAAGTCTGTAGGCTGCAGGAAGGGAGAGAGAGAAGCAGAGAGGTGTTCAAAGAGGCCATTTCAAAGCCAGGCTCTATGGTAACATTCATGATCTGACCTTTCCCTTCCTGCCCCCCACCACCCCCCATCCCCAAACAGTGCTGCCCCCAAACCCTATCCACCCTGCAGAGCTTTATGAATTTGTGGAATAAGTTCCTCACCCCCAAGTCTAGAAAACAGAGGGGCTACCTCCAGATCAAGGAGGGAGGACTGCTATCGCTCAGGCAGCTTCTGCTCAGGAGAGTTCCTCTGGTGAAGACAGATACCACTGGCTGAACAGGCACATAAAGCACCCGAGAGGGAACGCTGCCATCTTGGAAGCAGCGTTGCCCAGTGGTTAAAAGCAAGGACTTGGGTTCTGTTAGATCCCAGCCCAGCCCCGCTGAACAGGGCTAGGTCACCGTTTCCAGGGCCGGCCTGGCTCCAGGGGGGCTACTTTGGGCTCTTGCTATTTTCAGAGCTTTTCAGGGGGCCCTGCAGTGGCCCTTGCTTTCACCAGAGCAGAGCACAGGGCTACCAACTTTCTCCTAGTAGAGCCCCAAACATGACCATCTCTAGAGCCCGGCAGCGATTGTCCCTGGAGGGGATGGAGCCACCAGAGGCCCTGGGAATTTGAAGGCCAGTCTCGACCGTATTCCCCATCCATACCAGCAGCTTCCCTTGCTCCCAGCGACACTGACAAATCCCGTGTGCACTGGTCTCTACTGGGGACACACGGCCACACCGTGCACAAGGAGCATCGGTCACTTACATAGAAGATGGTGAACAGCACCAGGATGGGGATCTGAAGCATGCAGACCTGGACAGCAATGCAACTCCCAATCTCAATGCTAGGGGGAAATACAAAAAAAAAAAAAAAAAAAAAAAAATAAAGATTTATGCTTAAGAGAAAGCCGATTGAAATCCTTGAAGTGACTTAATAAAAGTATTGCCCGCCCCCTCAGTGCACAATTAACTTGTGCAATTTGCTGGTCAAGGCCGATATCGCAGCTAGTTTTAAAGAGGGATTAGATAAGTTCTTGGAGGATAGGTCCATTAATGACTGTTAGCCAAGTAGGTTTTGGGGATGTAACCTCTTACTGTTGTGGACTGGAACAACAAGGAACAGATCGCCTCATTGTGACCTGTTGGGTATTTCTCCCAAGAGAAAAAGATTGGCCACTGNGGTGAAGTGCCCTAATGACCTGTCGGGTACTTCTCCCAAGAGACTGGCCGCTGTCGGAGACAGGATGCTGGGCTGACCCAGTACGGCACTGCTTACACAGCGTAAGTCCCCTCTGCTTCCCAGGGGGGAGGATGCAAGTTTTACACAGTGCTTCCTCGGAGCCCACAAAGCAGCTAGTTGCCAGCTGTAGAGGGCACGGGGTGCAAGGAGGACTCTCCCGTCCCAGGAAGCTTGCACAGCTCCGGACGCAGCTAGCTCTAGTCTGACACCACGGCCGCGTTTGCAGTCACACACCCCGACTCAGCTTGAGAAAGCTCTCTGCAGCAGGGCCACCGAGACTCCCTCCCCTCCCACCCCGCTGCTATCGGACCAGCAACCCCAGCACAGGCCCATCGGCCAGGCTGAACAGCAGAGTTGTGCTTTCCCAAGGAGCCTCTGCTCCTCGGACGAGCCACTTCTAAAGTACAAGCTCCGCAGCCCGGGTTGGAGGAGCTTCAGGGGACGGTCAAAGTCATGGCTCCATCCCTGTTCCCTTCCCCCACAAGGTTCCCCCACTCAGGCTACAGCCTGGATCCCTGGGGGCAGGCGGGGGGGGGGGCAGATTCAGGAACTGGAAAGGGGCCAAAATTAAGCTGCAGGCCAGGATCTGGCCCATGGGCTGAAGGTTCAACATGTGGCTTATTAGCAGTTTCAAGAGAGGGGCTGCCCCATGTCCCCGCACAAGCCAGTCCGGATTTTCCCATGTGGACATTCGGTGGCCAGCGCGTGGTCACGAGAGCGTGACCACAAATGTCAAATAAGCGCTTCCCCCCCCCCCAGGGACGGAGAGTGTCCATGCGTGGGGGGGGTGTAGTTTCAAAACACCCTCCGAGAGCAGGAACGTTGGCCGCTACCAACATTTAACAAGTTCCCAGGGCCCCTTAGATTCTAGCTCCCCCTGCAACGCTCCCATGCCGGCAACAGCCACACTTGGCCTCGGGCGGTCTCTTCCAAGGAGGTGGGACAGGGCAGCCTCACTGGGGTATCCAGAGACATTTGAATCTTAGAAGGAGCCACGCGATTGAAGCCGGCACAGAGAGATCCCTTCCTCTCTCTTGGCTCTTTTAGCCAAGCTCCTCCAGGTTTGCCCACTGACCTCAAGCTCAGGTTGTTCTGCAGGGCGAACTGGATTCCATTCACGATCTCCGGAAGCTCGGGCACCATGGCCAGCACCGTCACCCCAATGAAATACTGACCAGGATGAGGAAGGATGGACATTAGCAGAGTTATGGGTGCAGGGGCACCCCCCCAACCCTCCCTGGGTGGACGCCGACGGGCAGCTGCTCACGGCAGGCGTCCGCACATTGGGTTATCCATTGGAAGATCCAACTTGGTGTTCATACCCGTAAGGTTATCAAGAGCCATTGCACTTTTGGCCAAACTTTTACGCCACCTCCCGATGGGACTCCTCCCACCAGGTAGCCCAGAAACTATCCCTTGCACTAAACGCATGGCATTTCTGCAATGCCCCTCGTTGAAATCCTGTCTCTCTAGGGCAGCCCAGCTGACCAATGTCTCATGGCTGGGTGGAGACCTCAAAGAGAGGTCAGGCTAAGCTGCAAGTCTCCTCTGGGTACGTTGCAGGTTGCCAGGCCATGTTTAATGCGTGGCAAAAAACCCTAAGTGAGCGCCAATGGGAGCTCCCATATTCGATGGATGGGTGGCAAGCATCGGGTGTAAGAGACCCAATGGAACATGTTCTATCCCGTAGATCCGCCCCTTACACATCCCAGTCTCTCCCTGTCTCTGAATAAGGGCTATTAGTTGGGTTGGTCAGGGGTGGAAGACCCCAGCTTCCGACAGTCAAAGGAAGGCTGGCAGGAAATGGATTACTCCATGGTAACCTCCCGCATACTCCCCCTGAGGCAACTGAGGCTGGGCACTGTCAGATTATTATTAGCAGCAAACATTTATATAGCACCAGCAATGTACCTGGTGATTTACAAAGTAATCAAATAGATACGGTCCCTGCCCTAGGGCTTACAATCTGAGAGATGGATGGGGTGGGGGAGATGAAGGAAGGGGAACAGAGGGAGAGAAACAAGAAGTCAGGGAGGGCAGAGTGAAAGAGGTGGGTCTTGAGGAGGGATTTGAAGGTACAAAGGGAGGGGGCAAGGCGGATGTGGGCAGGGAGGGAGTTCCAGGCACGGGGGTAGCTAGGGAGAAGGGATGAAGGCGGTTAGGGGAGCAGGGGAGGAGCGGAGTTCACAGACTGCAGTACGGAGGGAAATTAGCACAAAGGTGGGGGAGCAAGGTGGTGAAGAGCTTTATAGGCAAGGACCCGAGTTGACTGCGTCGCTGCAATTTGCAGTGATTTTCACAGAATCAGCCAATCCTGACCATGACCCGAGGGTAAATAGGCCCCTGGGAGATGAATTGTGGGTGGGGTCTGAAGGCCCGATGTTTGCGTGAGGGAGGGGCTGAAATTCCAGAGGATTTGAGTTGTGTTTGATTAGCAAAGTTGTGATTCTATGTCAAACCTATTGCAAGTTTGCTTCCCAGCATCCATAGTTATGCAAATCAAGTTAATTATGCAAATATTAATGCTCGCAGTGAATTTGCAGAATTTGGCTTCACTGGTTGCAGAATTTAAGATTTTTTGGTGCAGTCAACTTGGGTCCCTGGTTATAGGTGAAGACTAGGAGCTTGTGCAGGATTCGTTCAGGAAGGGGGAGTCAGTGAAGAGAGGAGAGGAGGGGCTGCACATGGTCGAAGTGACGGGAGAGGTGGATGATCCTTGCAGCAGAGTTTTGGATGGAGATAAGTGGAGAAAGGTTAGAGCGGGGGAGGTCGGTGAGAAGGAGGTTACAGTAATCGAGGCAAGAGATGACCAGGGCATGGACAAGGGTTTTGGCAGAGGAGACAGAGAGAAAAGGGCGAATCTTAGCAATGTTATGAAGGGAGAAGCAACAGGATTTGGCAACAGTCGATGTAGGGTTTAAAAGAAAGGAGTGAGTCAAAGATGAAGCCTAAGCTACGGGCTTGGAGGACGGAAAGGATGGTGACCCCATCGGTGAGGATCGACAGGGAAGAGGAAGGAT
>QEPC01000343.1:1130974-1163783 GCA_003113815.1 Sphenodon punctatus
GGGGGGGGGGGGTATCGTCGGAGAGGAAGAAAGTGAGTCAGGACTCGAATTCAGAGAGAAAGCCAGGATACTGGGCTGGATGGACGGAGGAAGGAAGGAGGTTTATTGCCAGGAGACTGAATCCTGGGAGGTCAATTAGCCTCATTCTGCAAATGAGGGAAAGATTTATTTCATAGAATCGTAGTCAGAAGGAACCTCCAGAGGTCATCTAGCCCAACCCCCTGCTCAGTGCAAGAAATCCACAGCGACAGCATCCCCGACAGATGGGGCCGTCCGGCCTCTGTTTGAAAGAAAGCCTCCAGCGATGCAGAGCCCACCCCCGCCCTAGGCAGTGTCTGTTCCACTCTTACCGTTAGGAAGTTCTTCCTAGCGTTTAGCTGAAATTTGCTTTATTGGAATTGGAGCCCCTTGGTTCTAGTCCTGCCCTTGGGGGCAGCAGAGAACAAGTCTGCTCCATCGTGTCTGCGACAGCTCTTCAGATAGTTGAAGGCGGCTATCATGTCTCTCCTTTAGTCTTCTCTTCTCTAGGCTAAACATACCCAGCTCCTTCAGCCTTTCCTCATAGGACTTGGTTTCCAGACCCCCTGACCCTCTTTATTACTCTGTGAACCTGTTCCAGTTTGCCAACATCCTTCTTAAAATGCAGTGCCCAGAACTGGACACAGGACTCCAGACCAAATCTGACCTTTATTCAGTCAAACTTATTTGTCTTCCTTCGTAAATCAGCCCAGGGTGGTTTACAATTAATAAAGACTCTTAAAGCATGTAACACCCCCCACAAAAACAACAACCCCCCTACCCCTAAACCCCTCCCCTCCAAAAGCTTCCATATCTCCTCCCCGCAACCCCACAATCTCCCAACCAGCTCCAATCCTTATCCCTGCCTGCCAAATGCCTTAACAAGAACGTTTTACACAGTCTCTGGAAGATGCTCAGACCCTGGCTCCAGCAAAGCTCCGGAGGGAGTTCTGTAGACCTGGGGCAGGTTCTGAGGATGCCCCCCCTGCGCACTCCCGTCCCATGGACAAGGGTAACAGAAGGAACCTGCAGTACGGAGCTCCTGGCCAACCACAGGGGCTGGGATAGCTCAGGCCTTTAAAAAGGTTAATTGTGCAAGTTTTTATGCTTGCAGTGAACTTGCAGAATTTGGCTTCCCAGGCTACAGAGCAAGATTTTTTGGTGAAGCAAACATGGATGTAGAGAGTCCATGGACTGGAGGTTCCTCATTGTTAGATCGTTGCCTAGCCCATTAATCTAATGTATCGGATGATAATTTGGTATCAAAGGCCACCTCCTCCCCTCTAGTCCATTGTGACCCCAAGGACAACCAAGGGCACCCTCTTGCACGTTCCATTATTGCGCCAAAGCTGTACGGCAAGGGCACACAGAGGCATTCTCAGTGACTGTACCAGGGCTTGACCCTGGAGGATAATGCGATGTTGGCATCCTATTGGTTAGCTTGCAGTTACTACCCACTCAGGGTGTCATTCTGTGCTGCCAGAGGTTGTCTTTGCAAGTTTGGTGACCCTCCACCGTGTCGACTGCAATCGCAGCGGTTTCTGCAGAACTTCTGCGTTTGACCAAAGTCCAAGCAGACCTATTTGGCCAAGTATTTAGCAGGTGGGGATAGGATCTAGGGAGGAGTTTTTGGCAGGAATTTTATATTTTTATGGAATGTGTCATATGTGTGTGTATGGAATGTGTCAACCTTGCTCCCCCCTAGCTCTCTGCACTTATTGCCCTCCATACTCCAGCCCGTGCACTTCGCTCTTCCTCTGTCCCTTCTCTCACCCTTCCACGCCTTCCCTGCTCCCCTAAGCGCCTTCGTCCCTTCTCACTTGCTGCCCCCCATGCCTGGAACTCCCTCCCTGTCCACATCCGCCTTGCCCCCTCCCTTCATACCTTCAAATCTCTCCTTAAAACTCACCTCTTTCGCTCTGCTCTGTCTGACTCTTTTTCCTGCTGAGCCACTATTCCTATACCTACGATCTGTTTACCCTTATCCTTGCCACATGGACCTGCCTGCTGTCATTCTCATCGTAACCAACCCAAGTATGTGCACTTGAGACCTCGCATCTTCATGAATGTTAGACCCCTTGTCTCTCCCTCTGTTCCCCTTCCTATGTCTCTCCCCCAGCTCCTGTCTCTCAGATTGTAAGCCCTAGGGGCAGGGACCGTGTCTATTTTATTACTTTGTAAAGTGCCAGGTACACTGCTGGCGCTATATAAATGTTTGTTAATAATAATAATAATAATAATAATAATAATAATAATGTGTGTGTTACCTGCCCTGAGCCTTTGGAGGGAAGGGGTGGGAAGACTAGAAGTCAAAAATGAAGTTTAGAAATTCCTCTAACAGGCCCAGAGACCTGATTCAATCTTATTTTACCCCAAAGTTGCCAATATCAGGATCTGGTGCCACTTGCCTACGCTTAACACGGGGAACAACCGGAGCATCCTACATCTCATTTCAAGACTTCCCCCATACCCTGCTCCCGGCACAGCACAGCCGGGACTCTTACCTGCGAGACGGTGGAGTTGGCAAGGATGGGGCTGATGTGTTCCGTGGCAAGGTCGGCGCAGGCGGACATGCACAGGGTGGAGAGCAGGAGGATGAGCAATGCCCGCCAGCGGGACCAGTGGACCACGGCGCTGTGGTGGTGGCCGGGCGCTAGAGAAAGCAGAGGGGCACGTGAGCCGAGATCGGTTCCTACCGATGCCTTCCCACTAATCGACCCCACCCCCACGGCCCCAGGGACAATCCAATCCCCGATCCCCTGGTGGGTTCTTCTTGCAGGGAAGGCGATGGGAACTGATACCAACACTCAACCAGCGGATGAATTAGCCAAGGGGGCCAGATTCACAGTCCTTATTCCTCCTGCTGCTCCCTTCCCAGGCATGCCCTTACCTCCCTTCAGTCTTTGGACCTTCCTGTCCCAGTTTTGGGAAAAATTGGCTTCCCGGATCAATGAATCTCTCCGGCATTGATCTCCTCTTAAAAAGCCTACCTGGAGACGAAGTCGTTCAGACGATCTCTTACTGGACCAACGTCTGTCGGAGAGGGTAGGCAAGGTTCTGTGCCGTGCAGAACTTTGTCCCGTGTGGCTCAAACGCTTGCACACGCTCACCAATGGAAGTTGGTCCAATTAAGAGAAATCTGATCTCCATCTATTACTTTTGGGACCAACACAGCAACCCCATTGTCTCCAGACTTAGGTCCATGTCATATTCTGAGAGGTGCTATCAGTGGGATTGGGGCTACTCTTCCCTCCCCCTCCACACACTGTGGGGGGGACTGGACTGCTCCTGTTGTTTAACAGCTATGGTGCAGAACCCTGGAATATATAAGCCACCCCATTGGCCAACTTGCAATGCTGGCATCCTATTGGTTAACTCAGAGTGCTCCCCATTCAGGTTGCCAGATGTCATTTTTGCAAAATTTGGTCAAATGCAGAAATTGTTGCAGCGGCAATCCCCTCCCCATCTCACACTAAGATACAGGATTAAATTCTTCCTGCCCCTCCAATAAGGGACCAGTAACAGGACAAAAGAACTAAGCACAAGTCGCTTGCCGCTTAAGAGAAAAAGAAGGCTCGCCTGGCTCTTCAGCCTTTCCCAGAGGCCAGTGCAGCCGCAGAACTTACTGTGGCAGTCACTGACGTGGATGTCATAGATGTGGGAGTGTGTCTTCAGGGTGAAACAGAGGCCAATGATGTAGGCGATCGGGAGCAGGAGGGAGACGGTGTAGACCAGGGGCCTGCAAAACACACAGCGTTAGACAAAAACCTGCCAGAGCCTTGCAGGGCTGGCTTTGGCGGAGAGAGAGAGAAGACTCTTTGGCTTCTTAACTCATTGGTGCGGCGGCAGCAGGTCCTCGTCCTGCCCCAGAAAGAACACTCGGCAGGACGGAGATCAGACAGGCCTGATAGCCCTTGGAGTCCCTCGGATAGGAGGGGGGACAGTTTCTATGCAACACCTTGGCCTAAAATTAATTTCTCGCCTCTAGGCCTGCAACACAATCGACGCACAAGACACCAAGAGTCCACTGATTTCAGGGGGGTTTTCCCAGCCAATTAGTATTTTAGTTAGCTCTCCTCTCCCTCATCTCCTCTTTGTCATCCACCCTAGATTGTAACTCCCCCAGGGCAGTAACTCAGCAGCACTGTGTCCAGAGCCAAGCCATTGGGATTTACTGACAATAAGTAGTACTCTTCAGAATTTATTCCCTGCAGCTAAGCTACCAAGTTGCTCCCCTGTAACTAAGTGAAGGACGTGCACCTGCAACTTCTCAACCTCATGAATGTCTCCTTATCTCCCCCTCACTCATCTCTCAGACTGTAAGGCCCCTGGGGGTAGGGACCCATCTTTAACTATTGATTGTGCAGTGCTGGGTACACTGCTGGCGCTATATAAACAAACATGCACATAAGTTCTCTCATCTTGGAAGAGATGAAATTCTCTTCTCTTGGGAAGTGTTTGGCTGGGCCCCTGAGCTAACCCATCCTAATGCAGAGGGGCGGGGAACTTTTTTCCCTCCCGGGGGGCCACTTTGAAGGTCAGAACAAGCTCAGAGGCTCATGAAGAAGTTGTTTCAGGGGTAAGTTCAGACAGAGGAGGGCCCAGCTTACAGATCTGTCCCCTGCCCTTGTGCGCACACTCCTCTGTTCCCTCCCCTCGAGCTCGGTTTTTCAGTGGTCAGGGGCTGGATCCAGGCACTGGAAACTGGCCAGAAAAAGAGGCCAAAAGCCAGATTTGGACCTTGGGCTGCACCCCTGGTATGCCAGACCTTAACTCATCGGAAATCTTCTCTTCCGCTAGCAGCTGGGTCGCAGAAGTGGATGCGCTTCAAATCCCACCCATTATGGCTTTCCCTTCCGAGAGCCAAGCCTGCTGAGAAACCTTGCTCCGAGCGAAGCACAGAGGAGCGTTCAGCCTGGGAAGCGATCGACTGGCTCCGTTCAGAGAGATGGAGGGAGGGCTCAGCCCCGCTGCAGCTGTTGCACCGAGTAGCCCAGAATATTCTTTTGTTTTAATTTATTCCCCACCCTTCCCCTAAGGCTCGGCTCCCCCCCGCCCTCCAACCCCGAGTGCTGCCCGATACAGCCATATGGACCAAGGGGAGCCTTTACTGCTACTCCACCCAGCTCACCAGACCTACCTGCTGTTGTCCTGGGTTCCAGGGATATGGAGCAGATCCTTACATAGGGTGTTAATATACATGACGGGCCCCCCATTCACCCCTTATGGCCCACCCGAGCCAGCATCTCACCCTGTGCATCCGTTTCTGGGCTGTCAGATGTGGGCCCAGCAGGCAAGCAAGATTGCCTTTCCCAGACACCACCTGGTAAAGCCTCTGTGCAAGAGAGGCAGCCACAGGCCAGGCCAGGCCAGGCCAGGCGCTCTCTTCTTCTAGCACGTGGGCTGCAAGGCCAGGACACATTTGCAACAGGTAATCTGTACGGGAGCACGACACACACGGCGCCTCTACGCCCCTTTAGGGGAAAGTCCAAGACAGCCCTGACTTCCCTGTCCCCCTCTCCAGAGAGCCTCCAATTAATCCTCTCTCTAGCGCTACTAGGCAGATGCAGCACTTTACAGCCACAATTTTTGGAAACAGGTCCCTGCCCCATGGGCTTACAATCCAAGATGGACATGGGTGGATGGGTAAAACACACACACACTTTCCAGATGGGGAACGGAGGCTGAGAGGTTGCGATTTGCTCAAGGCCGCCCAGTGAGTTCACTGGCTAGGGCAGGATTTGAACCCTGGCTTCCCAGGAAGAGTCCAGCACCTTATCCACTACCCCTCCTGCCTTCCCTTCCTCTGGCAGGTGGAGGTTGGGCCACCACGGCTCTCCAGGACTCTGGGTTTTGAACCAGAGGCGCCAAGGGAAAGCTTCGATTTCTCTAGGGCAGCTGGGGTGCCCTGGTAAAAAGCAGAAAAATAAAATAAATAAATCGGGTTTTCTGCCGACAGCCAGAAGGGGGCAGGGCACGGTGGCAGCTTGACACCGCCTTCCTCGTGTGGGCCCACCCCTATGGAGCGCTGCGAGGTCACGATGTTCCACAGGGGGCAGGGTTACGTCAAAGGGGCGTGGCAGCCCCATTCCCTGCCCCTTCCAGTAGGTTTTCACCCTCCTCTAGAATTGCCTTCTCCCTCCAAAAGGAAGCCCAGAGGTACCGGGAGCCCAGTTATCGCGTCTTTGAGCAAGGCTGCCCATGACTCTGGGACAGCGAGTTAAGAGCTCAGTTGTTTGCAAGGCTAGAACCATCCTCCGTGCAGACAGGACCAAGCAGGCGACACTTACTCAACATGGCTATAGTAGAGGGTGCCGTTGTTCTCCATCTGCAAGAGAGAGAAGAGCCAAAGGTATAAGACTTACAGGAGATTCCCCGATGGGGGGGGGGGGTCGACTAGATGACTTTCAAGGTACCTTTCAGCTTTCCAGCTCTGGGATCCCAGCTCCGGTTAGGTGCAAGGGCAGGCCGGATAAGAGACAAATGAAGGAAGTCACCGTGGGACAACAGGAGACTCCTCCAACCGGCTAGATGGCAAACAGGATCATGGTGTTGTGCGGGGAACAGGGCCTCTTGCCCACAGGGGAGACCAACGTGGACCAAGGGACTTCGGTCAGGAGGGTTCTCGAACATCCAATGCCAACAACGCTGGCTGGCTTGATTCAAGGCCAGTAGCCCAGCTGGGCTTAAAATCAAGGATTGGATCAGTTCTTGGGAGGACAGGTCCATTAATGGCTATTAGCCAAGATGGAACCTCTGACTGCCGGGAGCTCGGAGTGGACAAACAGGGGAGCAGGTCACTCATTAGGACCGGCTGGGTACTTCTTCCAAGCGACCGAGATGAGCCCAGCATCCTATCTGACAGTTCGTGCCAGACTAGGTCAGACCAATGGTCCTTTTGGGCCACTATGTTCAAAAGCCTGCTGGGTTCTCCCCGTCCCACCAGGCTCAAGCCAGTGTGGTCCCAGCACCCAGACCTACCAAGTCAACGTGGCAGTTCTGGCAGAGGTAGTGTCCCGCTGGGCTCTGGGTGATGTTCTGACACTCGCTGCAGACCAGCCTCCCATAGACTTTGGAGAAGAGAGTTGGGGCAAACACACCTGCCAGAGAGAGAGCAGTAGATTGAGAAGCCCGAGGGTCTGATTCAAGGCAGAGCAAAGAACAACAAATTGAAAGCTTCGGTCTAAAGATCAATTTCCCCCTTTGTGCTTGAGATCATTTCTAGAGACATGTGCACTCTTGCCGGTTGCCACTCTATTTACCTGTAAATCCACATGTTTAAAGGGTTGTATCAAAGAGATACAACAAATCTTAACGCTGAGGATCTAATACATGCATTTTACAAACAACGTAGCTGATCATTAGGACTGTCACAGCTTTAATCTTCGACAGTTTTAGCTTATTGTAAAACGGCGATTTATCCATCGCCGGTCCAGCTTATCAACTTTTTGCTGCTCTTCATATCAAGGTACATAGAGACGGCAACTAGGATTTGGAACACGCAAAAGGCCACCAGGGCGTGTGCCCCCCTGCTGGGCATCTCTTCTGGGGTCAGAGCCAAGTTAGGAGATTTCTGAACCCCTGGCGTCCAGCAGCACAGGACACCGCCACAAAAACGAAGGGACTAAATGGAACCGCCATCAAAGCAACACAACCAATAAGCTAGCTACGTCAGGGACTACAAAAATGTGTGTGTGTCTTTATTAACAACAAAAAAGTAATAAAATGATATAGATCCACTGTGACTATATACAAAGACCCAATGCGTTCTGGGAGGAAACCCTTCTTCGGGGATCTAATCAGTGGTGGTGTTTAATCGTGTCTATAGATCACACCAGCCAAGTGTCTCAGAGGAGAATTAAAATCTTTATCAGAGGAAAATATTCTGCTGAACTATCCTCCTGTATCCAAAGAGAAAACTGGGAATCCCCAGTCTAGTTCAGCAAGATGCCACTACGGTGTTCGGAGGAACAGCAAGATTGGGAAAGGGGAGTTCGTTTCCCTCTATTTTTTTATACATGGGTATACGGGGATGTTGCAACAGAATATTTTCCTCCGATAAAGGTTTTCATCCTCCTCTAGGACATTGACTGGACATGATCCACAGACATAGTTAAACAGCACTGATTAAATCCCTGAAGGGTTTCTTCCGGAAATACGTTGGGTCTTTGTATATATAGTCATTCAGTGGATCTATTGAGAGTTTTATTATTACTACTTTACTGTTAATAGTTACTAGGGATGGGACTTAAAGAGGCGGAAAGTGTTGTTTGGTTAAAACCGAGAGATCAGAGAATTGGGTCTCCGTCGGATCCCAGTTCTTGGATCATGCGTTCCCATTGACGTCAATGGGAAGAGGAGGAAACCTCCTCCACCCCCGTCCCACTCCTGGCCTCGGAGAGTGGGGGTTGGGATCCGTTACCCCTAACCCCCCCCACCGGCCAGGGTCCAGCTTTACCCAACCGCCAGGGCCCCTGTATTTTACTTGCCATTGCTGGTCCAGAGGGTGGGGGTCACAGCCACTGGTTGGGACACCAGCACTGCTACTGGCGGCCGGACCGCCTACGCTACTGACTGGTGTCGGGAGCCGGCTCCGCAGTCAGGCTGCCAAACCTTCTTCGCTGTGGGGTGGCGGCGAAGGCCCGGATGCCTAGCAGAGGAGGCAGCTCCTCAGCAGCGGAGGCGGCCTGGTCACTGGCAGCGGAACTAGCTCCTCTGCCAGGCCTTCCTTCTAATCTTATAAGTCTGGAGCTTGAAGATGCCACTGGACAGGCAGTGGTGCAGCACGCATGCACAAGATGGTTGCTAAGGCCATTCTGCGCATGTGTGGCCCTAATCAAAAATGGCACTGGCAGTGTCAGCGCCGTTTTGGAAGAGGGCTGCTGTTCTGCGCATGCATGGGGAGCCATTCCATGCATGTGCAGAACAGCGTCCCGCACATGCATGGAATGGCTCCCAGCGCATGCGCAGAACAGCAGCCCTCTTCCAAAAAAATGGCACTGACACTGCCGGCACCATTTTTGATTAGGGCCGTTCTATGCATGTGCAGCCTCTGTGGCCATTCTGCGCCACTGCCATTCCAGCGGTGTTTTCAAGCTCTGGATCTAGAAGAAGAATGAAGGCCTGGTTGTGGAGCTAGCGCCGCTGCCAGTGGCCAGGCCTCCTCTGCTGCTGGCTTGCGGCAGGAGCTGGCTCTGCTGCCAGGTGGCCGGGCCTCCTCAGCCACTTGGCAGCGGAGAAGGCCCGGCAACAGAGCCGGCTCCCGGCACCAGTCAGCAACTGAGAAGGCCTGGCCACCGGTAGCGGAGCAGGCAGCCCAGTTGGCTGCTGTGACTCCCACCCTGCAGACTGGCAACAGCAAGTCAAATACAGGGGTCCTGGGAGTGTTAGGGGTAACTGATCCCCACCCCCCTACGAGGCCGGGAGTGGGGCAAGGGTGGAGATGCAGTCTTAAAAGATTTGCTACACATTACTGACAGGAGCTACGCGCAAATGGATCCAGTCAATAGTTAACCTGGCCGGCTGCCGTTTCTTCCTGTCATCCCATTGTTGAGGCTTTTAGCCACATATGGGACATTGGGTCCCCCAAGACCAAAACTCTGGATCAGAGCAATGCTTTATTGGCAGGATTCTGCAAGTTTTGCATCGCTGTAATTGCAAAATTCCCATGGGAATTTTGCATTTGTTCAAGTTGTTGTAGAAATTGTTCCGGCCAGCTACTCAATGGGGCGCTGGCCAGCCCAGCCCGCTTCTGGAGAGGAGCAGACAATGAACACCTGGGGAAGAGAACAGATCCCCTCAGGCTAGGGCCCACATGATGTTTTGCTAAACTGATGCAACAGCATACTGGGAAATTCATCTGCATCGTTTATTTTGCTTGCAGAATTTAGAAAAAAAAGTTTGTACAATAGACACGACCTTACCTACTGGCCTCTGCACCCAAAGAGGGAGGGAGGTTTGGGAGTGATAAGGCAATGCATCCCCAGTGTCGTGTTTATATTAAGAGTGCCAGATTCTGGCCACTTACCTCCTACAGAAAGAAACAGCAGGGCAGAGCTGACCCCGGCCGACCGACTGTTGAATCTCTGCTCCTGATGCCGGATGCCGCCAATCACCATGCACAAGCCCTGAGACCAACACAGGATCCTGGGTTAGCAGCCCCCTGACCGGTACGCACAGAGACATGCGTCAACAGCAATACAGCTGGTGCGATTTGCCCTTCTTCTCCAAGGGCAGCTGCTCAATGGGATTGCCAGAACAGGAGCAGCTCTTTGCGAACGGACACCAGAATTTATGGATGAACTTTACAGAGAGGCAGGGTCATCAACAGCTGTGGGTCTCCCACTCTAAGTGGGAACAATTGGCCAGAGTTTGCCCACTCTCCAAGGAGACTTCCCAAAACGTGCTGGTTAGAAGATAGGCTGGCTTTGCCCTGGATGCACTACGTGTTGGTATCCCTCTGTGAATTGGGCTTTGCTTATTTGTCTCAAGATAATGTACATTTTATTTCATTCAAGGAAACTACCTCTATGCTTATGCAGATACAATATTTTTATGGATTGGGCATCAGTGCAAGTATCCCATATTGCTCCAGGCTATACGATTTGGAAAACTGGTATAGGACTGGAAAAATATTTGGACTCAGACCCTGCATTAGGTTTTAGAATGCCCACTGTTATCATGATACAAGGGCTCAGTTTGCTGCCATTTCCAACTTTCTTGAAGGCGTACTCGCCAATAAAAGTTGGTACGGCTTATGCCATCAAAAGACAAAAGGCTAATACGTTTGGCTGCCTTTGCTTGGAAGGCTGAATGTATTCGGAAGAGATTTCTAGCTTTATCTCCTACCCAGCTTTAGTTAAGATACTGTGTTCATGTATTTTTATCTTTTTGTTTTGGATTACTTTTTGGTTAGATTGCTCTTAGTATATCCTATACTATCACCTGTTTTAATACAGTGTTCATGTTTTTTATATTGTATATTTATACATGTTAGTTTGATGGCACAAGCTATTAATAACCTAGGTAGGTGATTATATTAGACACCTCTATATAACTATGGTGCAACCGCACCTTGAATATTGTGTGCCGTTCTGGTCGCCCCATCTCAAAGATGATATAGTAGAACCTGCTGAGGTACAGAGAAGGGCAACAAAAAGGATCAAGGGTTTGGAACAGTTTCCCCTATGTAGATAGGTTGGATAGGTTGGGGGCTCTTCAGCTTTGAGAAGAGACGGCAGAGGGGATTGTAGTTTATAAAATCACGAGTGATGTGGAACGAGTAAAGAGGGAGTGGTTATTTACCATCTCAAGTAGTACTAGAGCTAGGGGACACTGAATGACGCTAACCAGAGCAGATTGAGCACAAAATGAATCACCCCATTATGACCAGTTGGGCTCTTCTCCACAGCAACTGAGATTGGCTGCTGTCACAAATCGGATGCTGGGCTCGATGGACCATTGGTCTGATCCAATATGGTACCGATTATATACTTACGACAAAGAGGGCTCTTTAGCTGATAAAAGCTCGTCTAGGAGCGATAGGAGGATAAAGGTGAGCTTGAGCCTCTTCCAAAGACATTGCAAGACCAAGCATTTAGCCAAGTTGAGACAGTCCGGTCCAATACAGTCTTAATAGAAATGTTTATACAGTTTCTATTTCTATGGGTTTTATTTTATATGTATATCTATTTGTGTCCTTACCCATCCCGAGCCTTTGTGCAAGTGCGGGTTATAAAATTAAGGAATAAAATCATGAATAGTGCAAATCTAAGTAAGCCACTCCCTCTCAGGTAACCCCTAGCTGTAGTGTTACTCAAACAAATAGGCAGCAAGGATTAATAATAAAAAATTAAACTATATAGCTATACTAGAGTACTTGTTCACACATACATGTTAACCTGTGGAATTCCCTGCCTGGGGATGTTGCGAAGGCCGGTAGCATCACTGGGTTAACAAGAAAAAGCGATTGGCTAAGTTCAAAGGATCAGTCCATCAACAGCTATTTAAATGCATATGCCGACCTTTCTAGAGGCTTAGGGTGGCTCAGCTTGGTTGGGTGTGCAAGACCTCACATTCTGTGTCTCCCTAAATCTCTGGAAGTGAATGGTTAGGGTGGATCATTCCATACAGGGCCATTTCTTTGGACACCAGGAATCACAGAATTTAAGGGTCATCTAGTCCATCCACTCCTCAAGCATCTGGTGTTGGCCCGTTGAGCTGGCTGCCCCGTTGTAAAGCCACGTAGATAAGGGCTTGCACTTGGACCTGGGAGACTCGAGTTAAAATCATCTTAGCTGTGAGCTTTCTGGGTGGCCTAGAGCAAGTCACTCTCACAGCCTTAGTTTTCCCCATAATGACGGGCTACCTCCCAGGATAAACTAGATAAGGATATTTATAAGAGATTTCTATCCCGTCCCTCCAGCCCACTGCCCTGTGGGCGGTGAACAACTCAAAACAATTCACAACCAACATCCGCCCCCGAACCACCCCCCTCGCCAAAAGTCTGGTGGAACAGCCAGGTCTTACATAAACATCGAAACAGGAGGGTGGGGGCCAACCGAGCCTCCTCCGGGAGCGAATTCCACAGCACGGGGGCGGCCACCGAAAAAGATCGAACATCGGTGGCCACCTGCCTCGCCCGGGGAACCTCCAAAAAGGCTCCTCCCACAGACGATCTCAGCGTTCACACAGGCACATGGGGAGTGAAGCGATCCTGCAGGTAAGCACTTTGAACACTGAAATAAAGAGGCTAACGACTGGGTCAGAGCGATCCCAGCAGGTGTTTCTCTAGGGCCAGACTTACCGGGACGAAGAGGACGCAGCCCAGCAGGGTCCCCGTCAAGGCCGCCTTCACAATCTCCTCGTAGCACTTGTTCCCTTCCCGTGCCCCCTTGATGAGTGCCGTGATGTAGAAGGTCAGCTCAGTAATGGATCCAAAGGTAGCGTTCACAACAGCCCCAACGGCAAAGTTACTCTGTGCAGAGATGCTGAAGCGCACAGAACAAAGGGTTAGCTGTCTGTGTCTGTGTCTGTGTCTGTGTCTGTGTCTGTGTCTGTGTCTGTGTCTGTGTCTGTGTCTGTGTCTGTGTCTGTGTCTGTGTCTGTGTCTGTGTCTGTGTCTGTGTCTGTGTCTGTGTCTGTGTCTGTGTCTGTGTCTGTGTCTGTGTCTGAGCCCCGGCACAGTAGAGCACGTCGGGGTTCGGTTATCAGTGCAACCTTGTGTCTATGAACGCTGCGGTCAGAGCCTCATTTCTAATGAACTACAATTCACTTTGGGAAAAGTCCCTATAGAAGCATTTCCAGGATATTTCTACCCAACGCCCCCTCCCGCAAGCATTTGCATTCACTCACCCTTATGCCCCTCAGCCAGTCCCTACTACCAGACATAATTTCTAAAGCACTACTAGGCACATGCAGCGCTGTACAGAGACACAACGCAAGACAGTCCCTGCTCCAAGGAGCTTACAATCTAGATACGACATGGAAACAAACCGTTAAAGCCAACCAAGGCAATAGATAATTCATGGACTACAGGGTGCCATTTGTTCAGTATTTGATTTGTTCAGATTAAGATCATGATTTAAAGGCAACCTCAAAGAAGTGGGCCTTTAAGCTGGAGTCGAATATGGACAGGGAGGGGGCCAGGTGCGCTGCTTCAGGACGATTGTTCCAGGCATATGGTGCAGCAAGGTGAAAGGCACGGAGTGGACGATAAAGGAGGAGGGAACAGAGAAGAGCACCTTGCCTGATGAGCAGAGGTCATGAGTAGGGGTGTAGGGGGGAGATAAGGGAGAGAGGGGCTGCAGAGCGAGGACATTTATAGGCACGTAGAAGCTTGAACTGTATACGGAGAAGCGGATGGAGAACCAGCGCAGTGACTTGAGGGAGAGGGGTTACGTGGTCGTACCGGCATGCAAGGCAGGAGAGTCTTGCGGCTGAATTTTGAAATCGACTGAAGCGGAGACCGGCTCTTGTAAGTCTCCCACTGAACCATCTAAGCAGGGAGGGGACGAGGGCATGGATACGCGTTTCGGTTGCGTGGTTCAGAAAGGAAGGGATGGATTTTAGTAGCGTTATAAAAAGAAAGCAGCGACAGGTTTTGGAGGAGAGCAGAGAAGGAGAGAGCGGAGCCAAACACGACCCCAAGTTTCTGGGCTGAGGAGACAGGAAGGATGACCGTCCCCATTATGAACACACCCTCCCAGTGCTCTCTGCCCATCATCTATGCCCCATGGCCAAAAACTGTAGCTATCCTACTCCCGCCCAACGGCCATTTGAGGGGGGGGTAGGCAGGAGTGGGACGCCAGCCCTGCCCCGTAGTAGCAGCCATTTCAAGCTCCTTCCCAAGCATCTGCAGTGCCCCCCACCAGGCTCTAGAGATGCTGCACGAGTCTCGAGGGGCGAGTATGGGCTTCTGGTGCCCTGAATGCAGAAGCTGCTCCAATACTCAACTCCAGGCAGGTCCTTACCCAGGACTAAAGAAAGGGTGTGCGTGCCATTTACTCAGGCCCATTTACAGAAATTTGGGAGCCTGGTACATTCTGATAGCGGGGGGAAGGCTACCCCCACCCTTTCCCCCCCTCTTCCATGGCTTAGTAGCCAACCATGATCATTTCTGGAGAGGCTAGTACTTCACTTGCACAAATGCCAGCTCCTGTCGTCACTCCATCTACGGAAAGCTTTCCTTCCAAAATTCTTGTAGTTCTGAGGGGCCCTTGAGCTTGAAGGGGGGGGGGGTTGGTCCAATTGTACCTGGAGGGTGGCAAATGTAACCCCGATATTTAAAAAGGGATCCAGAGGTGATCCTGGAAACTACAGACCAGTAAGCTTGACGTCTGTGCCGGGCAAAATGGTGGAAACCATCATTAAGGACAGAATGACAGGGCATGTTGACAAACATGGCTTAATGGGGAAGAGTAAACCCGGATTTAGTAAAGGTAAGTCATGCCTCACTAACCTGTTAGAAGTCTTTGAGGGTATAAATAAGCATGTGGACAAGGGAGACCCAGTAGATATAGTGTACCTGGATTTCCAGAAAGCATTTGATAAGGTCCCGCTTGAGAAAATTAAAAAGTCATGGGATAGGAGATAGTGTCTTACTATGGATCAGAAACTGGTTGAAAGATAGAAAGCAAAGGGTAGGACTAAATGGTCAGTTTTCACAATGGAGGGATGTAAAGAGTGGTGTGCCTCAGGGATCTGTATTGGGACCGGAGCTGTTTAGTGTATTAATTAATGATTTGGAAAAGGGTGTTAAGAGTGAAGTGATCAAATTTGCAGACGACACCAAGTTATTCAAGGTAGTTAAAAAACACGAGCAGACTGTGAGGAACTGCAACGGGATCATACGACACTGGGTGCCTGGGCATCTAAATGGTAAATGAGATTTAACGTGGACAAGTGCAAAGTGATGCACGTAAGGAAAAATTATCCAAACTGCGTACACAATGCTGGGTACTAAACTAGGAGTTACCACTCAGGGAAAGGATCTGGGGGTGGCTGTGGATAATACAATGAAATCCACAGCGCAGTGCGCAGTAACAGTCAGAAAAGCAAACAGAATGTTTGGAATTATTCGGAAGGGGACAGAGAATAAAACTGAGGATGTCATAATGCCTCTATACAAATCAATGGTGCGACTGCACCTGGAATATTGTGTGCAGTTCTGGTCGCCCCATCTCAAAAAAGACATAGCTGAACTAGAAAAGGTGCAGAGAAGGGCAACAAAAATGATCCAGGGCATGGAAGGGCTCCCATATGAGGAGAGGCTTGGTAGGTTGGGGCTGTTCAGCTTGGAGAAAAGACGACAGAGGAGATAGGATAGAGGTCTATAAAATCACGAGTGGTGTGGAACTAATAAACAAGGAGCAGTTATTTACCCTCTCAGCTAGTACAAGAACTAGGGGACGCTCCATGAAACTCATGGGTGGTAAGTTGAAAACAAATAAAATAAAATATTTTTTCACTCCGCATATAATTGGGTTGTGGAATCTCCTGCCAGAGGCTGTGGTTTAAGGGCCAGTACTAGAGCTGAGTTTAAAAGAGGTTTGGACAAGTTTCTGGAAGATCGGTCTATTAGCAGCTATTAGCCAGACAGGATCAGGGAACATGACGGGAGCGGAGGGAAAACAACGGAATGGATCCCCCATTGTGACCTGTTGGGTGCTTCTCCCAAGCCACCGTGATTGGCCACGGTCGGAGACAGGATGCTGGGCTAGATGGACCGTTGGTCTGACGCAGTACGGCACTTATGTTCTAATCCCCGGAAGAGGCCTCACCCAGGCGTGATACCAAAGACCCTGAATTTGAGAGGCTGTGGATTGAACTTGGGACCTTATACATGCAAAGAATGCGCTTGGTCACTTGAGTCATGGCCCATCCCACATTTCAGGAGCGTGAGGGCACTATAGCGACTCAGCAAATTTTTGACCCAGCTTTGCCAGGAACTGGCGAGAGACTTGGGCTACAAAAAAATCACAGTTAACTAGTCCGCTGCAGAGGCGAGAAACCGTCCTTCCAGGAGTCTGCCCGAGGGACCTGGCCGCTTACTACTCAAGCTGCAGCCAGGTTCCCCCAAGTTCCTGGGGGGGGAAAGAGGAGGAGTTTCCCCTTACCTGGCGATGGCCATGCCAATATAGTAGGAAAGAGGCATGATGGAGAGCAGGGCCAGTGTGAACTTGACGGCAGAGCCGGTGAGGCGGTTGTGGCTGTCCACGTAGCCCAGGACCAGAGTTATAATCACCAGCGGCAACAGGTCTGAATTGCAGCTAGTTCAGGAAAAAAAATGCTTCAGTCTGCCCCTATGGAAGCAGTCTCTCTCCCCCCACCCCCAATCTCCTCATCACTACCCTGTAACTGCCAACGTCTGCTTTACTGCCTGGACGTATGCCGACTGCTCTCTTCCTCCCGACCTTCCAAATCCCACCTAAAATCCTACCTTTGCCAGTAGCGGAACGGCTAAGCACGCAGTACCTGGAACAGATGGTAGGGGGAAGACAAGACCCCGATTCTCGCCTCGTCTCAGCCTGATACTCACTGGGCGACCTTAGGCCAGTGACAATATTCTCTCAGCCTACCCTACCTCACCGGGTTGTTGTGACGATTAAAAGTGGTGTTAAAGTTTATTGATTTTTATGCTGTGTGTAAAGGACCCTAAGTACTATGTCAGGGCGCTATATAAAACCAAAAGATGATTATTATTCCATCGGGCTTTCCCTAGCACCTCACCCCTACCCACTGCTCATAGACACTTCCTCTAATGCCCTATCATTCAGGGCTCCCTTCCCTGCCTTCTAAGCTAAGCACAGGCCCCTGGCAATGCATCGCCGATGGCATTCATCAGAAACGTAGCCCGCCCCTTACTCCAGTCCCTGCTCAGCCAAAGCCAGAGATCCATTAAAAAAAAATAAAAACCCAGAAAGCTCAGCGCCCAAACCCCAGAGAGGCCAGGAATCGGCCGTCACAACAACAAGGAGATACCAAGAGCCTCCATTTCTTGCTCACGAAGTTCTCAACTGCCTTGACCGGCCTCACCCCTCGGCGGGCTTGGAAGCCAGAACCCCAGCTCAAAAAGGATACTGACAGCGAACACATTGATCCCATCCACGGCGTATTTGTAGTAGTAGGCGTTGACGGCGTGGTAGCAGCAGAGAATCACTTCCCCGTCCAGGGGGACCTGGGTCTGAGGGGGGGCAAGAGAAAGCCTGAGTGACTCTTGGGACATGCAGGTTGGATTAGGGTCTCCTTTCACCTCTAGAAGGGCAGTGAGCCTCTCTCTCTCTCTCCTCTTAGGGGGCATTAGGAGAGGTCCACGTAGATAGGAGCGTGGGGGCAGGGGCTCAGGAGGAGGATGGTTCAGACCATGGAGCTACACAAAGTGATCCATCTTCCTCCTAAATTCATGCCTCTCCTCTCAAGGCTTGAGGGGGGAAGACGTTCGATCCAGGGACCAGATCTGGGTTATGTACTGTAACCCACCCTGAGCTTTAAAAAGGGAACCGGGGGAAGAGGAATGCACAAAAATGTGAATAAAAAAATAAATAAATAAAAATCAGCCAGCCATGAGCTGGATCGTGCCTAGGGGTCAGGAGTTCCCTTCCCTGATGTAGGGGAAAAAACCATTCCTATCGTGGGATGAGTCTGTCCGAGGTCTTCATCTACAATTGGTCTAGTAACCAACTGGACGCCCTACCCCACCCACCCCACCCAAATCCAGAATCATACAAACTGTCCAGCCACACAACACCCCCATATCTTCCCTCCCCCCCCCCTCACTGTCACTCCCTCCCTCCCAAACATAGGGCAAGTATGGATGTAACTTTGGACTCCCTAGACCACCCTTACCTTCCTCAGGCGCTGGATGTGCACGTGCTCTGGGGGCAACAAGAGGACTTTGGTGACGGTCCGTGCGTTCATCTTGGCGATGGGGATAACGAACACCAAGAACCAGGCGATGAAGCAGATGAGCCCATGGACAACAGCCAGCAGCGGGTAACCCAGCAACAGCCAGACGTAGGTGCTGACCCGGCGCTGGTGGGGAGAGGAGGAGGAGGAGCCAGTGAGGAAGGAAGACAGGATACTGGAGAGCCGTTCTGATCATCCCCATGGAGGCTCATCCACCTCGCCCGTCGCTTTGACCACGTGCAGCCTCTCCTCTCCTCTCTCCACTGGCTTCCCCTTCCTGAGCGTCTTCTGCACAAGCTCCTCGTCTTCACCTACAAAGCCCTTCACAACCTCGCTCCCCCCTACCTCTCTGCCCTGATCTCCCTCTGAACCCCTGTTCGAGCACTCCGCTCCTCTTCCATCCCCTCCCTCACTCTCCCTCCCACACCTCCCCTGCTCCCCCAACTGCCTTCATCCCTTCTCCCTCGCTGCCCCACATGCCTGGAACTCCCTCCCTGCCCTCATCCGCCTGGCCCCCACCCTCCAAATCCCTCCTCAAAACCCACCTCTTCTGCTCTGCCCTGCCTAACTCCGGCTAATCATCCCCACCCAGGATTATCCCCCACCTGCTATCTGCAAACTCCCACCTTACTGTAATCAAGCCAAGAACGTGTACCTGAGCTCTCACATCCTCATGATTGTCGCATCCCTTGTCTCTCCCTCTGTTCCCCCTTCCCTGTCTCCCCTCCCCCCGTCTTTAGATTGGAATCTCTCGGGCAGGGACCGTGTCTATTTTATCCTTTGTAAAGTGCCAGGTACATCACTGGTGCTATATAAATGCTTATAATAATAATAATAATAATAATAATAATAATAATAATAAGGGGTGTGGGTAATCTAGACATGGGCACATGGCAGAGAAGGGTTGATGCCGTGGATACCCCCCCAAAAGAGGTGGGGCACAGGCATGGTTTGGTGGCTTTGTGATGTTTGCATGGGGTGGAGTTTTTTTAAGTGACTTCGAGTCCTCCCCTTGGAGATGACCACCCCTTACCCCTTCAAACAAGCAAGTCATTTTATTTAAGTCAGGGGCTGGATTTCAAAGGGGCAGAAACAGAAGCGCAGCCCAGCATCAGGCCAACCAATTCATTTTGGTCTCCCCAAGAATGAAGTGGCGTGCATCCCCGATCTAGCCCAAACACGCTTGGTCCCTGGACGGGTACGGCACCCACAAAACCACCCTATCCCCGGTCTGGCTGCAGCTGCCTTCTGGTCATACTGATTGCAGCACAGCTGGGTTGGGAAGGGCCTTGGTGGAACTCCTCCCCCAGTCCCGATTCCCAGCTCCACCAGGGATCACAGGTCTTTGGAGACAAGATCCCTCTCAGCTCACTGCCAAGGACAAGTTTCCCAAGCAAAACAGACCGGGTTTGTACCCTCAGGTCACCAAGGCCCAAAGCTAGTTCCTCGAACCATCCACCATGCCCAGTGAACTAGACACAAGCCTCAGGGACATGGTGCCCGCAGTAGAGGCCTCACCCAGTGAGACACGTCTGCCGGTCTCTCAGGATCCGAGTAAACGCTGGAATCCATCTTCTGTCTGGTGAGGAGCGGGGTCACCTCCGTCCCCTCGTTCACTTCCGAGATGACTTCGCATTTACTGAACCTCATGTTGCAGGGCAGAGAGGAGGATTTGGTCTAGAGGAGGTTGGGGGGAAAGTAGATTAGAAAGAGCCTGAACAGGGGGCATGGTGACAGGAAGGCCTTCATACCAATCCCTACACCCACCATGGCCGCCCCGCCGTCTGCCGGCCAATTCCAAGGGTGCAAACAAAGAGGACATTAGCTACCCAGGAGCAATCGTTTCTCCATCACATTTACTACATGGCCTGAATTTCAGGATGCGCGACTGCTACATGGTGCATGCACACACACCCCAACCACTCATGATGGACACCGAGGAGATGTGGAGCCCGCCCGCCCGCCGGGGAAGCAAAGCATGCCCGGATCGTTGTCACGATGTCCGTTTGCACACAGCTTGTGCGTGCGCAGGCTGGTGGCCACCCAGGGCCATAGAGATGTGGGTAGCACCGGATGGTCAATGGAGTGTCTGCTTCCGGCACATCTCAGTGGTAGCAACAATGCATTGTGGGCAGGGAGAGAAAGGAGACTGGTCTAGAAAGGAGGCGGTGGGAGGCAGCTGGCGAGGGAGCACTGAAGCAAGAGGAAGCCACGCACGAGGGGGAAGGCCCGTTCGGTCGGAGATTTCTCCATTTCAAGGGGAGCACTCGCGCACCAGCTCGTAGCACCGTGTTCATTTACACCCTCTGTCTAGTGCAGAGAACTCCTCCTCCTCCTCCTCATCTCTTTCATAGCGCTACTAGGCGTACACATTACTTTACAGTCACAGATTGGCAGAGGGATCTCTGCCCAGTGGGCTGACAATCTAAGATGGACATGGGTGAGGGAACACGGGGACAAACATATATTCCCATTTTAGAGATGGGGAAACTGAGGCCGAGAGGCTGACTTGCCCAAGGGCACCCAGTGCGTTCACTGGGTGAGTTTTAAAGTCTGGTCTCCCAGGTCCAAGTCCAGCACCTTATCCCACTAAACCATGCCGACTCTTGCCGAGTCTCCTGGAGAACCAAGATGGCGGCTATCTCAGGCCATGTACCAGCTCTGCCTAACGTCACCTTCCATTTAATGCAGACACTTCACTGCTGCTTTTCTCCCAAAACAAGGTAGAGGCAGAAAGAATGCCCACAGAGCAGGACCCTCCGTTTGTCCTGCTCACCGATAGCCCCACATTGCATTCGCTGAGACACCAGAGCCTAGGTCAGGGGTGGGGGAGCCTTTTCCTTCCCAGGGGCCACTCTGAAAGCTTGCACAAGCTCGGAGGGTCGCACAGAAGTTGGAGCTGGGGTGCTTAAAGGATGCACTCAAAGTAAGGAGGGTCCAGATCATGGATTTGGGCCACGGAACTTTCCCCGATCCTTGTTTGCAGGACCTCCTCCCTCCCCTGGAGCTCAGGTTTTCAGTGATTGGAGGTAAGAACTGGATCCAAGAAGTGGAAAAGGGGCCACAAACTTGCCACGGGCCACATTTGGCCCCCAGGTCTGAGGTTCGGCCTAGTGGGTAAGAGGTTTGACTTGAACTGGGAGATCCGGAGTTCAAATCCCACCTTCGTCAGAGGGGTGGTCTTTAGCAAGGTCATTCTCAGCCTCCGTTCCCGTAAGGACGACCCACCTCGTGGGACTGTTTGTGAGGGGGAACTGGTAAGAATTGTAAAGCACGAGGGATAGGAATTTTGGTTGCAGAGAAAACCAAAAGTAGCCGAAAGTGGCCATTTCAGATTAATCTGAAGTTTTGGTTCTTTTGTGGTTTCAGTACTATTGGAACTTTTGCATTGATTTTTGTACCGGATTTTTAACATTGCAGTTTGTCCCCCATTGAAAAACTGCAATGTTAAAAATCCGGTACAAAAATCAGCACAAAAGATCCAATAGTACCGAAACCGAAATTCATGAGAACTGAAACCGAAATTGACCAAAACTGAAATTTTGCCTGGAGTCCCATCCCTACAAAGCACTTTGGATACTGAAAGTGCTGTCCTTAAAAAGGAACTGCACTGAACTGAAGTGGGAAGAGCCACTTGCGTCTAGAGCAAGAAGAGAGAACTACTGCTCCAGGGAAACCAATGCCAATCTGGGGTCATAAACACGACTATCCTCCAAGCAGGAAATTCCCCCTTGACAGCCGATCCTCCCCACCCACCATACACCACTTGCCTTTACCTTCTGGATCACTTTCCCAAAGGGCCAGAGAAAATATCCGGCAAGTTTCCAGCACAGCTTCCCTGGCAGAGAGAAAGCAGAGACATGTCTGGTCACCTGAGAGTCAGAGGGGGTTCTGCTAGGACATACAAAGCTCACTCCAGAGGAGGAGGAGGTGGTGGTTTACCGAGGGGCAGGGCAACTTTGCCCATGTGGAAGACAGCAGTGACCAGCAGTCGTGACATGGTCAGTGAAGAGCAGGCTACACCAGTGGCTCCCAGACTGCAAGGGCCGCCCTGGTGGGCCTCTGCTGGTTGTCACTGGTAGAGTTTAGTACCATGACAAGCACCTGATTACATGAAAGAGAAAAAAAAAGAAAGAAAGAAAAAGTCTGGAATCATCATCGATTGCCAATTGGTAAATCAGGACCCAAAAGGTGGCAGGTTGAAGCAAGTACTGAAAATGTGACCGATTTAACCTTTTTTGCGGGTGCTCATCTCTAGCCCCCGAAGATGGGGACCAGAGGTGGTCACGGCCCATCAGCGAAAGTGTCGAGCACCTTCAAGGTTTGACCAGACTGGTCCGTCTCAGGAGGATGTCACGGGTACCGTCACGTACAGCGACACTGCCCAAGGGGGCTAGGCTGCCGAGAGACAGAGTGGCTCTCCTGGAGGAGCCCTGGCAAACAAACCACCCACCGTAGGGTGCTCCCAGAATGGTCAGGAACATCACGACAGAGACCAGGACGTACAGCAAGGCAAGCCACCAGCCGAAGAACAGCAAATACAGGATATTCCCACACGTAACCGTGGAGCCTGGGAGAAGAGGGAACCAAAACAGAGTCACGATGGGTCTCGGCAGGAAGTCTGCAGAGTCTCCGTTACACCCAGCTGTTACACCATAAACCCCGCCAAGTATTCCCTGTTGGCCTCGGATCATTTCAAGGGACTAAAACAGGAGGCCTTGCTACCAGAAATCCTAGGCAAGTTACACTTGAGTGTTGTTGGTTGTTTTTTACATGTTCTACCGACTACATGCAAAGCCATGTAGTTGGGGGCCAGGGTATTTTGTAAATAAAATAAATTCTGCCGCTATCTGACCAAATGCAACCCTTTATGAACACCGCTGCAGTCACAGCAGCACCCGATTCATAGGACCCTGGGGGGTCATTCCCACCAGAGATTTCCGGTGATGAGTCTGCTCCACAGCCACCATGTGCTACCCGACACCATAGTGGATTCGGGAGCTATGCTGCCTGGAAGTGAAGGACACGGCAATTCTCCTGTCACCACTGCAGGCAGAAAGCCTCATTTGTCCCCGTCCCCTGGATCCCAGGAAGCAGCCACCGACAGCGTCAGCTCCCTCATCACTTCTCCCACCACTGCTGCTCTGCAGGAGAAAACTCCTGTCCCAGGGGCAAGTCCCCAGAAGCTGCCACCGCTCCTGCCCCTCCCAACGGCTCATGGGTAACCAGCAGGTAGCTGCTAAACTAAACTGCCTAGCAGAGTCAGACCAATGCTCCATCTTAGCCCAGTATTGTCACAACCTGACACGGCAGCAGGGGTTTCAAATTTGGGTCCAAATTTGGCTCTTCCAGGGTCTCCGGCAGAGGTCATCCCGGTGTGCTACCCGAGACCCCTCCAAGCCCCCAGCAGAGGCCTCCCCCAGGCGTGCTATCAGGGATCCCGAGGTGGAGATGCCAGGGATTGAACCCGAGACCTTATACATGCAAAGCACGTGCTCTTACCACTTGAGCTACGCCCCCTCCCATGAGCCGTCTTGTGTAAAGACTGGTGCACAACCCATTATGTCAAGGATGGGGGGGCTTGGAGCCAGGGGCCAAATGCAACCTGTGGCTAGTTTTTTTATTTGACCCCTTGATTCCGTTCCTGTATCTGGTCCCTTGATCCAGTTCCTATCCCCAAGGACCAAAAGACTAAGCTAAGGGGAAGGGAGCAGAGGGCACGCACCCAAGGATAGAGCCATAATCTGGAGGCTCCTCTTCCCAAGTGCAGCCCCCAAGCACCTCCATCTTCTATGCAGCCCTTGGAGCTTGTACTAATTCTTCAATGTGACCCCTGGGAGGGGGGAGTTCCCCCCTGTGCTCAGGATTGCCTGTGTTGGCACCAAGTCCTGGACATTCTGTTAATGCAGCGTCCACTTCCAGGGCAAAGCGGAGAAGAATTGGCAGAGGCAGCTCCCATTTCCTACCTGCAACGCTTTTAATGACGTTCAGATCCGAGTACAGCTCTTTCACGATCTCCGACCGGTCTTCCCATGGCCTGGCAGTCACATGACTCTTCCATTTCTTAAAGCCAAACTATCAAAAAGGAGGAAAGAAAAAATAAATTACCTAATCATTAACATTTCTCTGTTTGATCCTGAAATCTGTAGGGGTCTCTTGGGTCCCGTGCTGGGTCAACATTTTGACCAACGGCTCTCTCTTGCGCCCTAGAAGTATCACTTCATTATTCCCCAGAACACAGGTGCCCAGATGGGCAAACATCCAGGGGTGGAACCTAGCAAACTGAGCAGGGAGTTATTTACCCTCCCAAATGGTACTAGGAATAGGGGACACTCCATGAAGCTAACTGGCAGCAGATTTGAAATAAAAATTATTCCCCCCACTTAATGCACAATCAACTTGTGGAACTTGTTGCCAAAGAATGTGGTCAAAGCCAGTAGCGTAGCTGTTTTTTTTAAACAAAAAAAGGATTTGATAAAAAAAAAAGGAGGGTAGGTCCACTAACAGTTATTAGCCAAGTTGGTTGGGGGACAGAGTCTCCATTGGGAATTGGGAGTGAACAACAGGGAATGGATCACTCGAACGTGTGTTATGACACGTTGGGTACTTCTCCAAGTGACATCGGAGACAGGATGCTGGGCTGGATGGATCATTGGTCTGACCCAGTAAGTGGCACTTCTGTCCTTAAAACAATTGTTCCCCGTGCTTACCATTTGTTAAGCTTTGACATCATTATGCCTCCTCTGCTATTAATAGGACACCAGCCGCCTGCCTGACACCAAACAGCAATATAGCTGGGCATTATTTCGGTTTTATTCCTGAAGCATTTGCACACAGCACTAAACCAAAATTATTCAGAAGAGAGAAGTACGTACTGCCAAAGATTCCTCCAGCGGGTTTTGTCAAAGCAACTGTGAACCCTTGTCAGGGGGAGGGTAGTTGTCTTGGTTCATGGATATCTGACAGGATCAGGGAACAGGGTGGGAGCTGGGGGGAAAAACAGGGAATAGATTCCCCCATTGTGACCTGTCGAGTGCTTCTCCCAAGCCACCGTCGGAGACAGGATGCTGGGCTAGATGGACCATTGGTCTGACCCAGTATGGCACTTATGTTCTTATCTGATGGGGAGGTGGGCGGTAGAGTTATTGGTTTACACAGTCTGAATGCTGCTAAAGGGGATTTAATTAAACCCAGGGCTGAAAGAAGAATGCATTTCATTCCCACGAAACCTGCCAGCATGATCTCAGGAGGACATGCCCTTTTCAAAAACGGTGCAGATGCAGCCTGTGCCATCTTGGAAAAGGGCTGCATGCACAGAACAGCCCCAGAAGTCCTTTCGTGCATGTGTAGTGTTTAATTTTTTTTTAAAAAAAATTGAGACTATCACAAGGATGATTAATTCTTGGCTCAGTCTCGATCAGGAAAATCTGAGTCCCATTCTCGGTGAGATTTTCTCGATTGGAGAGATCATGTTTCAGCTCCGATTTAAAACCCAAGTAATGACTTCCATTTACCCATTTCTCAAAACGTAACCTTGGCAGCAACCACAAAGAAAAAGCCACCTTTTCTCACAAACCTCTCCCTTATTCTCTACAATTGCACTGCAAGGGCCTCCCCTCCCAAAGACAAGATCTTTCATATCCTGCGTGTGGTTAACACATGTTCTCTGCAGCAGGCTGAGTCTGCAAGTCAGTCAACCTTCGTTCCAGATGGGAGATTAAAGTGCGCAACTCATGCTATGAGAACGCCTGAAGAAGCCATTTATAGAGATGCCGGCTCTGACGCTTTCCAGAACAAGGGATTCTTTTTTTTTGCTTATCGGAAGAGCAAATCATCCTCACTTTTAATTGATTTCCTCTGGCCTTTTGGTTCCTTTATCTTGGCTCCCATGAGGGTACTTTCAAAGCGTCCTCCGATAACTACCAACAGGGAGAGATGCCCACAAAGCCAGACATGGATTAGATGCATTCCTCTATTCCCACGCCTCAAGATCCTTCTCACTCCAAGAGCAGCATCCTGATGTCTGTTTCTATTGAAGCATCTGCCCCTGCCCCCCTCCGGTAAAAAGGGAGATAAAAACAACTTCTCAGAAAGCCTTAGTAGCATTTGCTCCCCTCCAGAACTGGGAGACATTCTAGGAAGCTAACTGGCAGAAGATCTTAAACAACAAACAAAACGAAATCCTTTTTCCACTCCGTGCACAGTTAACTTGTGGAACTTTCTGCCGGAGGAGGTTGCCAGAGCCAGTAGCCAGGCTTTAAACAGGGATTGGGTAAATTCTTGGAGGATAGGCCCATAAAGTAGTCAGCTGGGTCAGGGGATTCAACCTCTGACAAGGAAGAGATCACTCCATTATGACCTGTTGGGCACTTATCTGAAATGAAGGAAGGTGGCCGCTGTCGGAGACAGGATGCTGGTCTTTACACCCCATTGGTCTGATCCAGTACGGGACTTATGTTCTTAAAGCAGTTGTTCCTCTTCCCTACTGGTGACCTTTGACATTATTGTGCCTCTAACTATAACTAGGACTGCTCAATGTCAGACACATGGCTGGTGTTCTATTAAAGGAGAGCCCTTTTTCTCCTCCACTGATGGGTTTTTATTTATTTATTCAAAACTTATATCCCGCCCCTCCTGCCCAAAAGGTAGCTCGGGGCGGCGAACACACACACAAAAAATAATTCAACAAAACATTTTAAAATAAATCTACAAATTTTAANGCAGAAGCAGTTGGAGCAGGAACAGGCCACTGGAGGAGACACAGGTTCCGCATGTGCCCAACGAATTTGGCATGCATTGTGCTTCTAAGGCAGACGCAAGAGTGTGAGTGGAGAGAGGGGCAACCTATGCAGTTAGGTGTGCAGCCAGCCCATGAGGACAGATGGCCAATAGTGGCCAGTAGATGGTCATGTGTGTTGTACAGCCAATTCTTGCTAGAACTGCAGGAATCTGCCATTCTCCATGGCCCTTATGTCCCCCCCGCTTCTAGTGCAAGAGCTACCAACCCTCACCCCCCCCTAAGCAGTTTATTACTATGCTATATCGGTGTTTTCTATGGCCACCTATGCCCCCACCCTGCCCTCACCTATATTTGTTTATTTTATTTTTATTTTATAAAAGATTTTCATCCTGTCCCTTCTGCCCGCAGGGCAGCTCGGGGCAGTGAACAACAAATTAAAACAATAAAAGCAATTTAAAAGTTAAAAATCGCATATGCAGGAGCAAAAACAACTCCCCCATCCCAAACCCACCCCCCTACCCTGCCAAAAGCCTGGCAGAACAGCAAGGTCTTACACAAACATTGAAATGACAGGAGGGTGGGGGGCCAACCAAGCCTCCTCCGGGAGCGAGTTCCACAGCACGGGGGCAGCCACCGAAAGAGATCAGCGGCCCCCCATCTCGCCCGGGGAGCCGCCAAAAGGCCCCCACGGACGATCTCAGGGGTCGCACGGGCACACGGGGAGTGAGGCGGTCCCGCAGATGGGTTGTTGCACCACAAGATCGGATTAGAACTGGAGAGGTGGATGGCCCCTCAAAGGGGGAGCTAGTCCAACCCCGTGCTGTGAAGCAGGACACCCTACACCAGGGATGGGGGGACCTCAGATCTGGGGGCCTTGACCATTCTTGGATCCAGTTCCTACCCTCAAGCACCGAAGAACTGGGCTCGAGGGAAGGGAGCAGAGATGAGGCCGTGTCCCCAAGGAAGGGGACAGGTCCAGTAACGTAGGTGTAATTGCCTCTAGTAGACTTGAAACAGGTCGTCGATTTGGTACCCAGCATGGGCAATACTAGCGTTGAAGAACCAGGTCAGGTCTTCGACAGGCTACCTGAAAAAAATGACTGGAAGTCAATTTTCCAGGACCAGAAGTTTGCCAAGTACAACCATTTGTTGATAGCTCAGAGATTCGGGGGACGGGGTCGCCGGGAGCACATTACACCAGCGCGCCAAGCTCTGCACTGGCTGCCAAGAGTCTTTCAGGCCCAATTCAAGGTGTCGGTGAGGACCTATCAAGCCAGGGCCCCACCCACCTGCGGGACCATCTCACCCCCCGCCCCGCACAGCTTCTGAATTAACCCCCAAGGTCCGCCAGGAGCGCCTCTCTCGAAGTCCCCCGAGTGGCTCAGGGGGAGACTATGGAGAGGGCATTCTCAGTAGCCGCACTGAGGCTGTGGAACTCTCTTCCACTGGAGGCCCGGAACTCTTCTCCTTCCGCCAACAACGTTAGACCCGGCTGTTCGGTGAGGGAAATTGGTACGGTGGGGGGGTCCTTTTGTTTATTCTTTTACATCCCCTTGGCGGACTGTAGTATTTTATGTTTTTGTATCTCTTTATATATTGCATTTTTATCTTTTGTACTTGTTAGCTGCCCTGAGCTGCTTTGGCAGGAGGAGCAGGGTAAACATTTGTAAAATAAAAAATAAAATAAATAAATAAATTCATTTAAAAAAAAACAACACACACCAAAGAACACTAAGCCTTAGACTAAGGGGATGGGAGCTACAGGACCCCCCCCCCCCCCCAAGCCTTCTCCAAGGTGGTCCCCTCACCATGTTTCACAGGAGAGACGCCACGTTTTCATCCAGAGGCTACTACCAGAGAACCCCTTAATGCTCCCGCTCAGCCAGGCAGGGCTGGACTTTGAATCCATGGGGCTCAGGCCGGAGATAAAATGGCCGTGTCTGCTCGGGGGGGGGGGGGCGCGGGGGGGGGGGGGGGGGGGGGGGGGGGGGGGGGACGGACGGCGGGGGGACGGACGGACACACACCCCCTCTGTGGAAGTGGCCGTGTTTGGGGTGTTGATGGGGGAAGACGGGTCACTGCAGGGGCCCCCGGAAGTAGCAGTCATCCCAAGTTGCCCTGTGGGTAAGGCAGGCTGGTCTTGTCGCCAGGGACGACACCGTTTAAGGGGCTTGACAGCCACTTCTCCCTCCAAACCGCTACTATTCCTGCCATTTCCCAGCTCGGCGCGGAAGAGAGGCCCAAAACGGCACAAGTCTGCCCTCTTCCGGAACCTAGATTTTTGATTGGCGGTTACAGCACCAATCCCAATTCATGGCCAAGTAGCAGGCTGGGGTTGCCGCCATTTCCCCCTGGCTCAGGGCAACCGCGTGGGTTTGGCAGGCGGGTTCCCTCTCCTGGTTGGAGGAGCACTGCTCGGTTCCAGATGTTCCACTTGCATACAGCTGTGGAGAACAGCTTCCCACCCCTGAAGAGCAGCACTGAGCCAGGATCGCATCAGGACTGCACCAAGGCTACTCATCCTGCATCCAAGCAGCGTTTGGACCAGCTAACTCTTTAGGTCCCTTTCAGCTCTTAAGATTCCAAGCAGTTATCAGCCAAGGGTGGGGAACCTTTTCCCTCCTATGTGGAGCTTGTGCTAAGTCTCAAAGTGGCCCTCAGAAGTTGCGGGGGTGTGTGTAGGGATGCTAGGGGAAAACAAGGAATGGATCCCCCATTGTGACCTGCCACTGTCGGAGACAGGATGCTGGGCTAGATGGACCATTGGTCTGACCCAGTCTGGCATTTCTTACGTTCAGGAAGAGGAGGATCCAGATCATGAATCCATGCACTCTCCACGTCCTCATCCCTGCTCCCTTCCCCCAAAGGTCAGTCTTTCAGCGCTTAGGGGGTAGGAACTGGATCCACAAACTGCGAAGGAGCCAAACTAAACAAACAAAAAAAGATGGCCCCCACGACGGAGGTTCCTCACCTCCATTCTGAAAGACAGACGTCGTATAGTTCCTTCACCCCAAATTCCACAGGTGCTGGAATTGCCAACAGGGGGATAGGAGGTAGAGGACCACCAGGACCCCAAATTCCTTCCAAGTAAAGGTACGGCACAAACGCAGTTTGACAGTAGCCACGTGCCAGCAGGGGACAGACAAGGAGCTGCCCAGCTTTACCGAACCACCTGGCAGCTACAGCTGGGAACCTAGAGGCAGTTTTGGGGGGAAATAAAATAAAAAAAATCTCCAGCTGGAGCAGGCTGCCCCCCCCCCCCGCCCCAGAAAAGGCAAGACCGACAAAGCAAACCTTGTAATTGTTTGACAGCTTGTGAGCCTCCACCTCGTTCTCCGCCGTGATCGTGGTCTTCATGCAGCCGTCTGAGGTTTGCACCTCTTCCGAGTGGTGGGGGCAGCAGGAAGGGGTTGAAATCACTAGGGGAAGTGGGGAGAAATGGCACTCGTGGGCTTGATCCATCCTACGGCCGTACAGCTGACACGGAGCACTGGAACCCAATGGCGACCTCAGGCCAAACAGCCAGACCTGGCGAGAGGGGTCTTGCAGCTGCTAGCCTCATCTCTGCTCCATGGGGAAACTTTCCACAGCAGGCCAAAGAGTGCCGCTACCCACTCCCCTTTCCCAGAGGAGCAGCAGCTCTCCCCCCGGTTCCCCGAATGTCATTCATAAGACACCCCCCACTCCATGCATTTTAGCACCATTGCTACTGGCCCCTTGTCATCTTAGGAAGATTTTAACCATCCAACCAGGGAGGAGATAATTCCATGTCGATCGTGTCCCACTGCTCGCCAAAATGGGGCGCCGAACGCTTTACAACAGAACCATTTTTAAAAAGGTAAGGGGAGGGGGGAGGACACAAGAGGGAACTTGCAGCAGATCTTAAAAGCACCTGGGAGAATAAAATAGGTGCTTTTTAAAGGCGAGGAAAGCAGCACTGAGATAAACACCCAGAGGGAGCGAGTTCCACACTGAGGGGCCCGCCACAGCAAAGGCCCCATCGCCCGCCGACTTAAGATGATGCGATGCCATGTGTGTTCAAGTGACCAATCACAGCCTTGAACAGGCCAAGGCTAGTTCCTCCAACATCAATACAGCGTTCTCAGTCCCGCCAGCACCATTTTGGGAAAAGGCAGAGGCATGCGCACAGCCGCCCTGGTGCCTATTGTGCATGGGTGCCATATTTTAAAACAATAAATAAATCCCTGTGCATTTGCAAGATAACCACCAGACCATTCTCTGCGCATGTGCAGCCCTTTTCCAAAATGGCACCGAGATCAGGACATGGGAAAGGGCTGCTCAAGCACAGTGATTTAAAAAAAAAAACCCAAAAAAACCCACAACATAACAACAAACCCCAAAAGGGTAGGGTCGTACAAAAACCCCTAAAAACCTTTGGTGGGAAGGGCAGAGTTTGGCCCACGGGCCAGAGGTTCTTCCCCCCCCCCCCCCAAACATAGATCCTTCAGCCACAAAGCAGAGGCCAACCAGGGAATGGCCCGTTGGCTCAGGGCCAATTCTCCCCCCTTTCATTCGCTATAAGCAGCCAGCTGCCACGCTTCTGTGCAGGCTGCCTCTCCTGCCAGCTCTAGGCAGGGACAGAGACCCACGCAGGTCTTTCCATTATTCAACAAGCAGCTTTCCCTGACTGGCCTAACGTCACCCCCGTCTCTCTCTGCGCTCTGCTTACCTGGCAATATCCTGGGAGTCATGATACCGTGCTGATGGGAACCCGAATGCATGTCTCCGAGGTCCCCGTGCATGTTGTTGATGGCAGCGCAGTGTCGGTCGCAGAGCGACCCCCGCCGATGTGCATCTCCTTTGGGGTCCAAATCCTTGGGGAAATCTGAAAGAGAAGCAGCAAAACGGAGCAACCGAGTGAGCTAGCTGCATTTCGGAGGCAGTCACCCGACCAGCTACGGCCACCAGCTGGCTGGATTTGGGGCAGAGGACCGACCAGGCCACTCTCTCTTCTCCTCCCGGTATCAGGCGTCCCAGTGAAGCTGTGCCACACATCCCTATAAGGAGGTACGCCCTTGACAAACTAGTTACGAGATCAAGCAGGGTAAGGACAGAGAAGCTGGAGGTGGAAGCACGGTAGAGGGCTGAGGGGAAACAGTTAGTGCCCTACCGGGTCAGACCAGGGCACGCAGGCAAAGACACGGGACCAATCCATGGCACAGATCCAGGATCGGAAAGACCGCCTCTTGTTATGCACCACCGTGATCCCTGCAGTTCGCTAGGAACATGCTCTTGTGGGGACTAGTCAGGTCCCTACAACAAGAGCATGAGGCGAGGCTGCCCTGCTTCTCCTTCCCCTGGGAAGTCCATCAGAGCCCCCCCTCCTCCTCCCTCCCCCTCCTTCTCTCAGGATCTTGCTCTTTCACCTCTAAAATTGACAAGATCTGCCTGGATATCACTTCCAAGTCCTCTCCCCCAACCACGCTAGGAACATGCTCTTGTGGGGACTAGTCAGGTCCCTACAACAAGAGCATGAGGCGAGGCTGCCCTGCTTCTCCTTCCCCTGGGAAGTCCATCAGAGCCCCCCCTCCTCCTCCCTCCCCCTCCTTCTCTCAGGATCTTGCTCTTTCACCTCTAAAATTGACAAGATCTGCCTGGATATCACTTCCAAGTCCTCTCCCCCAA
>QEPC01000343.1:1189388-1224725 GCA_003113815.1 Sphenodon punctatus
GGGGGGGGGGGGGGGGAGACTTCGGTCACAGCGCTCGCAGCTCATTAGCACAGGAGAATGCGCTTTCCACTTTCATGCCGCAAGAACACTCTCGCACGACAGGGTCCCCAAATGGCACTTTTACAATAACGGGTGTTCCGCTTTTATGCCGTGAGAAAGATTTTCTCCTAAAATTTGCTAATGCACAGACGTCACACACAACGTTTAACAAAATGAACCCATTTAATACAGGCATGAACCATTTTGGTAACAGTCTGATCTCCAGGACAAATTCAACCTGCGTCCCCTCGAGAAAAGCGTTCCTTGGGTAAGATGAAATTGTCAAATATTTTGGCAATCAGTTCAGTTTCTCCAAGATTGCAAATGAATAAATAATTTCAGGGGAAGAGGATAAGAGCCCTACATATCTCCCCCGGCACTTGTGGTGCTCGGCTGAACTACAGTACCAGAAAAAAGCAGTGTCATGGAAAAGACAATATTAACCTTGTACACAAGGTGGGCATTCGGGGGAGGATTCTACGGGGCTTTTCATTTTAATCAGCTTAGCAAAGAGACAGTACGGACGGACTTGAATTTTCCGACTGTTGGGGTAGGAAACAGTAGGCATACAGCCTTCCCTTAGCACCCTACGGTTCACAACAAGGAGTTACCGGATGTAACGGGGGAAACAGGATGAACCCATCCTATATTTCCTGTTTCACGGTAGCGGCTGGTTATCACACATACCACCACTGGGTTTCCACAACAGCAGCAGAGTACCCCGAAACATCAGCAGCAATGGGCGGTAGCCCCCACCCCCTCTGCAAATGTTCCCACCTCCCCCAACAACGGTCCCCCATGCCGCAACGCGGGAGGGACTCTCCACCACGGACTTAGCTGCAGGTAAGCCCGGCAACCCTTAGCGCTCCCTCTTCCCGTGCGTTGCCCATAGCTGCCATTACCAGATGCAACTGTGGCTACGGGCAAGCTCCTTGTTCATCCACAAGTGTAGTGGGTCCACAGAGGAGCATTTGAGTAGCATTTTGTCTGGTAATACCTATAGGAGAGACAACATTCTCACCACCACCTTTATCAGGACATTCTGAAATTCCCCCCAGCAATGTAAAAAAAATAAAAGTGCCCTAGTTTACCAAGATTTGTAATGGCTCCTCGTATAGTTGGATAGAAATCCTTTCCATATATTTTTTTTTTGTTAAAAAAAGCTAACAAATCATCCAAGGTAGACCTTGTCTAAGAGTCTGAGTCCAACGCTTATATAAAATTGTGGAAAAGTCACACTGAGTTATCGGAGGGCTGGAACATCAATCCAGATTAGTCTCTTTCAGACATCTAGTAAAAACGTATGGAACTGATTTTTCATGGTCTGATGCATAGACTCTTGGTGGTATGAAGTGCTGCCCAGAGAGGACTGGAGCCGTGAATCATGAGTTTTCTTCTGGGTTTTGGCCCACGATGGGGAAAGATAGCAAGACCTCATTCCAATCATCAACTTTGGACAAGTGGCATCTTCCTGTTCTTATCTGAAAGATGATACTCTGTGCAATACGAAGGAGAGGAGGGTAATTCTCTTTCAGCGATATCTTGCACTTGAGTGTAAAAGCTAGTCTTTTTGCTGGGACCCTGAAGTAACATTTAATTCATGAGTTAAGTATTTACTTCTCAAACTCCCTTAAAAATAGGATATTAAAAATGGGAATGATGCTTCGAGAACTTTAAAACCAATTTTAAAAAGTGAAACTAAGGCAAGATACACCACCTGTATTTCAGTGCCTCAAAGTTTAAAAAGTACCTCCGTTTTCTGTTTAACAATATCTATAAAAATCTAAATCGAGCCAGGTTTGAAGTTCTCTCATATCTCCCAATGCAGTTGCTGTAAAAAAATGTTTTTAAAAAATATGGCTGGCTGGCAACCTCTATGACCACCAATGCTTTAATGATGGAAGAGCCAGGCTTTTTGGACTAGAAATGTTAGTAAGAAGATGGGAACAACTAAAATCCATTTTGATGACATCTAGATATAGGGTATTTCCTGGGGATCTCGTACTGGGCCACAATGAACTGGTTTTTTCCCCATAGGACAACACTGGAGTAAGATTAAAATCAGCAGCATGCAGCTTCATTAGGATGGCTCAAAACTGTATTGTAGTATTCTGCTCCCCCACCCAGAGGAGGAGGTAGAGGTTTACCACTAATGGACGCAGAACAACAATGACCTCCAAAAGGGTTGTTCATCCAAAAAATAGTGGAGACTTCCAAATACAATCCCTGAGGCCAAGAGAGGACCATCCTGTGTGGAACTGGAGCTGGTCGTAGTAGTTCAAGGCTAGAAGTGTTCAGAAGTTTTGCAAATTCTTGCAAAGAGGTCTTTGAGTGTAAACGTTCCCCCCCATTATATAGTCTGCTTTGCAGACAGAATCTCTGTTTTATACCAAGTCCATGTTCAAGGCAACACGTGTGACAAGCTGCCAATTCTCGCAGCGTTAACGTGGAGCTCAGATGCAGCCACCAGAATGGGATGCTAGTCCCCAAAAATCCACAGAACGTTCACTCCTGACAAGCCCAGGTTGACCCGCCTGCAGAGAAAGAGGTAGAACATTATTAGCAAAACTACCAGGAGAGGCTGCAAACGCCTGGATCAAGCAACTCCTTCAAACCCCCTCCCGCCCCGACAGGTTCCATATAACCCAGCTTTCTGCTTCTGTCAACACAGCTTTCCAGTTTCCCCACTGCATTTCTGCTCTGACCCTTTTGTCAGTGTAGGTGAAGCTGCTTTATAGGCAGCTTCTAAGGTGTGCTCGAGACTTCCTAGGTTAGGCCAGAAGCAGAGAGAATAATTATACACTCTGTAGTTGTTACTTAATTTCAGGGGAGGGGCTTGTCAAAGCAGAGCAGAATTCCTTCCTTCCTTCCCAGTTATGTAAGTTGCAGCTTGCACAAACACGAGTTGGATTTGAATTAACAGCAAGCATGTTTTTAAACAAGGAAGCTCGTTTTAAACTAGCTGTTTTCCGTGCTTAATTTCACATCACCTAGCACTCTGCTCATTTAAGCATTCCCACTCCAGACCTGCTGTAGGCCAGGGGGATGGGGGGCTTTTTGGCCCTTTCCCAATTCCTGGATCTGGCCTAGGGATCCAGTCCTTTCCCCGAGGCACAGCATGCTTGGGGGGGGGGGGAGAGATCAGAGACATGGGGTGCCTCCACATGAGCTGCGGAAGGCTCGATCCACACACGCCCTGTGGAGGGCGATCGCTGCCGCCACGTTTAGGGGCCAGCGCAGGGAGCAGGACAGATGGTTGCCCCCCTTGCGGGACAGCCAAGTGAGCAGGCTGGCCAAGTCGCCGCCCACACGAGCAGGCACCTGGCCCTGCCCCACCCACTCCCCGGCCCGCCCACTATCCTGCCCCCGGCTGTGATGTGGGCGCGCGGGACTAGAGTTAGCACCTGCTGCTCGGAGCCCTGCAGCGAACCTCACTAGGTGGCAGGGCAGACGGGGACCGGGCACACGAGTGGCGGCGCACTCCCATGCCGTGGGCAGGATAAGGCTGCTTTGCGCTGCGTCCCTGGCCTTTTTCTGAAGAGGCAGCATGTAGCAGCCAGCTGCCTGCCTGGCTCTGTGGTGGGTACAGGCACATGACGCACTGCATTGAGGCTGCCCAAGGCACAGTAAGTGCATCGTGTGGCTGCACCCAAGGCAGTGCACTCACTAATAGTGGATGGATCGATGGCACAGAGCCTGGTCGAGACCTTCCTATTTCTTTCCCCATCTTGAGCACACCCCTTAAGGCTAAGCAGCCCCAATTCCTACGCAGCCTGCAGAGCTTGTACTGATTTTCCAAAGTGGCCCAAGGGAAGGAAAGCGTTCCCTGCCTGTGCTGGAGGACGTTAGCACCAAGAACTCTAAGACATCGATCCCGCAGGCGCAAGGGGCCATGCGCTGGCAGAGGGGCTGAGAGAGAGCGCGCGGTCCGGAGCGGGGAGGCACGGGCGCCGGTGGAAGAGGAGTTCCAGTGGCCCATGGCCAGGCCACCTCATTAAAAGCAGGAGTCACGCCCCCTGCGCTAGCACTGCCCTTTCAAGGGGTTCACAACCCCAGGACAGGCTCCCCAGGGCCGGTGGGCACCCCATCTGGATTTCCTGCATGGGGAAGCCCACCGGTCCATCGCAGCCATGCACCAGCCATCCTGACCCCAAGGAGCTGCTTTGCATGCCGGCCTGGGCAGCCCCCAAAACCGGCCCCCAGTCTCCAGTCACTTGCGGGAGCCCTGGACAGTTCCCCGTGTGACCTGGCTCCCAAGAGGTACAGCAGGGGCAGGGTCTCGCGGGGGACTGTCCGGGGATCCCGCGAGTGACAGTGAAGGCTGTGGGCCGGTTCTGGGGGCTGCCCGGGCTGGCATGCAACAGCTTCCTGGGGTTGGGGAACCTCGGCAAGCCCCCCTTCCTGCTTGCTCCCCGGCGGCCCTGCCTGCTCCAGCTCCCCCTGCATGGTGCAGGAACTGGCGCTGTGGATGCCAGCGCCCCAGAGGTTTGCACCAGCGTAGCTGTTGCTGGCACTCACTTACTGCTGGATCGCGGTCTATATTGACAGTGAAAGCTTTCTAAGTAGCGTGTTTTACTTTGACTCTCTGTCCCAATTTAGGATTATTTTTAAATGAAAAAATGAACACAGCATTTGAATTTCTCCCCCAGCATTTCTAAAGCAGAACATGTGTTTGGAGCACCCATTCTGAAATGGCAGCTTCTAGCGGCCACTGAAAGCAAGTGAAGCAAGAATAAAACCTGTGGTCCTAGTTCAACGGAGAGAAGCCCTGCTCTCTATGGCAGGAGCTGGAGGAAGGAACACATTTGTGTTTCCATTCCAGGCTTCGAATCATGCTGAGATATAGAACATAAAACTAGAGAAGGCAGATGAAGAACAGGTTTAATAGGGTGGGAGTAGTCAATGTCTTACTTTCCAGCAAGAAACTGTGACACAGGGAAGGGCACATGCTATTCTACAGGCGTCTGAGCTGCATCATGCGCAGGGATAACAGCGGCCCGTACTTACCCAAGCATCCCAGATTCTTTGGTCTTTATGATGTAGAGGAACATGAGCAAGGTATGGAACATATTGTTGCGCCCCTGAATTCACAGGAAGAGAAGAGCAAATATTCAAGTCCTACATAAAGGGCTCTCTGAAAGCTCTGTACAGCAGTGTCTTTAATAAAGAGAATTGCTTTCCCTGCCTGTCCTACGTTTCTGCATGCTATACTGTGCGCTGTCAGTAAGATGTTGCATTCCATCCCAGAGGTGACCGCATCTCACTGGACCTCTTGGTCCTTTTCTGGAGTCTGCAGGTTCGTCTTTGAAATAGAAGAGAAGCAGCTAGAAGAAAGAAAACTACTATGGAGGATAATTTCATTTTTTAAAGTTTGTAGTGGCTGCCTTTTGACTGTATGTCAAATTAGCCCCATAATTAGCTCCCAGGACAGCTAGTTTGGGGACATTGCAAAACAAAACAAGTTTGACTGTTGTACAGCCTTTTTACTCCAACAGCTAGAGCGATCACCTTTTTACTGGAAAGAGGATGCAAATTTAGACCATGGAACCAGTTACATTTCTGCTTTTGCAGTGTAGAATCCATAACCTTTTGGCTTTCGAAGGAAATTCCAATCGCCCACTCTTGCTGACTAATCAAAAATGACTGCAGAACACTGGAGTCTATTACCCAATTTCTTCAGCCCTCTCTCACACCCCAATAGCTTAAAACGCACTTAACTCTAACAAGGTATCAAGAATTTGCTTCCCTCCTGAAGCCTCCCTGTCCTCCCCACTCCCTCACACGATCTTCTCCACAAGAAGAAGATTGATAAACGCCGCCTTGCCCTCTCCATCCTCCATCTCATTCCTTGATGTTCCCCCTCCTGCCTCTCTTCTCATTATTATAAGCATTTATATAGCACCAGCGATGTACCTGGCACTTTACAAAGAATAAAATAGACACGGTCCCTGCCCGAGAGCTTAGTCTAAAGACAGGGGGAGGGGAGAAAAGGAAGGGGGAACAGAGGGAGGGACAAGGGATGCGAGAGCTCAGGTACACGTTCTTGGCTTGGTCACAGTAAATAGGAGTTTGCAGATATCAGGTGGGGGATAATCCTGGGTGGGGATGATTAGCAGGAATTAGGAAGGGCAGAGCGGAAGAGGTGGGTTTTGAGGAGGGACTTGAAGGTGTGGAGGGTGGGGGCAAGGCGGACGAGGGCAGGGAGGGAGTTCCAGGCGTGCGGGGCAGTGAGGGAGAAGGGACGAAGGATTCTCTTGATGAGTCACCTCCCTCCTCTCTTCATCCAACCCTTCCACTTGCCCCCTTGACCCCATCCCCTCTCGCCTCCTAACGTCGATTGCCCCCACCGCTGCGCCTTCTCTGCTGCACATCATCAATCTCTCCTTCTCTACTGGGTCATTTCTATCGGTCTTTAAACACGCTACCGTCTCCCCTAGCCTCAAGCAGGCTACTCTTGACCCTTCCAGCTATCACCCCATTTTGCTCTTACCCTTTGCTTCCAAGCTCCTGGAACGAGCTGTCTACACGTGCTGTCTGGACTTCCTCTCTTCAAATTCCTCCCTTGACCCCCTCCAATCAGGCTTCCACCCTCTCCGTTCAACCGAGACTGCTCTTGCCAAAATAACCGATGACCTTCTCTTAACTAAGTCTAAGGGCCTCTACTCTGTTCTTGTCCTCCTCGATCTTTCTGCCACCTTTGACACGGTCAATCATGGCCTTGGTTTCCGGGACACTGTTCTTGACTGGTTCTCTACGTATTTCTTGAACCGCTCCTCCAACGTTTCTCTTGCTGGTACCTCCTCTACGTCACTTCCCCGCTCTGTGGGTGTTCCCCAAGGCTCGGTCTTGGGCCCCCTTCTCTTTTCCCTTGACACTCTTTCTCTGGGCAAACTCACTGAAACCCACAGCTTCCAGTATCACCTGTATGCTGATGACACACCATTCTCTCTCTCCACTCCCACACTCTCCCCCTCCATCCAGACTCGTATTGCCGACTATCTTGCTGACATCTCTGCCTGGATGTCTCATCGAAAGACTGAACTCCTCATCTTTCCCCCGAAACGCTCTGCTCCTACTTCCCTCTCAATTTCCATTGAGGGAGTCACCATCCAGCCGGTCCCTCAGGCCCGTAGCCTGGGATTCATCTTCGACTCCTCCCTCTCCTTTACGCCTCAGATCCAGGCTGTTGCTAAATCCTGTCGCTTTGCTCTGTACAATATCGCTAAAATCCTGCCTTGCCTTACTGTTTCCACCGCAAAAACCCTAGTCCATGCTCTAGTCATCTCTCGCCTTGACTATTGCAGCTTCCTCCTCATTGGTCTCCCTTGCTCTGATCTGACCCCCCTCATCTCCATTCAACGCTCCGCAGCCAAAATCAGTCACCTTGCCCATCGCTTTGACCATGTACAGCCCCTCCTCTCCGCCCTGCACTGGCTCCCCCTACGGAAACACATTCAGCACAAGCTTCCAGTCTTCACCTTCAAGGCTCTTCATGGCCTTGCTCCCCCATCTCTCCCCGCTCCGGTATCCTGCCACACTCCTGCCCGGGAGCTTCGCTCCTCCTCTGCCCCCACCCTCGCCGGCTTGCAAACCCCTTGGTCCTCTAAACATCTTCACCCCTTCTCTCTTGCTGCCCCTCATGCCTGGAACTCCCTCCCTGGATACATTCGCTCTGCTTCTCCCCTCCCAACTTTCAAATCCCTCTTGAAAACCCACCTCTCCTGTCAGGCCTCCCCTAGCTTGTCATGAGTGAAACTGCGTCCTTTCCCCCTCACTCAGAACCTAGTTCCCTGTCACTAAGCGAAGCACGTGAGCCTGCAATTTTCAAACTCATTAATGTACTCTTGTCTTTCCTGATGTTCACCTCTCCCTCGTATCCCCCTCCCTTGTCTCTCAGACTGTAAGCCCCTTATGGGTAGGGACCTGTCTCCGACTGTGGATTGTACAGTGCCAGGTACACTACTGGTTCTATAATAATAATAATAATAATAATAATAATAGTAATAATATGCACCAGTGTTAAGACATATCCTTTGATTTAGGCAATTTATTTTAACAGTTATTTTATTTATTTTAAAAATCTTATTACCCCACCCGTCCTGCCACAGGCAGCTCGGGGCGGCTCATAATCAATAAAATCCAGACAAGAACATATGGAGGATAAAAGTATCCCACCCCACCCTAACTCACTCCCCCACCAAATGCCTGGCGGAACAGCCAGGTCTTACAACTTCAAAAAAAGGGGAGATCCAGGGCCGGCCAAGTCTCTACAGCCAGGGTGAGGCCACCGAGAATGCCCTCCCCTGTGTAGCCCCCCAAGAAACCCGGGGGGGCCTCGAACAGGGCGCCCCCGGATGACTACAGGGGCCGCTCCAGAATCCGGGGGGTGAGGCGGTCCCACAGATAGGTAGGGGGCCTAGGCCGTTTAGGGCTTTATAAGCCAAAACCAACACCTTGAATCGGGCCTGGAAAACTATCGGCAGCCAGTGCAGAGAATGGAGCCCCGGTGTAATACGCTCCGGGCAGTTCAACTCCACCAGGAGCCGGGCCGCCACATTCTGCATCAGCTGCAGCTTCCGAGCCGTCACCACGGGTAGCCCCACGTAGAGTGCGTTACAATAGTCCAATCTGGAGGTGACGAAAGCGTGGATGACGGCGGCCAGGTCCGAGTCTGAAACATACGGCTGAAGCCGTTGCACCAGACGTCACTGGCGGATGGCACTCCTTGCCACAGCCTCCACTTGGACAGAGCCGTGGGTTGAGGAGCACCCACAGACTCCGCAGCTGGGAGACTAACGGAGGGCCAACCCCATCAGTGATGGGAGCCGCCATCTCCATCGCCCTCCCCACCAACATCACCTCTGTCTTGTCAGGATTCAGCCTCAGTCGCTTAGCCCTCATCCTTATTTAACAAGTTGGTCACTAAGCGGCATCACAAGAGAATCAAAGTAAGGTTCTGCCCCTGCACTAAACTGCTCTCAAATGGAGACTAGCCCTGCCAGCTGAGTGAATACAGAAATATATCCTCTGTATAAATAACTGTGCCCATCATTAGCTCGAGCTTTCAGCCGTAACATATTGTTCTTCAGGTGGCAGAGAGGATGAGCTCTCCGTTCCTACCTTGGGTAGGTTGTAAACATGACACTGGTAGATAAGCTCGTAGTGTGGAGGGTTGATATTGCTCTGGTAGATGCAAAACACGTTCTCATTGGGAATGTCTGAAAAGGAGAAGTTTGAAAGATTGAAAATTAATTTTAAGGGCAGGTTAAAACTTTATTCTGGTGAAAAAAAACTTTGTCCATTTGGTTGACTGGGAAGACCCAATACCTGGCTTATCTGGCGTTTGAACAAAGTGCTGAGAAGTGAACGTTTTGCCGTCAGGATATTTCGGATGAGGGGGCAGCCTGGAGTCAAGGTATGTGCAGAACACGTGCATAAGGATCTGAATAATTCAAAACAAAACAGAGTTTAATGCCCAAGTTACAGACGCAGGTACCAAAACTGCAGAATTTAGGTGTCTGTAATCCGAATAGATCTTTGATTGAACCTCAGTAGCTCAAGATTTGATTCGGGCCTGGATGTACATAGCAGGGATGGGGAATTTTTCCCCTCCCAGGCACCACTTTGAAAATTAGTACGAGCTCCAAGGGCCGCAGAGAAGTTGGGGGAGGGGGAGCTCAGGAAGAAGAGGGTTCAGATCTGTTTCCCTTCCTGTGCGCATGCTCCCTCACACTCAAGCTCAGTCTCTCAGTACACTGGCATCGGAAGTGGATCCAGGAGCCAGAGCCAGGAACCAGAAAGGGGCCAAATAAAAAACAGCTGCAGGCTGCATCTAGCCCCCAAGCAGAGGTTCCCCGTCCCTAGTTTCTGCAAAGTGTTGACAAGCAAATTTGTTTGCAGGAAAGAAACACTACAGCGGAGGTGGCTACTGGACAGAGTTTGCTCTCAACAGACTCAAAGATAAAAAAGCTGATGAGGTTAAGTCTTTAACGGAACTCAAGCTGGAACCATACGTTTTAACCCTCTGTCCCTATAAGCTCGGAGTTTGCCAAATCCTAAGCCCCACTAACAAGGGTTTTGCACCAGCTTAAGGCACCTCTATTTTATGCTCCTCATCATTCCAATCCGTTTTAAAAGTTTACACAAGGGGAGGGGGACGGGAGAGAGAGAATGTTAGAAAGTCAATAGCACACAGTGCTGTGGTAACAAATTCAAACCAAGTACACCTTTTCTACACTCGGGGGGTAAATTACCACCACAGTATACACAATGTGAGGAACACAGCTACAAAAACCTTAACTTTGCATGTGTTACTTTTTAAATCTGACAATACATTTTCAATCAGAAACTCCAATTGCTAGTAGGAGTTTAGAGAGGGCATTAGACTAAACGCCTCTTATGCAAGTGTGCAAAATCACATCATTTCCCCCGAAAGCAATCTCTTCATTGCTTTGGTGAAAAGGATGAAATAATTGCTTTTCCTTTGAGATTTTGGGGCAGGGACTTGCAAGAGATATTTCTAGAAAAAAGCGTCTCAGAATGATCTAACCACACTGCCGCTCTTTGTATCCCTTCGCTGACTGACGGGGTCAATTCTTTGTGAATGGATCCATTTCTTTTAAGTCACTATCTTTAAACACATGCCACTGTTCATGTCAAACGTGCTTATCGTCTGACTGTTCAGGCTACAGCACTGGGTGAGTCTGCTGAGGTTACGTTTTCCTTCTTTGAGCTGTTCCTTTAGGATTTTGCAAGCAATGAACAATAGTCAATTACAATAGTACAAATGCAGGCAATCCACATTTATTATGCTACCAGGATTGCTTTATTTGCTATGGGGGAGAGAACTAGTTCTTTAATCAAGCTGAAGGCTTCTTTGAATGCAGGCAGTTTTAATTTACTCTCTTCATTAAGAATACATTTAAGCTACAAGGTCACAGTAAGTCTGGCTGCACACAACACCTCTATTCCACTAGCTTTTCAGCTATCATATCTAAGTAAGAGATTGACAGAGAGATGCAGCAATGCTATTTTTGTGATCTCCAAGAGAATAGATCTGCTTTGCATCATTCTCTTAGGTAATCTGATTTGAGTGCAACAAGATTACTTGGGTAAACAAGGCAAGCAGGATAGAACCAATGTTGCTCAGCACCACAAGATACAGCCCTGTGTGTTTGAAGTATCATTGGGAAGGGGGGGCATGACAACAGGCAGGCTTACAGCAGAGTCAGTAGGCAAGTCAGTATCCCATTTACGACCTTTGAAGTCCCCACCTCGATTCCATCGGAATGAGCTCATGCATCCTCCTTGAGAAAGCTCTAAAAAGGGGACAATGGATACAAACATTACATTTGGGACAGGGCTGGGAGACGAAATTCTCTTGCCTACTTATTTATGGTGCTGCATAAATAAAACCAAGTGCCTCTAATTAAGTAACATTTGAATCAGCTTTGACAGACCCAAAAACTACTATAGCATGAGTGGGGGGAGGACAATAAAGTAAAAGACTGGTTAAATCTGAGTATATCTAACCAGTACACATGTTCCAAACGAATGACAAAACTTTTGGGTAGCCAGTAATTCAAGGTGCGTGGAGGTCCCAAATCATTAAGTCGTAAAATAGACTTGTATCCCCGCCATTTGAAAAATAGACCCGCCTTCGTTTAAGGATGGAGACTGGGGTTGAAAAGTCTTCTCGACATAACAGACGGCATCGCTGACACTTAATAGAGAGATATACTGTAATGGCACAGCAGGGATGACGGCTTACCTTTGATCCTTTCAAACAAATACTCCTGGTTCGGCGTGAGGTCCAGGTACTGCACTATGGTGTTCAGAGTTGGGATGAGCGGGGCTTTAACAAGAGCGGCTTGCTTCAAACTACTAATACTGGCCTCTGGAATGCAAAAGATGGGCAACACGCACAAATGATCTACTGGACAAGCATGGTCATAGCAGAACAAGACAGACACCCTTTCTCATGCTGAAGTTGGCCAGCAAACCCTTAGAAAGAGCTCGCTTGCAATGCTCTAAGGCCTTGTCCATGCAAGCATTTACTATTTAAAATCAAGTCCCCCAGGAGTGTCCACAAGGGCTCCTGCATTTGTTCCCATGCACCTCTGCTTCAGTATGCACAAGGGACTCCCATTCCTGATACATACGGGGGTAATTATCATGGGGTGACCTCCCAGTGACATGGTCCGTTACCTGTCAACACCTGGGCATTAACCCAGGGTTAACAGAAGCTACCTTGGGGTAACCATTGCATGTTAATGAGGTCTAAAAGTATGGATCTCGAGGAGGTTTGAAGATGGCACTATTCTTGGCATTGTCTATATGCCCCATTCACAGCTCAAACTAGCCATGGGCCAATTTTGGTTGGACTGAAGTCATTACGAAAGACTTATCTGGCCAGACATTTAGCAGGCAGGGATAGGGTCTGGGGATTTGTTTTAAATGCCATATTTTTACATAGCTTCTATTTTTACTGGGGTTTAGGTTTCCATATTTTATGTTACCTGCCATTAAGGAAGGGTGGGATAAAAATCCCCCCAAAATAAATAAATAGTTGCCATTTACATTAGTGTTGCAGCCTTTATGCAACAATACCTTTATACCTATTATGCATGCTAAAATAGCCTTGTCCCAAGAGGTTTGCTCTCCGTGACATGAAAAACCACGGAAGGGGGGGGGGGAAGGGGGAGACATACATACGCTACAGGTTGTCTTTCACTAAGCGTAGGATGATACAACCATAAATTCACCCAGCAATTATTAGCTTGCTCATTTCTTATACATGTCATGGCCAAAGTGGGTCTTAAGGAGAGATTAAAGCTTAAGTAGCCTACAAAACAGCAGGCTTTGTTTAGCTTACTCTGTTTAACAGACACAGCAGGACAAATTCTGCTTTTATTTTTTACACTTGTGTAAATTTCAACTTGCTCAGTAAAGATTAGCGATTTACTCCGATGCAAGAGGATCTCTCAATGATCAGTGCTTCTGGAACCGCCACATATCCTGGACCGGGCCCTGCAGTCGGCTGGCGATGCCCTCATCACAGTCCCCCGGGTTTCCCAGGTGGTGACGATGAGGAGGGGCGTTCTCGGTGGAACTCCCTCCCGACAGAGGTCCGCCTGGCCCCGCGGGGACCTCCCCTTTCTGAAGACAATGCAAGTCCTGGCTGTTCCGCCAGGCTTTTGTCGAGGGTGAGGGGAAGGGGTTGGGAAGAGGAGGGGATTCTTTTAGCTCTGGTATTTTTATTCTGGTTTTATAATATTGTGTTTTTATATGTTTTAATATGATGTGAGCCGCCCCGAGCTGCTGTGGCAGAATGGGGCGGCTAAGAAATCTAATGAAATATTATTAATTATTATTACTATTATTACTGGACAGTTTTTAAATCCAGCTTTGAATCTGAACCTTGTTTAGGTTTTTTGCCCCCTTCCCCGAGAACAGATTTATTAAACTAAAGCTTTCTTTATTTTATTCAAACATTTTAATAGGTAGATGCAAGGTGTCCCTAATGAGGATCAACTATGCCCAATTCTAGACTCTTTGGGTGTAAACAGATGAGATGCTACCCCACATTGGGCTCCCACTAACCCTGGATTCACCTGCTCGTTTGTACTGTGGCAACCAAGGCCACTAACTCACGGTGTCATCCTGGGGGAGGCCAACGATGCCACGCTGGCTAATCTGGGGGTAACAGGGACCCACGGGGCTGCTGCCCCATCTGTTGGGTAGGCCACGGTGAACTCACACGGCCGGCGTTGGGCGTTGGGTGTGCGGTGTTTCCGTGCACGTTCCACACCGTGGAGTCGCATGTGGCGGCACACGGCAGGGGACAGAATGCTGGCCCCTCTATGCAGTCCGTTGTGTGGTGACTGCGGGTGGGGGCTCCGTGTGGGCTCCACAGAGCAACCCCACATACCAGCTGGTTCCCATCTGGGGTGTTAACACTCAAAAATCACCTGCTCCTCGTTATTGAGAATTCTCTCTTGTCCTTTCTAGTCTGACCGACTAAGCTCTTTGGATTGCGTCCCTTTGTCGAAGCCAGAAACTGAACGGAAGCTTCCTTTAGGTACTGAACCCATCTAGTTTTACGAAGCCAATTTTAAAGCTCGCCTTAATTGTTTTTATTACATAAATCATTTTATTCAGATTTTTTTTATGTCTTAGTTAAATATTTTCCTTTTTCAAAATTGCGATAGTTGCAAACTAACGATAAACACTGGCTTGACTACTCAAGCAAAACTGGAAGCAAAATTTCATCCAGCAGGTGTGGAGCTGTTAATCGGTCAGAGAATTTTATCAATAAAGGGATTTGCTTCAGGAAGCTAAATTGGAACGGACGTAACATTCTCGACACCGATGCAGACTTAAGGTGACTCCCACATATCCTGCAGGTCAAAGTATGTGGAAACCGCAAGAGAAGCCATGATTTTTTAAAAAAGGTTTCTTGCCTGAAAGTATCAGAGTACACTTTTTAAGATTTAGTTGAGTGTTAACTACTGTATTACATTTTCCTCTAGTCTATAAACCACATGAAGCTGATGGTTCTGCAAGGGGTGAACTAGCTCTTTTGTCTCTCCTTTCTTAGCTTGCAAATACCCACACTGCTATTCACTAATCAATGCACTGGGGCAGCGTGCTTATGCCTCGCTCTTGGGTGCAGGTCTCAGGAGGGCAGCTAGCTGCAGGCAGAAATCTCATATGGATGTAGAACTAAAATTTAAGCTTCCTCCAAAAGTAGCTATGAATTTATCTTTGCTCCTTCCTTCAAGTTTGAGTGGTGGCACAAAGTTGAATTGAAAGAAAGATTGCGACAGTGTTAACAGAGGAAATGATTCTTTTAAACTTGTCCTCCTTGACCTCTCTGCTGCCTTCGATACTGTTGGCCACTCACTCTTCCTGGATTCCCTTCACTCCCTTGGCTTCTGTGGCTCTCTCCTCGACTGGTTCTTCTCCTACCTCTCTGACCGCTCCTATAATGTGTCTCTTGCCAACTCCACCTCCTCCTCCTTTCCCCTCTTGGTTGGTGTTCCCCAAGGCTCTGTCCTTGGCCCTCTCCTCTACTCTATCTACACCCTGTCCCTAGGCAAACTCATTGCCTCCCATGGCTTCCAATATCACCTCTACACTGATGACACTCAAGTCTCTCTTTCTACTTCCTCGCTCTCTTCATCTATTCGAACTCGCCTCACCAGCTGTCTCTCCGACATCTCTACCTGGATGTCTCAACGTCAACTCAAACTCAGCATGGCTAAAACCGAACTCCTTATCTTCCCCCCTCATCCTTCCTCTCCCTGTCAATCCTCATCAACGGGGTCACCATCCTTCCCGTCCGCCAAGCCTGTAGCTTAGGCTTCATCTTTGACTCAGCCCTTTCTTTTAAACCCTACATTGACTCTGTTGCCAACACCTGTCGCTTCTCCCTCCATAACATTGCTAAGATTCACCCTTTTCTCTCTGTCTCCTCTGCCAAAACCCTTGTTCATGCCCATGTCATCTCTCGCCTTGATTACTGTAACCTCCTTCTCACTGGCCTCCCCCGCTCTCACCTTATCTCTGCCCAAAACTCTGCTGCCAGGGTCATCCACCTCACCCATAGTTTTGACCACGTGCAGCCCCTCCTCTCCTCTCTTCACTGGCTCCCCCTTCCTGAATGAATCCTGCACAAGCTCCTAGTCTTCACTTATAAAGCTCTTCACAACCTTGCTCCCCCCTATCTCTCTGGGCTAATTTCGCTCCGTACTCCAGTCCATGAACTCCACTCCTCCTCTGTCCCCTCTCTCGCTCTCCCACACCTCCCCTGCTCCCCTAAACCGCCTTCGTCCCTTCTCCCTAGCTGCCCCCCATGCCTGGAACTCCCTCCCTGCCCACATCCGCCTCGCCCCCTCCCTTCATACCTTCAAATCCCTCAAGACCCACCTCTTCCGCTCTGCCCTCCCCGACTCCTCGCTCCCCTCACCTAACTCCTGCTGATCCCCTCCATCCAATACAATCTGTTACCTGAGCTCTGTGTACTCATATCCTCACCACACGGACCAACTAGCCATCATTCTTGATGTAACCAAGCCAAGCGCATGCACCTAGGACCTCACATCTTCGTGAATGTTACACTCCTTGTTCCCCTTCCTTCGTCTCCCCACCCCTCTCTCAGATTGTAAGCCCTAGGGCAGGGACTGTGTCTATTCAATTAATTTGTATAGCGCCAAGTACATTGCTGGCGCTAATAAATACTTGCTAATAATAATAAATAATAAACTGGCAGCCAGATTGGTAAGGTGCTACTCTTGGACCACAAGGACCTGAAAACACATTGTAACGCTTAATACTTCATGGAAGTCCGTTTAACTATTTTAAAGATTTGTCATGACCTCAAAGACTCTTACATTTTAACACACACACACACACACACACACACACACACACACACACACACACGAAAAGTGAAGCCAAGACAATAATCCCTTCAGTGTACACTGCACACAGCTGCCAGAGTCATCATTTATTGTTTCAAAGATGTAAAATTAAGCTTTACATAAACACAAGCAAGAGGAAAAGCCTGGCCAGTATGTGCTGGTGAAGATCACCTTATGTTGTGCAGTCACCTTGTTTTTACCAGGCACTAAGTAGAACAGAAGCAAAAGCACCCAAGCAGTATCTCCATACCTCCAATTTGCAACTCCGGACACCCCATTCGTCTCAGCTGAGTGCTCACAGAGTCTATCTCCTGTACGAGCGGCACTAAAATAGTCTCATTGATCCACTAGAAAAAGAGGGACACAACGCTGAAGCAGCATTATACCTTCATCGGTATCTGTCAGATACTAAACCACAGCAGAGGGGGAGGGGGGCAGAATCATTTGAAAATGGATTATTTGTTTGCAAGAGTCTGTGATTTCCAGAGACTACTTTAAAGAGGAAGGGTCTGATGGAACAGACTTGTAAATATTTGCATTTTCACCGATTTGACAGAAATATTTGCTGCAACTATCTATTCTGGTTCCATGGGCAGGTATCTACCGTTCACCTTCCCACCTCAGGCTGCGAGGAAGGGAAGCTCTTGGGCACCTGTCCTGTGGCCCCTGCCCGGGTGTGTGTCCCTGACACCCCCCCAGGAACAAGAAAAAAAACCTTGTTGCAATATGAAAGCAATACTTGAGCTCCCTTAGCAAGTTAGTCCATTCTTCGAACGCCCAACCGGGGGAAGTTTGGTTTACTTCAATGGGGCTTGTGCTGGGGGAGCATTTGAGCACTGGGCTGTTACTGGATTGATTTGAATTCCTCCCCCACCCTCCCCCTGAGGCTCAGGTCTGCTTACATCACTAAACTTTGTTTGTATTCTAAACACACATGTTGCGTTTAGCATGATGCAACAAGAAACATTCACACACACACAATATTTTTGTATTACAACAGAAATATCCAGACTGGAATGGGAGACGCTTGTTCCTATGCTTGAAATTTTGCCTAACAAACCAAGATGTTTTCCTTCAACAGGAACAGAAGAGAAAACTGATCGCACCCCGACAGGCACCTTGACACAGATTTCAACCCCTCCCCTCCCGGTGCTTTCCGCACCCTTCAATGAATGCCTTTTTGATGTTGCTTGGTGTTTGCTTCGCTACTACTTCTGCCCTGACATACAATGAAGCCGGCCTTTCCTTACAGCAGGAGCTAGTTTTTGCTATTTGCTTATATCACAACTGTCATCCTGTTTGGTTAGTAAAAACGTTTGGAAAAATTGAACCCTTGGGCTGTAGTTTTCCATGCTTCAGTTGAGAAAGCAAATTATAACAAAGTTTTTGAGGGAACTGATTCAGCCCAGTTTGGAAAGGAAAAAATACCACCGCTTTCACTATGTTTTAAGACTTTAAAAAAAAAAATAAAAACCTGCTGTAACAAAGTAAAAAATTCAGGCAACTTGACTGCTTGAGCATCGACACCCTGTATATTTCAAGATGCTCTGGAATTAAAGTGGGATGTTTAACTATAATCCTGCCCTTGAGTAAGAATGGCTTGTAACTCAATGATCATATCCGAAGGCCCATGTTCATTACATTTTCCCCATTGGTGGAAATACGCTTCCCCCATTCCCTATATTCAAACACGACATGGCATTATTTCTATGACTTAAAATCAACGCTACCCCTCGCCCCATTCTGCTACGTTCAACTTCATGACTGTATCCTTGTCTCTCCCTACGTTCCCCTCTCTCCTGTCTTCCCTCATTTGTATTTCCTAGATTGTAAGCCCCTCGAGGCAGGGACCAGTCTCTGACCACTGATTGTACGGTGCCAGGTACATTGCTGGCGCTATATAAAGAAAATGTATTTATTTCCAAACTTATATCCCGCCCCTCATGATAAAGAAGCTGATGTTAGTTTCTTCATAAACAGCTTAATATCTTTTCAGACAGACTCTCGTAGGGCTGTTGCCCATCACCAGAGTATTAACATATTTATTCCCTAGCTCAGGCCTCTTCACTATCTGCCACAAGCGTGAGTACCTCAGTAGGAGGAGATTCCTTAGTCTCTCCTTTTCCAAGATCACCTAAGTTCACTTGCGTAACGTTTTATTATTTATTATTATTATTAACACACATGTATATAACGCCAGCAGTGTACCTGGCACTTTACAAAGTAATAAAATAGACACGGTCCTTTAGTCCTTTCCAGACTGGGCTTCCTTTGGTGTTCGCTTTAAAAAGGATTGACTCCAACATTTATTTATTTGGACTCCTATCCTGAGGTCTCAATGTAAAGTAATCACAAATAACCTAAACAAATGCCAGAACTGGAATTGGTTACCCATGCCTCTCTTCACACTGTTCAGCTTCCCAAGCAACTAGCTCCTCCCTCAGCAACCCTGCCTTTTCCTGAGTCACTGGCTCAGGGCTTTATAGCGTAGAGGTGGGGAAATGGTGGCGCTTGGGCACCAGTCCTGCGGCTCTCTCGCCAGAAGTGGTTGCTGCAGGGCTTGTCCATGTGGCTCCCTCAGGAGCAAGAGAAGCCAAGCTGCAATTTCCACCACTACTGCTGGAGTCTCCTGGGGACCATGGGCCACTATTGCTGCTGCCTGGCAGCTGGAGCTTGGATGTGACCACAGGGGTAGGGTGAAGCCACACTGTCCTGTCCCCAGGAACAGGGGAAGCTGTGATCAATGTAGTCTTTGTGGCTTTCTGCCAGAGGAAGACTTTGATAGGCGGCTCCTGGGCTTGGGAACTCTGCCCACTCCCGTTATAGCGCCACTTCCCAGCTGACTTCTCGATTCTTTCCCAGCTGGGGCCCTTTAAGCTTGCCGAGTAGCTAGCTGCTGCCCACAAAGGACCGCATCCTGCCAAAATGTAACCCTGCTGCTCTCTTACACCAATGCATTTTCTGGATTTACTAACTCAAGCTCAGAGAGCAATGGCAGGACTTACGTTTCTGAACTTAGCGGTCCAGGAGTCCATGTGATCAAGCAGCTGTCGGTTCATGGTCACTCTTGCCCAAACCTGTACAAAAAGGGGAGTGGTTGATAAAGGCTAAATGCGGATGTGTAGGACTCTTACAGAATGCCATGCGGCTCCTAAAGGTCCAGCCACATTTCTGATAGCAAGTATAGGTCAGTCGTAAACTGGATTTCAGAACACACGGAATCACAGACACAAACAAAAGCCAGTTTTGTTTAATGTAGAAGTGTCCAGGCATATGGCACATGTGAGTTACCAAACCGATCCCACGGGCACCCTAGGCTAGGAGCCCTCCCCTTCTGGCTTCCAGCTCCAGGGCACCTCAGCAACTGGTCTCAGAAGGGAAGAGGAGGGTTCTCCATCCCGGCTGCACCGGAGGAGCTCTCCTAACCTTTCTCCCCGCTGGAGACGCTCCCTGGGGTGCTGGGTCCTGGTTTCCCCCACAGAAGCGATGTTCATGGGGCCGGTCCCCCTCCCCACATCATGATCTACTGGAGGCTAGCTCACAATTTCCCATTAGGACACAATCTACCTCTTGGGTTAACGCACTGACCCAGCACCCACAGCTACTTGGTATTCAGATAAAACCAGTAGAGGAAAGAGTTAGTGGAAAGACACTAGTGCTAGCGTGAGAGTCAAAGAGAAGGGAAATAACATTTTATTTAAAGAGGACAAATTAGCCTTTCGGGGCCAGAATAATCTCAAAATGTGCTCTACGCTTTCCACATGTTTCACAATGTCTTACGCTAAACACAAGTAGTGCAAGAGATTTCTATTGCAATATTGCCCACTTGATGTGTACAAGATCCAGCGATAAAGAAATGTCAATGTTACAAACATCCAAAGTAACAGGAGAGAAGTTTTCTCCGGGCCATTAGGTTCGGAAGATTCAGTAGAACCACACAAGCAAGTATTTTTCTTGAGTCTTGTAATAATCAAAAGTATTTTATTTATAGATATTTATCAAAATAATGTAATGATAAATATTATAAATATTATTTATCAAAAATAATATTACACACTTATGAGTCTCATGAGAAAAAAAACCCTTCAGTACAACAGTAATGCTGAATTCACGTTGCCAGTGCTCACAAAATAAAGAATAATTAGACAGTCATAAAGAGCGGCTTATAGCACAGACTTGGTTTTCAACCTTTTTTCTGTTTGCGGACCCCTAAAAGATTTCGAATGGAGGTGCAGAAATGTATTATGTATACAGATCATGGCTGTGTTAAAAATAAAACCACAGCAACAAACAATAGTCAGGCAGTGTGTGCGAGGGAAGCGGACTCTGCAACTGGCTGGGGAGCCTGGACTCCCGGCCAGGGCGGGTCACTTTCAAGGGCCAGCTGGGCACTCCTCCCCCGCCCCCCCCCCGCTCATCAGCTGATAGGTGTCATGCAGGGGAAGTGGCCTTTGCAAGGGACAAGCCCCACCCAGATAGTCATCTTCTCTCGTGAACCCCTTAGACATAGACGGACCACAGCCTGAAAACCACTACTATAGCTCAAACAATTATCCTCTTAGAGTGGCTTTTTTCAAACAAAAACGTTAAAATGTTCACTGTGGACTAAGGAAAATGGGATCGTTTCTATCTGAATAGTACAAAATGGAGTTCAGAGAGTCACTTTCTCCCTACAGACTACGTGAAAGGTAACTCGGTGCCCCAGACAGACATTTCTCCTTCTGTAATGGGAACAGGAGTCGCACTTCCAGTCCTTACATGGGACGACAACGCTCGAGCTTGTATTTTTAACCCTTCTCGGTTCCCTTCTGTTTTCTACTCACCTCTTCTGCAGCCTGTTTAGAACTTAGATCCGCTTCGTCCTTGTGTGCCGAGGGGGCTTGGGACCTGCAGGCCAGCTGGTACTGGTATTTCCGCAGCATCTGTGCGTAGTCTCCCATGGAACGGCTGTAGTTCCAGAAAGTTGGACTGCTGGAAGGGGAACTGGAATCGGAACTCCCTGGAATGAGCCAATTCGTTACAGAGAATCACCACGTTGGTTCCCAAATAACATCAAGAATCTGAGTCGGTTAACCGGGATAGTGGTTCTCAAACCGTTTAGAACTGTGCCCGCCACCCTGTTCCGCGTGTCTGTGGTAGATGAGGCACCACCTCCACCTCACACGTATAACCAAGAGTGGCCACTGGTGGAGACAGGATGCTGGGCTTGAAGGACCATTGGTCTGACCCCGTCTGGCTGCACTTCTTATGTTCATACGCCCTGCTCCCTCTCTTCCCACTTTCGTCTTGCTTCCTCTCCCCTTCTCCCCCCACCCCACCGCCATTATTTTGGAAATTCCCCCTAGCTCAGTCAGTGTGGAGACAGAGATTTGCCAGATGTTGTCCTTCCACCCTTCCCAAAAACCCACTGCTCCAGGACATCCATACAGAACCCAAAACTCAAACCCAGGCCCTGATGCAAGGTCTGTGCATGGACCTAGCCTATGGTGCCCGTGCATGGTGCCCACAGGGGAAGCCTGCCACCTCCTGACCACGTCGCCACCCATCAGAGGAAGAAGTGGGGCTATAGCTGGGGAAGCTGATGGTGGCAGCACAGTTGGGAGGCGGCACGCTCCCTTCGTGTGCACGCATCGTGGGCTAGGTCCCCGCAGACCCTGGATCGAGGCACTAGTCTTTTAACAGCCAACTGCACTCAGCCGTGACTTGACTCGACAGATGTCGTCTCAGGCTACGCGCAATCTTGGTTTGTGGGGTAGGCCGCAGGCCTCGCTGTAGGCCAAAGCCTCTCAGTCCTACAGTAATGCAGATGGGCATGGGGCGACCCCTAGTGTCCGCATACAGCTTTACAGTTCAGTCCATAAAGCAGGGTGCTCCGTTCTCTAGAAATGTTTCCTAGAGTAGCCCCTCTGCAACAGAGCTGCAGGGGGGAGCACTTTAGCTACCCGCTGGTAATACCCACATTTTGGGGCACCCTCAATGGGCACCTGACGGGGTATCTGGCACCCCCATCAAATACCTGGTGTCCAAAAATGTGGGTATTACTGGGACGCCCCAGGACACCAATCCTGGCTCCCCACAGCTCCCCTTAATGGGTCTGACTCACCTCACCAGCCAGGCTGCTGCTCCTCTGGCCCAAAGGACTCCTGGAGGCTCCCTGCTTGGCCTCTTCCTATCTGTGTGCTCCCTTAATGGGTCCCCCGCCCCCAGGGGGGTCCCGTAGGTCTCTCTGTGAACAAGGGACCCATTGGGGGCAGATGGGATGAGGTCTCCTCGCTCTCCCCCACTCAGTTGAGCACCACGTGGGCCAGGAACGAGCACGGAGCAGCCAAGGGTTCTCCAGACCAGGGGAGCAGTAGCTTGGCCAGTGAGGGGAGTCGGCCTAGGGAGCCCATTGGGTTGAACAAAACCAGGGCAAGTCGAGCCCCCCCCAAATTTGACGGAGTGCCCAACGGGCTGGATACCCGGTCGCAGCTCTGCTATGCAACACAGGACCCACTGACGTCAAAGGACTCCCCTTCCCCACCCCAGAAACCTGGCTACATTCTTTTGTTGAACGTGTCTGTTTTATTTATATTCAAGACTTTGAATAAAGTCTTCAGACTGCACCTCCTGCAGTGTTAGAAGATGGGTACTATCCAGCTGAACTTTTAGTAACTTCATCAAGAACTTTAGTCATTTCATTACGACTGGAATTGGAATTTTTAAAACCAGAAGTTCTTCATTAAGAAGAATGTCAGTCATTTCATTAAGACTGGAATCGTGGTTTCTGGTTTACACCTGCACAGCTGGAACTGCTCCACTGAGTGAAGCCCAACGCAATCATTCCTACACAGGCCCGCTGACAGAAATCTGAGGCCCTGGTACATTTTGGTAGCTGGGGGCCCCCTCCCCTCCTATTCCCTTGCCATACGTTTTGAAAACGTCTGGAGATCACACTGGTTGCTACACATAACGTGCAATTGTTATTTTAATGTATACTGTCGTTTTTGGGCCCCTCTCTGAGATTGGGAGCTAGTAATGTTGTACCCCCCCCCAATTCCTCCCTTGTCAGGTCTGTTCCGACACGACCATATCGTGGCAGCGGTGTAGTTAATCAGCTACTTTCTAGTCAAATTTTCCAAGACATTATATAGTGACACGGTCAGAACATCTCTAAACGTCTGAGAAAAAGCTGCATTTCCACCTGCCTCCGACTCAGGAAGCAGCTGAAACCAGAACAAAACACCGCAGACATCCGTCCCGTGCGCAAGATCTTTAGACCAAAATGAACCATTTATTTACCCAGCTGAACCCGATGCTGCTTTTCTTCTTCGTTTCGGAGGAAGTTGTCTAGTGACTTCAGGTCAGTCATATAGTCCTCCTTGCCAGTAGGGGAATTATAGATGGTCGGGGAAGAGCGGTACCGAGACCTCAGCCCACCACTCTCCATCGGTCCAATGCTGGTGGGATACGATGGAGACCCAGGAGAGGGACTAAAACCAGACACCTGAAAAACCAACATGAATTTATAAAGAGGAGTTCCCGCTCCCTTTAGCTTCCTGGCTACTAAGACTTGCTGCAAAGCAAGATGCCACCTCAGGGGGCCTAGGCTGCTTTTTTCTTTTTAAAAAGTAGTTGATATTTTAGTTCTTAATTTTATTTTAGTACTGGACAGCCCAGAGAATAAAATGCTCACACTGGAATAAAAATAATGGAGAGTTCCAATTCTGTGAAATTTTACAAACGTATTGCAAGACATGTGCAACAGGGTGTGCGGGTCACCCAGGGTAAGTCTCTGCAGGATTTGGCCCCCCAATTTGGCTTAACAGTAACTCTCCTCTTGGGAATTAGCTCTGCCCTCGATTTCTTTAGCCAGGCAACACCCCTCTGGCTCTCTCGCACAGCTCAGTCCCGGTACATATCTCCACCATATACAGTCTCCAGCCAGGTAACAAACCTCTGGCTTCTACTTACAGTATTTGTTAGGCCAGGCCTAATCTCAGCTGTCCTAAAACAAGCCTGGCACTTGTCTGCAGCTCCACCAGGCTTTACCTCCTGTAGAGCCAGGGCCCTTCCTTCTGGCTCCCTGCAGAACTCTCTGAGCCACCCCAACTCCTGGCTCAGGCAGAGTTCTCTTAGGAGTTCCTCCTCCTATGCCTGCTACCCACAGGCAACTGAACTATCTGGCTGTAGCAGGGCAGAGTCCCTATGGGCCACTGGCCCTTTAAAAAGGGGCTAGCACCAAGCAGGTGCTAGCAGGGTTGCAGGCGCTCTGTTTAGCAAGGAACTGCGTCTAATTGGGAAAGCAGCTGAGTTGGGCGTGGCAGAGGCCAGTCCAGGGAAGAAAACTGAATTGGTCACCTGCCTTGGGTGAATTCGTTTCTCCCCTAGGCTCCAGATAATACTCCGATTGGGTAGCTCTGCACAGACCGCCAGGAGGCAGAAGAACAAAGTTGTGTTGTGCTGCTATCCCGCTGTCTCTCCCCAGTCCGTTCCATAGCCGAAGACTGACCAACTCTTTCTCTCATATGCTCACCGGTGAAAACAAAATACTAACATGTGGGGGGAAAAACAACCTCCCCGCATCATGCACGGTATGGGCTTGGAAGAGGGGCCAGGCATGACCACCTATTACTGATTTCTAACTATTTACAGAAGCTGTTAAAAGAACTCAGGGTACCTCCCCCACCTAAGAGTGGTTGCTGTTTGGAAGGGAGGGCCGGAGTATTATCTGGAGCCTAGGGGAGAAACAAATTCACCCCAGGGAGGTGACCAATTCAGTGTTCTCCACCTGGCTACCAGATAATCCTCCGATCGGCATGTACCCGAGCATACCTTTTCTCCTTTTAAGGGTGGGAACAAGCAGCACTGGGGGAGTTCAGTACTGCCTGAAGCACCCTTCTACCAAACGCAGCTTCCGCTGACTGGCAGGTGTTCAACGAATGTGTGCAGGGACAATCCGGTGCCCGCCCTACAAATCTCCTCATAGGAGGCTTGAGCCTTAAAGGCGTACGAGGTAGCCGCACTGTGTACGGAGCGCGCCCAGATCTGTAGAGGAGGAATCTTCCCCTTGGCCTTATATGCCTCCACTATACACTGCCTGACCCATTTGGAGATTAATGTTTTGGAGGCTTTTAATCTGGTGTAACCTGGACTGGATTTTCTAGACCCTCTAGTTCTAGATAGGTAAATTTTCAGGGCCCTACGGACATCAAGGGTGCACCAAACCTCCTCCTTTGGATGAACAGGTTTGTGACAGAAAGAAGGGAGAATAATTTCCTGAGCCCTTTGGAAGGCCGAATTGACCTTTGGAATAAAGGCCTGGTCCAATCTAAGAACGACCGCTTGCTCTTGGAAATGACAAAAATTCTCTTCTACAGACAGGACTCCCAGCTCTGACACCCTCCTGGCTGATGTAACAGCCATTCAAAAGGATATCTTTATAGATAAAAAAATACATATTTGTTTAAGTGTTTGAGGTCCAGTACCGCTCTCCAACCCCCTAGTTTTTTGGGAACTAAGAAAAGGATTGAGTAGAGGCCTGATCGGCGCTCTAAACGGGGGACCTCCTCTATTGCTTGAATTGTCAGGAGCCTGCTGATCTCTCTGAGCATTGCTCCCTGCTTTGCTGGGTCTCCTGAGATGGGGGAGGGCAGAAAAAGGGGTTTGAGACAACTGGTTAACTCTATCTTGTAACCCTGAGAGACGCAGGATACTACCCAAGCGTCTGATACGGACCCTTCCCAAGTCCCGGAGAAGTTTTGGAGTCTGCCCCCCCACATCTTGCTCCACCGGATAGTCATTGGTCCTGCTTGGGAGGCCCCGTCGGAGCAGGTCTGGGTCTCTGCCTATCGAATCTGGCGTGTCTCTTTCCTCTGAAGAAACGAAAGGAACACTTGTCCAGCAGATCTCTGGAAGATTGAGGGTTGAATCTTCTGGAAAAATTCAAAGAGCCCCTACCTCGAAAGTGCTGAGATCGAAACAGGCCACCTGTTGTAGGGTCTTTGGTTTATCCTTGGCGGTTGCGTCAGCCAGCACTTTATCCAAGCACACCCCGAACAGCTTCTGACCCTTGTAAGGACCTGAGACTAGTAGATTTTTATCTGTATTATCCCCCTGCCAGGATCTGAGCCACACTCTGTGCCTCGCTGCGACATTGCCTGCCGCAGAATGAGCCGTCCATGTTAAAGCATCTGTGGATGCATCAGCTATAAAACTGTGGCTGCCAAGATACGTGAGGAGAGGATCTCCGCTCTTTTTCCCGAAATTTCTGTGTTCTGCAGCTCCTGCATCCAGGAGAGCCGTGCCCTCGCCACGTAAGATGTTAGAACGTTGACCTTCAGCGAGTGGGACAAGGACTCTAAAGCCCTCCGGAGCAGTGTGGTCCTTCGGGAATACATCCCCCTCTGTGGGAAACGCTGTGTGCCTGGCAAGGGACACTACTCATCTTCTAGGCCCGGGAGGGCTGTTTCCATTCCTCTAAGACCAGCCTTTCAAAAGCTTTGTCCAAGGGAACCCGTGTCCCTGCCATGAAGCGAAGGCATATAGTCTCTCTGATCCTCCTCTTGGGAATCAGAGGAATCTTCCTTGGGAGCTTTCTCCTTCAGCTGCAGTGTCTTAATAACCTGCCCCAGGAATTCCTCCCTAAGGGCTAGGGGAAATTGCTTGTCCTTGTCTTTTGGTTCAACAGGGGGCTCTACGTATTCCCCCTCCTCAGATCCCGATCCCCGGGTAGATTCCGGATCTGAGTCAGATACTAGTAGGGATTGCACCCTGCGTCTGGGCCTGTCAGTAGGGAGCTCCTCCTGGCTCTCTTCAGAAGAGCGCGGAGTAGACAACAGGCGGGAAATAGCGCCCTCTGGAGGTGCCTTCCCTTTTGTTTTCCCCGCCCTTTGGTGACCCGCCGCCTGGGGGGCTGATCTCTTGGGCCCGGGTCCCTTAGAAGAGAAAGCCTTTCTTCTACCTTTAGTTTGCAGGTCGCAGAGCTTGTTCCGGGGCTCCTGCCGCGATCCCATGGCACTAGGGAGGCTAAGGTTATTTGCTCTCCACTAGCTGTTGCATCCGGCGCCGCCACTGCATCGTCAGTCGCTGCCATCTCTCCCGCCGCGAGTGCGGGGGGCGAAGTCAGGGGCTGCTCTACGCATTGCTAGCGCAACTGCTTTTGGGCAGACCCAAGTCTAGTAGGGTCTGTCCCTGGGTGGGGGGATGCCGGCAGAATTGGAGACCAGCCCCAACGGGAAACTCTGGGTTTGTCGTCCCCGCCCCCCGCTCGGCTCCCCCGCTCGACAGCGGCGCATGCGCACAAGCAACTTTGTTCTTCTGCCTCCTGACAGTCTATGCAGAGCTACCCGATCGGAGGATTATCTGGTAGCCAGGGGGAGAAAAGCCAGAGCTGAAGATCAGCAGCAGGAGGCTGCTGTGGGAACAAGTTGTGCAAGAGGAGCTCTCCCTCAAGGCCTCCAACATGGACTATTGCCTGAGCTGCAAGGGATTCTGCTGGTCTTGGAAAGGAGAGTAGCTATCCCCGAGACCAAGAGCACTCAGAAGCACCTCTGAGTACAAAGACTGTAAACGGATAAAGACCACCATATACAGAATAAAAGGACTTTGCTGGAAGCTAATTCCCTAAGTAAGCAACTCTGAGGGGCTTAATCCTGCCAAGACTCACGCCAGGCGAGCCCCTCCCTGCCACACTGGCTTTCGCAGGTCTGAGCATGCCCAGACCAGCCCACTCTGACTGAGCATGCTCAGGGACTTATTCTCTCCACCAGGTCTAGTTACTCCTCCAGAGCATGCTCAGGGACTCGGTGCCTCACAACCCTTCTATCCTCTGGGGAGCATGCCTGGGCACTTAGTTCCTGGAAGGAACCCAAGCGTTGGCTCAGCCACACCCTAATCCAGCTGCCTTCGCTTAGGCGCTGTCCTTTTGCTGGTGCAACGCCTGCAGCCCCACTAGCCCAGTCCCCTAGACGGCGCTAGTGTCCTCTTAAAGGGCCAGCGTCCTTCTCAAGCTGCGCCCTGCCACAACATGCAAGATATTGGAGAATCAGATTCTGCAGGGATTATTTTGCAAACTCTAACTTTTGTGGGTTCTTTTTTAAAAAACCCACAGTAGCAGCTGTTCTTACCTTCCCGTAGCTGCTGCCTGGTGAATAGGCCACTGCGCTGCTGTACGAGCCACTGCTGCCTGACAGAGCCTGGAGCTGAGGGCTGTATCCAGGGGCAAACTTTGGGCTGGCACTAGGTGAACGGGATGGGCTGTAGCTCAGCACGCTCTGACCCTGGATGGGCGGTGAGGGTGTTGAAGGGGGAACTTTCTTTGCCACCAGCTCACGGGGCGGAGTAGTTTGTACTGCTGCAACGAGAAAAAGCAGGATTTGTTCCAGACGAATCGAGGCCTGGCCGCTGCTTTAAAAATGGGGGAACAACTAATTGTGAAACAAGGAAGGGTAGACAACAACTGTAGAACTGGTTGGGAAACCCACCAGCACAGATAATTATTGGAGCCATTTAATTAAATTAGAAAAAGACTTATTTATATCGTGTCAGCAACATGCCTGGGACTATAGTCGTCAGTCATGCCCCGAGGGGTTTACAATCTAGAAGAGGGGAGAGGAAGGAGAGCGACAAAGAGCAGGGGCACAAAGAGACAGGGAGACATTCATGAAGTTGAAGTGTTGCAGGCGCTTAGCTTAGTTACAGACAGAAGTATAAAACGCTGGAACTAAACTCAAGAGTTCTTGGCTAGATTCCCATCTCTAACACATTTCCTGTGACCCCTTGGAAAAAAATAAAATTCCTCCATGGTTCAGTTCCCTATCTGCCATACGGAGGCCTAGTTTCCTTCTTCTCTCCACCTGTTGTGTTAAGAACATAAGTGCCGTACTGGGTCAGACCAATGGTCCATCTAGCCCAGCATCCTGTCTCCGACAGTGGCCAATCATGGCGGCTTGGGAGAATCACCCAACAGGTCACAATGGGGGATCCATTCCCTGTTGTTTCCCCCCAGCTCCCGTCATGTTCCCTGATCCTGTCTGGCTAACAGCTGCTAATGGACCAATCTTCCAGAAACTTGACCAAACATCTTTTAAACTCAGCTCTAGCACTGGCCCTTACCTCAGCTTCTGGCAGTAGATTCCACAACCCAATTATACACTGAGTGGAAAAATATTTTCTTTTATTTGTTTTAAACTTGCCACCCATGAGTTTCATGGAGTGTCCCCTAGTTCTAGTACTAGCTGAGAGGGTAAATAACTGCTCCTTGTTTATTAGTTCCACACCACTCATGATTTTATAGACCTCTATCATATCTCCTCTCAGTCGTCTCTTCTCCAAACTGAAGAGCCCCAACCTACCAAGCCTCTCCTCATACGGGAGCCCTTCCATGCCCTTGATCATTTTTGTTGCCCTTCTCTGTACCTTTTCTAGTTCAGCTATGTCTTTTTTGAGATGGGGCGACCAGAACTGCACACAATATTCGAGGTGCGGTCGCACCATTGATTTGTATAGAGGCATTATGACATCCTCAGTTTTATTCTCTATCCCCTTCCGAATAATTCCTAACATTCTGTTTGCTTTTTTGACTGCTGCTGCGCACTGCGCTGTGGATTTCATTGTATTGTCCACAACCACCCCCAGATCCTTTTCCTGAGTGGTAACTCCTAGCTTAGTACCCAGCATTGTGTACGCATAGTTTGGATTATTTTTCCCTACGTGCATCACTTTGCACTTGTCCACATTAAATCTCATTTGCCATTTAGATGCCCAGGCACCCAGTGTCGTAAGATCCTGTTGCAGTTCCTCACAGTCTGCTCGTGTTTTAACTACCTTGAATAACTTGGTGTCGTCTGCAAATTTGATCACCTCACTCTTAACACCCTTTTCCAAATCATTAATGAATACATTAAACAGCACCGGTCCCAATACAGATCCCTGAGGCACACCACTTTTTACATCTCTCCATTGTGAAAACTGACCATTTAGTCCTACCCTTTGCTTTCTATCTTTTAACCAGTTTCTGATCCATAGTAAGACACTACCTCCTATCCCATGACTTTTTAATTTTCTCAAGAGTCTCTCATGAGGGACCTTATCAAATGCTTTCTGGAAATCCAGGTACACTATATCTACTGGGTCTCCCTTGTCCACATGCTTATTTACACCCTCAAAGAATTCCAACAGGTTAGTGAGGCATGACTTACCTTTACTAAATCCGTGTTGACTCTTCCCCATTAAGCCATGTTTGTCAACATGCCCTGTAATTCTGTCCTTAATGATGGTTTCCACCATTTTGCCCGGCACAGACGTCAAGCTTACTGGTCTGTAGTTTCCAGGATCGCCTCTGGATCCCTTTTTAAATATCGGGGTTACATTTGCCACCCTCCAGTCCTCGGGTACAGTGGCAGATTTTAGTGACAGGTTACAAATTACTAACAGTAGGTCTGCGATTTCATATTTGAGTTCCTTCAGAACTCTGGGGTGAATGCCACCTGGCCCTGGTGACTTGTTAGTATTCAGTTTGTAAATTTGCCCTAGAACATCCTCCAACGTCACATTGATTTGTAACAGCTCTTCCAATTCCTCGCCCACAAAGCAAGGATCCGGTGTGGGTACCTCCCCCAAATCCTCCGCAGTGAAGACCGATGCAAAGAACTCATTCAGCTTCTCTGCAATGTCCTTATCCTCCCTGAGTGCCCTTTACTCCCTTGTCATCTAATCCCAACTGACTCCCTAGCAGGCTTCTTTTTGTTGCTTTTTTTTGCCTCTTTAGCAAGCCTCCCTTCAAAATCTCTCTTGGCCTGCCTTATTAACACTTTACATTTACGTTGCCAGTGTTTATGCTGTTTCGTATTATTTTCATTGTGACTAGCCTTCCATTTATTAAAGGATGTCTTTTTGGCTCTAATAACCTCCTTCACCTCGCCATTTAACCACAGTGAAAGACTTTTGGTCTTCCTGCTTCCTTTTTTAACTTGCGTGATGTATTTAATTTGGGCTTTCAGAAGGGCGCTTTTAAACAGCCTCCACGCCTCTTGCAAACCTGTAGCCCTTGCAACTGTGCGTTTTAGTTTCTTTTTAACTAGTTTTCTCATTTTGTCATAGTCTCCCTTTTAAAAGTTAAATGCTACTGCTGTACTTTTGTTTGTCTTTCTCCCTCCAGAAATTATGACAAATGTGTTCTCTTATGGTTAGGCTCTTCAGGGCAGAGATGGTCTCTTATGATATGTTCCTATTAGGAGGGAGACCAGATTTCTGTGCAGGGTCCTAGGTGCTACTGTACCACACCAGGATGGTAAGCTCACATCCATCCGTCCAAGCAATACTCTTCACAGTTCTAATTCCAGAACTTATTAACTACATTCCTTTCTCTGTATTTCCAGCTGTCTGACACACAACTTATCAGTTCAAAACCTAAGATCACCTACTTAGCAGACTTATTTGCAGACATTTTTTGAGCCCTGTCAGAGAGAAAACTACTACACTTACAAGCATTCTGCAACCCAAGAAGGGTCTGCTGTCCAGGACTCATAACCAGGCTAGTTGGGGCCACCGTGTATTTGAAGTACCTCCAGAAATCAAATAAGGCATTCAGGCTGAACAACGAGGCAAGTGCAAGTTCTGGAAGAGAACATAAGGCCATCACGTTAGGCTTTTTAGAAATAGAGAGATACTAATTTAGATTGCTGACTATTTACATGAACAGTAATTGCTAGATTCAAGTTGGTTTTGACCTTTGACAAATGCTACTGTGGTGAATTTATGGACGTCTATTCTGCAAACCAAACCACAGGCGCAGGGTCGGTTAGAATAATATCAGATAGTAGAGAAATTATGGTTGCCGTGTTGGTCCCAAATATAGGCAATAGAGGCAAAGTAGTACAGTGATCTCTTTTATTGGGCCAACTACAATTGGTGGAGGTACGTAAGCTTTTGGACCTCACAGAGTCCGTCATTAGCAGCAACAGGGGAAATGCCCATTGGGTCCCTGCACATAACTGTCCCCTCCCTTTATTCGTCTGATAGAAACACCATTGATGGGCTACGGGGAAAGAGTAATTTGCCATTTAAACAACAGCTCTGGAGGCCAATTTAATTCTATATTTTTAGTCTGCTATAGGGGCACTGCATCCTGTGTAGAAGGAGGTAAATCCCAAGAGGCACACTAGCTAGCATATCCAAAAGCTTACACAGGTAGGAATATCATGCAATATTTAAAGAACTAGAAGTCAAAACTTGGATTAACTTGAGTGAATATGAAGCATGTAAGAATATTAATAATAATGTATTTTTATAGCATCCCCCAACCAAATGGTGCTTGGGACACTTCACAACTTTTTTTTTAAAAAACCTGACGTTTATACCCCGCTTTTCCCCGAAGGTTCAGGATGGCTGACAAAAACAGAAGAAGAAAAGGACACAGTAAAAATACAAAGAAATACAATAAAAATGTATTTATTTAAGTTTTTTTTTATCCCGCAACCGTCCTGCTCACAGATTATTAATTAAATTTTTATTATTATTATAAGCACTTGTATAGCGCCAGCTGTGTACCTGGCGCTTTACAGAACAAAAAGATGGACGCGGTCCCTGCCTACGGCTTACAATCTAAATCCCCTAGAAGTCCCTACCCTTACACCCAAATCCCACAAACCCAACCTCTATCCCCATCTGCCAAAAGCTCTGTTGAAAGAAAAGCTTTACCCCCAGCTCCGGAATATGCTCAGGCTTGGGCTGTCACAGACCTCCCGGGGGAAAGGAGTGGTGTAGTACTGGGGCAGTAGCTGAGACCGCTTCTCTCTGCTTGTCATACCAACAAGGTTAACCGGTGGTACCCTCAAGAGGGCGCCCCCAACCGACCGCAGGGGCCGCAGGGGAGAATGGCAGGAAAGACGGTACATCAGAGCATACAATCCATTTCAAACATAAATCCATTTAAAAACAAATTTAAAAAGGGGGACGGTATTGAGGAAAACACCTTTTAAGAGGAACTAGCCGTGAATCCTAAAAGCACCTGGAGAATAAATAAGTCTTCAGGTGCTTTTTAGAGGTGAAGAGGGAGGAACAGAGACGCACCTCTGGACGGAGTGCGTTTCACACTGAGGGGCCCGCCACAGCAAAGGTCTGATCCCCTGCAAATTTAAGGGGCGATGGCCGGATTCCCCAAACAGGTGCTTTCTAAGCACAGAACCATCAAAGTGAGGCTCTCAAATATAGCCAAGGCCTAGACCGTCTCTACGATAACATAAACACAAGTGTAGCTGGAGTGTCTTATGATCAGAAATAGCAGTGTAATCGCTTACCAATATACCAGAGCGGCCAGTACGTAATGTTGTAGTAGGAGCTTATCAGTTTTCCTGTCCTAGAAAGGAGGGGGGAAATGTGATTAGATCCATAAAGTGTGTGTACATTAGTAGTAGTTTTCTCATTTAAAATGTAAAACAGAATTTAGCTGGCTGCGATAAGTAGCTTACATTTCGGTATAAATCATGCCCGCAACGGACACGTTAAGAAGTCCCCAAGCCAAGATGACTTTTCTGGCTTCCGTTTCCTTCCTCATCTTGATGGTTCTGTCAATGAGGGAAGGAGAGCAATTCTGTTCCCCCTGCATCGTCTGGAAAAAGACAGGAGCACGGGGAATGGAAAAAAACAAGTCAGAAGAGATTTTTCCATTTTACCTGGAGCTCTCTCTCTCTCTCTCTCCAGGTAAAAAACAAGATGAAAGAAAAACAAGCAGTTCCAATCCCTGCTTTTAAAGACCCAACAGGGGCCCTGCGCACAAGGTGAGCGCACACGATTGTGCAAGCCTGGCCCGCGTCACGCGCAGTGCGTGCTTGTCACGCGTAGCACGCACATCATCTTGCGCGCCCCTGCCGCACAAAGCACGGACGAGCCCCGCTGAATCTTACGGTGTTAACAAAAAGAGATCACAGCCCACCGGAGTCCGCACTCACACATTTAGTCTGTAGAGCCTAATAAACAGGCAGCCCCTCGCATGCGGTTCTTGTGCGCGGTTGTGCAGCCCCCATGCCCAGATTTAGTGGGACTAGCTTAACCTACAAGCAGGCACTCTTCCCTTGTCACGCTCCTCCATGAACCGCCCCCTTCTCGGTATCCCACCCCCTACCATGACATGCTTGTGACATTATTCTTTATATAGCACCAGCAGCGTACCAGGTGCTGCACAGTCGGTAGTTAGAGACAGGTCCCTACCCCAAAATGCTGACAATGAATGTCTATGTAGTTTAATTACCAACTGGATTTAGGGTGGGGGGATTCAAAAGGGTGCCCTGAGAAGGGTCCAGATCATGGCTCTGTGCCATGATGTTTGTCCCCTATCCGTGTGCGCATGCCCTCATCTCCGCTCCTCCCCACCTCGCACTTTCTGCACTTGGGAAAGGGACAAATTTATTATTATTATTTTAAAAGTAGCCATTCACCACATTTCGCCCCTGGGCCTGAGGCTCCCCACTTCAAGGACTAGGGAATTATTATTAGGGTCCCGACCAATCCTTCAAGTCTAGGAAAGCCAATTAGAATGTGTAGTCTAGTCATTCCCCACCACCCAGAGCTAGATCATAACTACTAATAATAATCATTAATAAACAAAGATTATTTATTATTAATTATTATTATTATTATTATTCCTTTCAATCCAACCATTCTATGAAAGCCAATTCCAACTAGGGGGAGTAGACAGGCAAATTGTAGAGGACGCTTATGAGAAATACAGGTTGCAGGGCTCCAATTCAGCCCTGCAACCTGCATTTCTCATAAGTGTCTTCTCCAATTTGCATATCCAGCCACCCTAATTAGAACGCGCAATCTACCCCCTCCCCTCCATGGAGGAGCTGACCCTCCCGGGGGGGGGGCTACAACGGACCCCCCCCCCCCCCCG
>QEPC01000343.1:1227732-1251585 GCA_003113815.1 Sphenodon punctatus
CACACAACCCTCAGAGCCTTCACAAACACACCTCTGTCTCAGAGCCTTCACCACACACACCCCTCACAGTCAGGATCTGAACTTCACACCCCCACACAACCCTCAGAGCCTTCACAAACACACCTCTGTCTCACTCAGAGCCTTCACCTTCACACACACAACCTCACAGCCAGGATCAGAGGCTTCACACACCCACACAAGCACAACACACCGGCACAGCCCTCAGAACCTTTACAGACACACCTGTCTCAGTCGGTCAGAGCCTTCACCTTCACACACAGACACACAAAACCTTCTTGCGGCCAGGGTCAGAGCCCTTCATACACCCACACACAAGCACAACACCCCCACTCCGAGCCTTCACAAACACACCTCTGTCTCAGTCAGCCAGAGCCTTCACACACACGCACAACCTACCTCACAGCCAGGATCAGAGCCTTCACACACACACACACCCAAGCACAACACGCACCCACCCCACAGACACAACCCTCAGAGCCTTCACACACCCACCCTCACAATCAGGATATGAACTTCACACGCCCACACAAGTACAACCCCCACACACACACCCCTCAGCCTTCACAAACACCTCTGCCTCAGTTGGTCAGAGCCTTTACCTTCTTTCTCTCACACCCACACCCTCTCACACTCAGGATCAGAGTCTTCACACACAGCCCCCCACCTCACAGGCACAAAGCCCAGAGTTGCCGTACCGACCCTTTAATCCAGGACACTTATGTAAAATACACGGTGCAGGGCTGCCCTGCACCATTAATTTTTCATAAACGCCCTGGATTAAAGGGGGGATGTATGGTAACCCTAACAAAGCCCCACTCCCCAAACACAACCTTCAGAGCCTTCACACTCGTGCTCCCCTCTCAGGGTTAGAGCATTCACACGCACACAACCCTCAGCTTTCATGCACACGCACACCCTCTCACAATCAGGATCAGAGCCGTCACCCCCTCACACACACATACACGCACAACCTCACAGGTGCAAAGCCCCCTCCCCACAAACACAACTTTCAGCGCCTTCACACTGATCCTTCCCTTTCAGTCAGGGTTAGAGCCTTCACCTTCACACGCAACCTTCTTGCAGGTGCAGATCCCCCTCCCACCTATACACACACCCTCAGAGCTGTCACACATATACACGCACCCCTGTCAGGGTCAGAGCCTTCACACACACACAAACAAACACACATACGGCAGACTTCTCACAGTCAGGTGCGGCGTGCAGCGCCACACCCCTTCACACAGAGCCTACACCCCCCCCCCCCTCAGAATCAGGCTGCAGAACTTTCACCTACACACACTACACCTCAAAGCAAATACACACCCGTCAGGGCCAGAGCCCCCACTTTTACTTACACACGCACACCTCTCAAAGCCGGGTGTAGCGCTCCCCGCTTGTCACACACCCTCACCGTCAGGCACAGAACCCCATAGCTATTACACACACAACCCTCACAGCTAGGGCCAGTGAGCCTACACTTTCACCACCCGTCACAGACAGAATTGTCATTTTCACGTATACACACTCCTCACAGGAGAGGTCAGCGCTCCCACCTTCACACACACACACCTCGCAGGCAAGGCCAGAGTCCTCACCTACACGTGTTTTGCAGCTATTGGGTGTTTTCAGACAAGTGCCTCCCCACACATTACCCACGCAGCATTACGCACTGTTTGCCACGGATAACCAGTGGTTAATGCATCATCATCCCTGTTTATTTATACCCCGCACTTTCCCAACCAAAGGTGGCTCACAACATCAAAATAAACACAATTTGGGTTTAAATCCCACGCAGGGGGACCCATACAATAGCAAATCAATAATACATCCCAATATACACATAATTTACACAAAAATCCATCACTAGTATCTATAATTCTAGCTGACATTAATCCCAATATTCTCGCCACTGGCACCCCTCCTCTTGCTACTGCCCGCTCCCACCGGGCAGTCAACTCCATACTTCCCTCCCTTGCTGCCACCAAGGGAGGTCCTCCTTCTCCACCCCTCTCTCACAGGGGGAAGGCTTTCCTACCACCTTGACCAGGACAAAATTAACCTTATCTAGACATCCTAAAGATTCCTTCACCCCAACCTCCTGGCCCAGCCGAAGGGGCACGGCCACCCCTTTGACCGTGCCCCTTCGACCCGCGCTCCGGCTACCCCTGGTGTTATGGGGCACGCCCTGCAAATTCCCCTCCCCAGGCCCTGCCCCTACAAGGGCGTTGGGGGAGGGAGCGCTGTCCTGCAGCCGCTCACCTGCCGCCCCTGAGCCACCAGCCCCCAAGTTCCAAGGCAAGTCTTTGTCCTGTTCCGGGGGGAGGGGAGATGTCACCAGCTGCACAGGCTCCTGCACCACCCCTAGCTGCCCGCAGCTTGCTTGCCATGCCATGGTTGGAAGGGCTTGCCTGAAAACACCCATGGTCAGAGAAACAGGACGTTCCTAGTTACGCTGGTATGTTGCTCACCACACCACGGAGACATAACACAGCATTGCTGCTTGACGTTGGGTGGGGTGGTGAGGTCTCATCATGTATATGCCTCCCTGAGACCTCACCACCCCACCCAACGTCAACAAAGTTTTCAGCCTGCTGGGAAGCCTTTAATTTTTTTATCCCATTTCTTAAACATCAGAACAAAAGGAGGAAAAACATGCTTCATGGAAAATCAAGGGCCCGGGCCTGCTAATTACTAATTATTCCAATCTCCCATGGACTTGAAGCAGAATTAAGAGCACTCAACACCTGTCAGGAATAGGCCCCAAAAGACCTAAATGCAATAAATGCTCAATGTATGGACAAAAATTGCTTGGCGACAACAGGCAAAAGAAAGACCTTTCTTATGCTTCAGTCTATGTTGCCATGGTTTTGAGAATGATGACACCAACCTGTTCCAACCAATTGCTGTCATAGTAAATAAATATCAACAATAGGTTACCAAGGTACCCCACTGCCTATTAAAATCCACCTCTTTGCCCATTTCCTAGGAGAAAAACAACATTTTTCTTCACCGTAAATCCACCACCTTGATGGGACCCCCCTTCCTCAATTTTTGGTGGTTTTATATGTATAACAATCCTGTGGATCCTGTCTCTAACCAAGAATCTGATTGCAAGGACTGTCCTGAGCAGGAGGAGGAGGATTCTTGTCAGGTTGTGGGGAAAATCCTACTTTGTTATTGTATTGGCATTTGTGTTATAACTATCGTCTACCGTGCTTTGACTTGGGTAAGATTATTATTTGTAGTTTGTTAGGAGGACGCAGAATCCTACTGAATTGTGCATAAACATATCGCAAAAGTCTTTTCCTTAGACTAAAATGTAAGACCTGCTCCTGCACCAAAAAAGCGTGTGCTTAGCCACTGACTTCAACGGGGGCAAAAATTCACCCTAAGTACATACACTTAACAATACTCTAGCAATTCTTAAAGAACCGTCATTGCCCTCGACAGAGTCCAACCCAAGGAGCTATTACAGCACCATTCAGACACATGATAAACTTAGACTACCATGACATGAAGAGCTCATTCAGGTGAGCAGATAAGAGGTTGTTAATTAGGAGAAAGAGCCACCCTCAAATTTGTTCAGATGAGCAGAGCTGTGAGGTAGGAGCCCTCATCTTTAGAATACTCTTGCTTTTAAAAGGTAACAATCATGCCTTATAACCGAAAGGTAGCGAACCTTTTCCTCCCCTCCAGGGGCCACTTTGAAAATTAGTACAAGCTCTGAAGGCTGCATAAAAGTTGAAGGGGCTTAAAGAATAAGGAGTGCCGAGATCATGAATCTGTCCCCTCTCCTTGTGTGCATGCCCTCTTCTCTGTTCACTTACCCTGAGTTCAGGCTGTCATTGCTTGTGGGCAGAAACTGGATCCAGGAATTGCAAAGAGGCTAAATAAAAACTCGCCACGGGCCATATTTGGCCCCCCTGCAGGCGTGAGGTTTCCCACCCCTGCTATAACCCCTCTGCTTGTGTGAACAAAAGCAAGGGTGTAGAAAGTTAAGGGATTATTCATTCATTCATTTTATTTTTATCCCACCCTATCCTCAAAGGCTCAGGGCGGCTCACATCATCATAAAACACGAAATAAAACCCATAAAATGCTTATAAAACCCTCACCCCAGAATCTACTTGTGTGTTCAAATCCAAAATTGAACATCCTGATTCTGACCTTGCTTTCACCAGTATAAATCAGTATAACTCCAAGGAAGTTAGCCAACTTGCAATAGTATAAACTGTCCATTTCCTAGAGAACAGTTATTCTAACCACAAGAACCTCCAGCGTTATATAGGAACAAGGAGTCTCAACAGAAAGTTAAAAACTATTGCCAATTTTATCACAAGTCCCATGATCTCTCCGTAAAGGCCTAGCTCCTTGAGTCATACGATTACATATGGATCTATACATTGGGGGGGGGGGGGGGGTTGAATCCAGTCTTCATGCTTGTGAGGAAAAACTGAATATATGACTCTAAGGTTCAACAACTAAAAAAAACAACCCCAAAATCCCCACAAAAAAACCAATAAATAGAACCTCAAATGTATATTTTATTTAAATAATAAATACATAAATAAAATAATCATAACTTTTAAGCTGGTCTCATGATTTTTTAGGCTCTGAATGCTTATTTATTTATTTACATTTGTACCCCGCCCTTCCCCGAAGGCTCAGGGAGGCTCATAATACACATATAATACAATTAAAAGATCTTAAAATAAAACGCAGTAAAAAACCCTACCCAATCCAATCCCAACCAACCCTCACCCACTCCCTATCCCTTCCCACCAAAAGCTTTAATGAAAAGAAAGGTCTTATACTGCCTATGAAAGATGCTCAGCCTTGGACTCAGACAAACCTCCAGGGGGAGTTCCACGACGTTGCGACAGCAACCAGGAGAACCCTCCTGCGTGCCCCCGTCGTACGGACGAGAGTGGTAGATGGTACATACAGGAGGGGCACTCCTGGCTAACCATAGAGCCTGCAGTGGGGCATGGTAGGACAGGCGGTCTTTCAGATAAGTGCTTGAGGTTGGCATTCTGTACTTTTGGCTTGGAACACTACTGGTGGGTTGGAGAAAGGTAGCAGTGGGGCAATGTTAAATTAGGTTGTTGATGCCAGTGCTCTAGCAGGTCTGTGGATATAAACAAGACGTCATTTTCCAGGACTGGTATTTTCCACTAGCCCTTCTATTTATTTTATTTTTTAATTTTTTTAAATAGAGCTATACAATATGTAAGTATCGAGTAAGTAATTAAGATTGACACGCACTTCTAAATGGCAAAATCCCTGCAGTTTTTCCTTCTCCTGTTTTTTGTACATAGATTCTCCAGAAACCCCAAGAAGGAAGACTACCAGATGACAAAGGAACCAGACGTCCAGCAGGTAAAACGAGGCCATCGAAATGTAGAAGTCAGGGCCATTAAACAAAGGAGAAATGGAGGATGCTAGTTTTAAATTCATTTCTATGTGGGATGTTTGCAGAGGGAGGCTTTTCTTCCAGTAACAAGGTAATACTAGTTTTACACACGGCACCAGTGAACCCTCAGATTGGAATAACGGTCCAAATTCTGCTCTGTGTTAGCATAATGGGAATAACTCCATTGCGTTGTGCCAGTATGAACAGAGCAGAATTCAACCCCTTGTATACACAATTGGTCATCCAACTATAGAAAAGATAATGATTAAAAAGAGGAAATAGAAATATTTATTTATTTATTTATTTAGTCACATTTATGAGCCGCCCCTCATTCCTACGGCATCTCGGGGCGGCTTACAGCAAATAAAAATAATAACAACGATCACAAAAATTATCCAATTTTAAAACAACCCCACCCATCACTTTAACAACTTAAAATCCAGCAGCCCCCACCACCACCACCAGCTACCCCACCCTCCCCTCCAAAGACCTGAGTGAACAGCCAGGTCTTGCAGGTTCGGCGGAACGCCAGCAGGGCCAGGCGAGCTTCCTCTGGGAGGGAATTCCAGAGTTGCAGCCCGGCCACCGAGAACGCCCTTTCCATTGTGGCCCCCGCTTAACACGGGGGACCTCCAGAAGGCGCCCCCAGTAGACTGCAGGGATCGCTCTGAGACACAGAGGGCGAGGTGGTCCCCGAGGTATGAGGGGCCCAGACTGTGTAGGGCTTTATAGATCAATACTAGCACCTTGAATCTAGCCCGGTATGCTATAGGCAACCAGTGCAGAGTGTGGAGCACAGGTGTTATGTGCTCCTGCCGGCCTGTCCCTGTAAGGAGACGGGCCGCCGCATTCTGCACTAGCTGCAGCCTCCAGACCAGAAACAAGGGCAGCCCCACGTAGAGCGCGTTGCAGTAGTCTAGCCTCGAGGTGATGAAGGCATGGATGAAAGTGGCCAGGTCAGGCCTGGAGATGTATGTACGGAGCCTCCGTACCAGATACAACTGGCGGAAGGTGGCTTTAGCCACCGCCTCCACCTGCCGATCTAGACAGAGGTCCGAATCCAACACCACCCCCATACTCCGAACCTGCTGGGTTACAGGAGGGCAGACACACACACCCCCACCGGAGGAGCCAGTGCCCCCCTTGCCCTTCCCACCACCATTACCTCCGTCTTATCGGGGTTAAGTTTCAGTCTGCTCTGCCGCATTCAGTCCGCCACGGCCTCCAAACACTGGGAAAGTATTGAGACAGCAGGACCTGGGTCAGTTGAAAATGAGAGGTACAGCTGAGTATCATCAGCATATTGGTGACATCGCACCCCAAACCCTCTCACGATCTCCCCCAGGGACTGCATATACACATTAAATAATAACGGGGCAGGATTGAACCCTGCAGAACGCCACAGGTCAAGGCCCAGGGGCTTGATGTTTCAGCCCCCAGCACCACCCACTGGCTTCTCCCCGAGAGGAATGAGCGGAACCACCCAAGGACAGTCCCGTCCAGACCCCCAGGTCTCACAGCTGTCTTTTGATTCCATGGTATCAAAAGCGACTGATAGATCACAAATGTTGAACATCCTGCGTCCATCTCCTGGCGGAGATCGTCCACCAAGGCCACCAACGCTGTCTCAGTACCATAGCTGGGGCGGATCCCAGACTAAAAAGGGTCAAGAAAACCGATACTATCCAGATGTGCCTGGAGCTGCAGTGCCACAGCCCGTTCAATAACCTTCCCTAAAAAGGGAAGATTAGAGATGGGGTGATAGCTGGCGAGTGCGCCCACATCCAAAGATGGCTTCTTCAGCAGGGGGCGTACCACAGCCTCCTTGAGACTGGGCGATAATCTCCCCTGCTGGAGGGATGCGTTGACCACCCTCACCAGCACCGTTCCCAACGTCTCCCTGGAGGCTTTCACCAACCAGGACGGGCATGGATCTAATTCACAACTAGTAGCTCTAACAGACCCCAGGACATCCACCGCATCAGCCGGCGTTACTTCCTGAAAATCCTCCCAGAAAGATCTACCAGACAGTGCTTCCATAATCTCGGGCTCCTCACCTACTGCTTCCAACCTAGTGTCAAAGTTACTTCGGATCTGAGCGATCTTGTCTGCAAAGTAGATGGCAAACTTCTCACAGCGGGCATGGGACAAGTCCCCGTCCAGGCAGAGGGAGGACGGACTGACCAGCCCCCGCACCACCCGAAACAGCTCCGCTGGACGTGACTTTGCAGACGCTATGAGGGCAGCAAAGAACTCTTTCTTTGCTGTCCTCACAGCCTCTACGTAGGACCGCAAATGGGTCCTATGGAGAAGTCGATCAGATTCAGCGCGAGTCCGACGCCAGCGTCTCTCTAGTCTCCTGCCTACCTGTTTCATACACCGCAGCCCCTCAGTAAACCAAGGGGCCCTGCGGTGACGAGACGGAGGCAGAGAACATCTCAGAGCCACCCTGTCAATGGCCTCCCCCAGCAAGGTGTTCCAATGCTGGACCAGCACATCAGCAGAGTAGCCGTCAGGGTCTAGGGTTAACTCCCTCAGAGTCTCCTGGAACCGCTGCGATTCCATCAGCCTCTGAGGGCGGACCAACCTAACTGGTCCATTCCCCTTCTGGAGGAGGTGCGCTGAGAGGCTGGCCTGTAGGAGATAATGATCCGTCCATGACAAGGGCGTGACTCTTACATCCCCCACTAACGGATCACCGCCTCAAGGCCTGAACAGAAAATCAGGTCGAGGATATGCCCCCCCCACCCCCCGATGGATCAGGCATATAAGACCCCAAATGATGATAAACAGGTTGAGATGGATACAAAGTAGTTCAAGTTATATCTTTTATTGGACCGACTGTAGCTGGGGAAATTATGCACGCTTTTGGACCACACAGTGCTCAGGCATGTAACAAATCAGAACTATAGTCTGAACAAATTCAGGAGAGGTTTTGCATTTCCTCAGTCCACAGATCTGACATGTTACATGCCTGAGGAAGTGCCCTGTGTGGCCTAAAAGCTTGCGTTATCTCACCATCTGTACTCTGTAGTTGGTCGGGTCTGGGACCAACACGGCAACCACCCTCTCTCTATGGAAGGTCTAATGGCTATGGAATCAAGGTTAAATAGATTTAAATAATCCTAATGCCAGAGTAGGCTAGCACCAAGGTGAGAGGAAACAGGCATGCTTGTATGGGATTCATTGCTTGTATGTGGTCCCTTTCCAGCTTCTAGATCTTCCCCCTGGATCTAGTTCCTACCCCACAAGCACTGAAAAACTGAGCTCGGGGTAAGGGAGCAGAGACGAAGGCATGCACACAAGGATAGAGGAATCCAGTGAATTCAGACAAGACTGAAATGATGATGGTTCGCCGACCTTCTGACTTGGGCGGGATTGGGACCCCTGTTATTGAAGGGATCTGACCCTCTCTAGTTACTCAGGTTCGCAAACTTAGAGTGCTTCTGGACCCTCTGCTGATTGTCAACTTGCGGCAGCAGTGGTCAGGAGCGCTTTCCACCAACTCCATCTGGTGAGAAGGCTGCAACCTTTTCTTTCCGACTTGGATCTGGTCACCATCTTCCATGCTTTCACTACTTCAAGGCTAGACTACTGCAATGCGCTCTACTTGGGGCTGCCCTTAGTGACTGGTTGGAAGCTGCAGCTGGTGCAGAATGGATCGGCCTGGTTTCTTTCAGGGATGAGTCACCATGAACACACCGCTGCTCCATAGTCTGCACTGGCTTCCCATAGCTTTCCAGGCACAATTCAAGGTGCTGTTTTTGATCTTTAAAGCCCAAAACGACTTGGGCCCCAGATAGCTGAAAAACCTCCTCTCCTCCCATGCCCTGCTGCAACCCCTGCAGTCAGCCGGGAGCACTTTCTTGCGGGTACCACCGGCCGACGTTGTCCGTACAAGGCCCCCAGAGAGGCGTTCTTGGTAGCTGCCCCAGTATTATGGAATTCCCTCCCCCTGGATGTATGCCAGAGCCCGGCAGGCAGGGATAGAGGTTGGGTGGGTGGGCGGGCTTCTGGATTGAGGGCAGGGATTTTTAGGGGATTTTATTGTATTGTTTGGTATTTTTATTATTTATTTATTTATTTATTTATTGTTTTTGCTATTTTTCTTTTTGTGCTTTTGTTTTTGTAAATCATCCTGACCGGCGGGGTATAAATTTTAATAAATAAATAAATAAATAAATAAATAGCAGAGCGATGGCACAGATCCATGGTCTGGACCCTCCTCGTCTTGAGCACACCCCTTAAACATGCCTGCCCTCAACTTTTATGCAGCCTTCGGAGCTTGTACTAATTTTCAAAGCGTCCCTTGGAAAGGAACAGTTTCTCCACCCCTAGCATAGATGATCCAGTTCTATCCAGGCTGGACTTGGATTCCCTGATGTTAGAAGTGCTAACTTTGCACATTGCCCGATATTAAAGACCAGGAATTCCCAAACCTTTTGGGCCAATGGTCCACTGCCAGCATCCAAAATTACTCACAGACCACCATGGACCCATTGGAGATGGCTATATCCTGATGCCTGTTTGCTTGTGTGCTGGCAGTGACTGAGCAAAACAAGCAGTTTCAGTCTCTGTCGGTGCAACAACCATCTCTGCAGAGGAACGAGGTCAGGAATGGCCATAAGGAGCACGTACTGGTTACATCTGGCAGGGACCAAAGTTTGCTTTGCCGTAGCTGCAGCTGGTTTCATAGACTACCTGCAGACTACTTACCGTGTCCTCCTCATGGACCAGAGTTTTGGAATAGCTGGGGACTCGGACCGAGGCTGTCAGCTAATAATACAAATACGGTCTTTACTCACTACTAGGTAAAGAGGTTCAGAGGTTCTCAGACTGTGGATCATATCTCAACTGGGGTTACACCATTTGCAGATGGAGTCATGCTCCCAGATGATCTAATTTGCATGTCTTTGTTGCTGTCTGAAAGGGAGACAAAGTGGCTCGAATGATATCTTTCGTTGGACCGACTGTTGTTGTTATTGGTGGTGTTTCTCACCAACAACAGTTGATCCAATAAAAGTTATCATTCAAACCACTTTGACTCCCTCTCCGTTGCTTGGGACCAACACTGCAAACACACTCTATCTCTAGATTGCTGTTTGAGGACATGGGATTATATTTAGGGGTGTTTTTAGATGAGATGCTACTCGCACAAGAGAAGAGTAAAGCCCACAAATTACCTGCATGTGTAAACTATTCTCCCCCGAGTTTTGCGGAAGTGTCCACATGTCAATGTGCATCCAGAAACCCTAAATATCAAGAATTTCTGAATGCACATTTCAAAACTCCCGCAAGATTTACGCAAAGTGCTTGTCATGCACGTCTAAAAACGTCATGATTGCGATTCTCGTGGGAGTTTCCCATGTGGATNTCCCTTGGAAAGGAACAGTTTCTCCACCCCTAGCATAGATGATCCAGTTCTATCCAGGCTGGACTTGGATTCCCTGATGTTAGAAGTGCTAACTTTGCACATTGCCCGATATTAAAGACCAGGAATTCCCAAACCTTTTGGGCCAATGGTCCACTGCCAGCATCCAAAATTACTCACAGACCACCATGGACCCATTGGAGATGGCTATATCCTGATGCCTGTTTGCTTGTGTGCTGGCAGTGACTGAGCAAAACAAGCAGTTTCAGTCTCTGTCGGTGCAACAACCATCTCTGCAGAGGAACGAGGTCAGGAATGGCCATAAGGAGCACGTACTGGTTACATCTGGCAGGGACCAAAGTTTGCTTTGCCGTAGCTGCAGCTGGTTTCATAGACTACCTGCAGACTACTTACCGTGTCCTCCTCATGGACCAGAGTTTTGGAATAGCTGGGGACTCGGACCGAGGCTGTCAGCTAATAATACAAATACGGTCTTTACTCACTACTAGGTAAAGAGGTTCAGAGGTTCTCAGACTGTGGATCATATCTCAACTGGGGTTACACCATTTGCAGATGGAGTCATGCTCCCAGATGATCTAATTTGCATGTCTTTGTTGCTGTCTGAAAGGGAGACAAAGTGGCTCGAATGATATCTTTCGTTGGACCGACTGTTGTTGTTATTGGTGGTGTTTCTCACCAACAACAGTTGATCCAATAAAAGTTATCATTCAAACCACTTTGACTCCCTCTCCGTTGCTTGGGACCAACACTGCAAACACACTCTATCTCTAGATTGCTGTTTGAGGACATGGGATTATATTTAGGGGTGTTTTTAGATGAGATGCTACTCGCACAAGAGAAGAGTAAAGCCCACAAATTACCTGCATGTGTAAACTATTCTCCCCCGAGTTTTGCGGAAGTGTCCACATGTCAATGTGCATCCAGAAACCCTAAATATCAAGAATTTCTGAATGCACATTTCAAAACTCCCGCAAGATTTACGCAAAGTGCTTGTCATGCACGTCTAAAAACGTCATGATTGCGATTCTCGTGGGAGTTTCCCATGTGGATGTGACATGACAATACCGTGATCCCCAGGGCCACCGCCTTTATTGCAGGAGAGGAATAAACACGGGAGATTACAAATCCCCTGTGATTTTCATGCACGTCTAAAACACCCTAAGTCTCAAAATGGGGTCACGCAAGGAAATAAATTGGGGATCCCTGGTAGAGTTGGTGAACTGTTTCAAAGGATATATTTTCGTGATAATTTTGCCTGCCCTGGATCAGGCTTCCCAACCCTGCAAAGAGAGGAAAACTCCAAAGCTCTTACCCCAGGGAATAAGCGTCACTCTTGATTACAGTGCAGCTAAATCATTTTTTTCTTTTGTGTGATGTTAGCTCCCGCAGACTCTACCTCCAGGCATCACACTGAATTCGGCTTTGAAGATTTCTCCACCAAGCTAATCAAAGGGAAGAGCAAAAAGCAAGCTCATTTCTCTCCCAACCATTCCTGCTATTCAACCCCCAAGACCAATTTGGAAAAGAAGCTGTCGAAACTCCTTTCAGAGCTTAGCCAGCAGCCTAGTCAACTGTCTGTCCGTGACAGCGACTTCTTGGACACTGACAGCGAAGACGACCTGGATTCAGAGGCATCCTCACTGAAAGAGAGTGCAGAATATACCTTCAGCTCTGCCAGCTTTAGATGGAAAAAAATAGCTCTGAAGCAAAGGCATATGAGGAAGCATTGGCTCAGGGAACAGCCTTGCCTCCGCTGCAAAGCCAAACGGACGAAAGAGTGGCTAACCCAACATTTCTTTAAGCCCATGGTGTCTCCTCAGGTGAAGAGCAACTCCTTGGAAGAGAATTCCTCCAGGGGGATCACCACGTGACTCACTCTTGTTTGAACCTTACCTGGGCCTTGTCTTCTTGAAGCCAAATGAACTAGATAGATAGACTTGTGCATGGCTAAAGCACAGCAAAATTCAAGAGAATGAGTCGTTTCAATAAAAAGCACAGCTATAGACGGTAAATGTGCTCTGCCCAGTATGCTGACATGCACGTGGGTGTGTGAACGTGTGTTTCTTTTAAAATATACAATCACAGAGCGTAGAGTTGAATGGTGACCTCAAAGGTCATGCAATCCAACCCCTTGCTCCCAGGCATGGTACCCTAGACCGGGGTGGCCAAAGTTCCTAACCTCAAAAGGTGCGTGCCAAAATCTTNGCAGGCAGGGATAGAGGTTGGGTGGGTGGGCGGGCTTCTGGATTGAGGGCAGGGATTTTTAGGGGATTTTATTGTATTGTTTGGTATTTTTATTATTTATTTATTTATTTATTGTTTTTGCTATTTTTCTTTTTGTGCTTTTGTTTTTGTAAATCATCCTGACCGGCGGGGTATAAATTTTAATAAATAAATAAATAAATAAATAAATAGCAGAGCGATGGCACAGATCCATGGTCTGGACCCTCCTCGTCTTGAGCACACCCCTTAAACATGCCTGCCCTCAACTTTTATGCAGCCTTCGGAGCTTGTACTAATTTTCAAAGCGTCCCTTGGAAAGGAACAGTTTCTCCACCCCTAGCATAGATGATCCAGTTCTATCCAGGCTGGACTTGGATTCCCTGATGTTAGAAGTGCTAACTTTGCACATTGCCCGATATTAAAGACCAGGAATTCCCAAACCTTTTGGGCCAATGGTCCACTGCCAGCATCCAAAATTACTCACAGACCACCATGGACCCATTGGAGATGGCTATATCCTGATGCCTGTTTGCTTGTGTGCTGGCAGTGACTGAGCAAAACAAGCAGTTTCAGTCTCTGTCGGTGCAACAACCATCTCTGCAGAGGAACGAGGTCAGGAATGGCCATAAGGAGCATGTACTGGTTACATCTGGCAGGGACCAAAGTTTGCTTTGCCGTAGCTGCAGCTGGTTTCATAGACTACCTGCAGACTACTTACCGTGTCCTCCTCATGGACCAGAGTTTTGGAATAGCTGGGGACTCGGACCGAGGCTGTCAGCTAATAATACAAATACGGTCTTTACTCACTACTAGGTAAAGAGGTTCAGAGGTTCTCAGACTGTGGATCATATCTCAACTGGGGTTACACCATTTGCAGATGGAGTCATGCTCCCAGATGATCTAATTTGCATGTCTTTGTTGCTGTCTGAGAGGGAGACAAAGTGGCTCGAATGATATCTTTCGTTGGACCGACTGTTGTTGTTATTGGTGGTGTTTCTCACCAACAACAGTTGATTCAATAAAAGTTATCATTCGAACCACTTTGACTCCCTCTCCGTTGCTTGGGACCAACACTGCAAACACACTCTATCTCTAGATTGCTGTCTGAGGACATGGGATTATATTTAGGGGTGTTTTTAGATGAGATGCTACTCGCACGGGAGAGGAGTAAAGCCCACAAATTACCTGCATGTGTAAACTATTCTCCCCCGAGTTTTGCGGAAGTGTCCACATGTCAATGTGCATCCAGAAACCCTAAATATCAAGAATTTCTGAATGCACATTTCAAAACTCCCGCAAGATTTACGCAAAGTGCTTGTCATGCACTTCTAAAAACGTCATGATTGCGATTCTCGTGGGAGTTTCCCATGTGGATGTGACATGACAATACCGTGATCCCCAGGGCCACCGCCTTTATTGCAGGAGAGGAATAAACACGGGAGATTACAAATCCCCTGTGATTTTCATGCACGTCTAAAACACCCTAAGTCTCAAAATGGGGTCACGCAAGGAAATAAATTGGGGATCCCTGGTAGAGTTGGTGAACTGTTTCAAAGGATATATTTTCGTGATAATTTTGCCTGCCCTGGATCAGGCTTCCCAACCCTGCAAAGAGAGGAAAACTCCAAAGCTCTTACCCCAGGGAATAAGCGTCACTCTTGATTACAGTGCAGCTAAATCATTTTTTTCTTTTGTGTGATGTTAGCTCCCGCAGACTCTACCTCCAGGAATCACACTGAATTCGGCTTTGAAGATTTCTCCACCAAGCTAATCAAAGGGAAGAGCAAAAAGCAAGCTCATTTCTCTCCCAACCATTCCTGCTATTCAACCCCCAAGACCAATTTGGAAAAGAAGCTGTCGAAACTCCTTTCAGAGCTTAGCCAGCAGCCTAGTCAACTGTCTGTCCGTGACAGCGACTTCTTGGACACTGACAGCGAAGACGACCTGGATTCAGAGGCATCCTCACTGAAAGAGAGTGCAGAATATACCTTCAGCTCTGCCAGCTTTAGATGGAAAAAAATAGCTCCAAAGCAAAGGCATATGAGGAAGCATTGGCTCAGGGAACAGCCTTGCCTCCGCTGCAAAGCCAAACGGACAAAAGAGTGGCTAACCCAACATTTCTTTAAGCCCATGGTGTCTCCTCAGGTGAAGAGCAACTCCTTGGAAGAGAATTCCTCCAGGGGGATCACCACGTGACTCACTCTTGTTTGAACCTTACCTGGGCCTTGTCTTCTTGAAGCCAAATGAACTAGATAGATAGACTTGTGCATGGCTAAAGCACAGCAAAATTCAAGAGAATGAGTCGTTTCAATAAAAAGCACAGCTATAGACGGTAAATGTGCTCTGCCCAGTATGCTGACATGCACGTGGGTGTGTGAACGTGTGTTTCTTTTAAAATATACAATCACAGAGCGTATAGTTGAATGGTGACCTCAAAGGTCATGCAATCCAACCCCTTGCTCCCAGGCATGGTACCCTAGACCGGGGTGGCCAAAGTTCCTAACCTCAAAAGGTGCGTGCCAAAATCTTCGTCTGGGCGAGTGTCACAAGAGACGCAGACACGTGGCATTTCAGCATGTAAGTCTTATAGTTCTGTTAATGAATACTGAGATGTCTCTCCCGAGCTCTCCTGCTTTGTGATTGGGTGGGGAAACTGGTGCTCAGTGGTCCTAGTTGCTGAGATTGGGTGTTTTTTAATACAAGCGCCTCCCCACCCATTCCCCACCAATCACCCACCCATCATGCGTGTTGCAGGGCTGCATAGAGCACCATTGCAAGCCAGGTCCCGCAACATGCATGATGGGTGAGGAGGTGCTTGTCTAAAAACACCAATAATGAGGAGCAGCTTCTAAGACTCAAGTGCAAATAAGACTCAGAACCATTAAGGCAATGCCCAGCCCAGAAGCAGTTCTGGCCAAGAGCCAGATATGAACTGCCCAGCAGTTGCATGTAACTCCTGAGCTACACTTGGCCACCCCTTCCATGTGCCTACAGCAGGGGTGAGGAACCTCTAGCCCACGGGGCCACGTCCGGCCCATGGGGCTTTTTCCCGTGGCTCGCCGACTCCCAAGCCCTTCCCCATTGTGTGCGGCCCATCCCACGGCTCGCTGTGGCCCGAGTAGGGCTTTGCGAGCCGCACACAATAATAACGGCACAAAGCCTCCCCGGCACAAAGTTTCCCCAGCTGCCAGAAATGGCCACAGTGCCCTGGAAACTTTGGGGTGGGGTGGGGGGGGGGGGAGCTGGCTGGGCTTGCCGGCCTTGGCTCGGCTTGCAAAGACAGCAGTGGAAGTGGCGAGGCAGCATCCCTACCCCATCCCAAGCGGCTCGCTCCTGGCACTGCCTGCTGCTGCTGGAACTCTGGAGTGGAGATGCTCTGCTAGCAGTCAGGGGAGAGGGAGAGCAGTGTGTGTGTGTGAATATTGTGTCTGTGTGTATGTTTGTTTGAATATTCTGAGTTTTTGAGTGCGCGTGGATATTCTGTGTGTGTTTGAATATTCTGTGTGTGTTTGTGTGCATGTTCTAATAGATTTTTAATTGCTTTCAATTGTTTTAATTGTTTTTGATTGTTAAATTGATTTAAATTTATTTTATTTTATTTAAATAAAAAAGATTAATTGATTTTGACGTGTGGTGCCCAGCACGTTTAGGGACCGACAATGCGGCCCACGGCCCCAAAAAGGTTCCCCATCTACAGCATCATGGACAGATGCATGTCTAGCCAGCTTTTGAATATATCCAGTGAAGGAGATTCCATAACCTCCCCAGGCAACCTATTCCATTGCTCAATTGTTGTTTACATTTAAGAACATAAGTAGTGCCATACTGAGTCAGACCAATGGTCCATTAAGCCCAGCATCCTGTCCTCCGACAGGGCCAATCTCAATTGCATGGGAGAAGAACTAATAGTCCCAAGCGCACTCCATTCCCCATTGTTCACTCCCAGCTCCCGACAGTAAGAAGTTCATCCTGTAAGCTACTTGGTTAATAGTCATTAATGGACCTACTCTCTAAGAACTTATCCAGTCCTTTTTTAAACCCAGCTAGACTACTGGCCTGGACAACATCCTCTGGCAACAAATTCCATAGGTTAATTATGCATTGAGTGAAAAAGTACTTCCTTTTATTTGTTTTAAATCTACCGGCAGCTAGTTTCATGGAGTATCCCCTAGTTCTAGTACTATTTGAGAGGGTAAATAACCGTTCCCTATCTACTTGTTCCACACCACTCATGATTTTATAAACCTTTATCATGTCCCCTCTCAGTCTTCTCTTCTCTAAGCTGAAGAGACCTAGCAGCTTGTCAAGCCTCTCTTTGACTGTACAGAAGCCGTTCCATACCCTTGATCATTCTCGTTGCCCTTCTCTGTACCTTTTCTAGTTCAGCTATGTCTTTTTTGAGATGGGGCGACCAGAACTGCACACAATATTCCAGATGCGGTCGCACCACTGATTTGTATAGAGGCATTATGACTTCCTCAGTTTTATTCTCTATCCCTTTGTGAATAACTCCTAACGTTCTGTTCACTTTTTTGACTGCTGCTGCACATTGGGCTGAGGATTTCAGAGTATTGTCCACAATCACTTCCAGATCCATTTCCTGAGTGGTAACTCCTAGCTTAGTACCCAGCATTGTGTACTCATAGTTTGAGTTATTTTTCCTGTGGAAGCCATGTTATTGTCTTTATGGAAGCTCATAAGCTGAGGCTTGAAAACTTTGGACAGAAAAGACAGAGATGAGCTGAGTTCTTACAGTGCTCCATGTACTCATTACAGCTAATTGCAATAGATAAAGATTGGCCTTTACACATAGCTGCAAGCTTGTTTTTCACTTTCTGTAAGTTTGTTTTTACTAGCCTTGAAGATGTTCTTCTCTAATATAAACTGTCTGTGTAACAGTTCTGTGTCTAACACAGCTCCAAACTGGTTTTCTAACTGATAAGAAATGCCGCTTTGCCTGTAACCTGAAATGTCTTTAAAAAGGTTTTATAACTCTGACTAGGGAGGGACTCTAGATCTATAGGGGATGCCCTGTGGAGCTAGAACTCTCCTAACAGCTGTTAGTAGTAGAAATAAAGTTTCTCGGATAGATTCCTTCCATACACAGAGTGTGTCTAGATTTCTTCAACAGTTCTTGGTGCGTTGGCCGGGAATTGCTACGTGCCCTGTCAGGACCTGGCAGACTGCGGATTGTCCTTTCCCAAAACTCAGCGCGCAACACCAAGGTAAGAGAACCTTTTGAAATCTCTATTGGGTTTTTGGTGAAGGACTGCTGTAGGGGGCTAGGCACCCAGATCAGTGGCCTACGCGATTCGACCTGTGGGAAGGAGTCTGTCAGATATACTGATAGGGTAAGGGGGGGGGTAAAGGATTTTGGAAAGCTGGGATGTGTGAATTGAGATGATAACCGCTGTCCAGGTCTGGGACTGAAACCGAGTCTAACCACCCCAGGGTCATTGTGATAATGGCTCTGAAAGCAAGGAGGCTCGGTGGAACCCTGTGACCCAGTGGGAATGAATCAAAATTAACCTCTCCCTTTCCCCTTCCATGGTAATGAACCTCTGACTGCAGTTGGGAGACGTTGTTGGACATTGCTCTGGCATGTCCCTCGGACGCACCCTGTAGTTAGAAGGACTTCCTTAATAAGCCTTTCCTGTGTGATTGTCCTGTGCGAATTGAGAAAAAATGGGGGGTGGGGTGGTTCAAAGGATGTTCCCACCCCGCCAAAAAGTACTCCAGCATTTTATATGTATACATATTATGGCTTGAAGACTTGTAGATTTTTNGGGACTGAAACCGAGTCTAACCACCCCAGGGTCATTGTGATAATGGCTCTGAAAGCAAGGAGGCTCGGTGGAACCCTGTGACCCAGTGGGAATGAATCAAAATTAACCTCTCCCTTTCCCCTTCCATGGTAATGAACCTCTGACTGCAGTTGGGAGACGTTGTTGGACATTGCTCTGGCATGTCCCTCGGACGCACCCTGTAGTTAGAAGGACTTCCTTAATAAGCCTTTCCTGTGTGATTGTCCTGTGCGAATTGAGAAAAAATGGGGGGTGGGGTGGTTCAAAGGATGTTCCCACCCCGCCAAAAAGTACTCCAGCATTTTATATGTATACATATTATGGCTTGAAGACTTGTAGATTTTTTATAAATGGAATTGGTATACCAGAAAGTATCCAACAAATTAATTCAGCTAATTATGGTTATTGATTGTTTTAAACATTATATGTGTGTTTGTTTAAAATATATGCTGGTATAGGAATTTGCCCGGCTGTTCAGGGCAACGTTAGGGAAAGAACACAGGTTCTTAACAGGAATTCCCTCTGCTTTTGCAGAGTGGAGCTAATTACATTTTGTGAGAGATAGTTTTCCAATGATCTATGCTGAAGTAAAGGGTTAAACTGTATGCTGATAACTTGAAGCAGGGAGATGTCAAAAGTGATGGGAAACAGGGGCGAATGGAATGTATGCAGAGAGAGAGAGAGGCAATCAGAAAACCTGATTGGATGTTAGAAGCAAGGGGTGGAATAAAGCAAGTGACTTGTGTAAGCAATAGAAAGATTTAAGAAGAAAATAAAACTTTGTTCATGGTTTTTGATTTAAGCATTGGAAAACGTGAGTGTCTTTAGTTAAATAACTAGGAGTAAATGGTTTGTTTGTAAATTAGAACTAGTGAGAGGTACTGGAACAAAAGCGGCAGGTTTTGTTTTGGTGCTTGTTATCTTGTTTGTGTTTAAGTGAAGAAATTAACCGGACTGCTAGGGCAGACTAAGCTGCAAAGCAGGGAAGCAGTATTATTGGACCTTACTGCTTCCGCAGTGCCCCAAGTGTGGAGCCCCTCCCCCTCGACAACCAAGTAGAGCGTTCCCCTCGAGTAGTTGCCAGAGAGGGACAAATGTTATGTTTGGTTCCCAGATGGATCGGCGGAATATCTCAAGGAGGAGCGGGTTTGGAAAGCAGCTGTTTTATGGCCAATTAAGGGCAATGTTTCATTTCACATGGGTAAAGACATGCCAGCTGATTGGACTGCGCTGGAAATGTCCCAACCCAAAATGTATTTGTGTATAGACTCATGGTCCATTGCAAATACCAACTCTTTGGGCCCCTAAATGAGAATAAAATAATTGATTAATTCATGATAGGTCATTGTGGGGAAATGATTTGTGGCAACAGCTGATTGAGATTATCTGGAAAGTCCCTGTGACAATGTTAAATGTCTATGCCAGGGACCCCTCCCCAATTACCCAATACAACAGTGTTGTGGAGCAGATGATCCAGCCCCGAGGGGTGGAAACCCCTAATGACATCTTGGGGAAGATGAAGAAAGATTCCCATGTTTTATGCTAATGAGATACAGCCAGGGGCATTCCCTGTCCTGTGACTACTGTGAGCTGTAGTAGCACACTGCTCAAATAATGAATGAGACAGCTTACCCCTATGGGTACTTTGCAGGGGTGGGCTGAGGCGGTGGCAATTAAGACCCCTGATTGTGGTGGAAATGAGATCACCTGGACAGGCTCATGTTCCCCTGTACACCATAATGAAATAAACAAGATTACGATGGGGCAAACTTAATATCCCGGCTTGCTTTTAACTCCCACACAACCTTGTGGATTGGACTCATGGAGGTGACTTGCGCTGGGATATCTATTGGTCATCTTCATGCCCTGCAGCATCTGGAGTGTGAATGGCCTGGCCCTCTAAGGCACACTCCCCTTTTAAAAAGATGTTGTGATTGGAGGTCACACACGGCAGGGTGCGTGACTTAGCAAATTTGTCATGGCAGTAATAGCCGCAGGTGAAGGGAGTACATACTGAGTGATGAGAACTGGTGACTCAATACTTATTTGTCTCGACAGAGGCAAACTGAAATGGCAGGAGTAATCAACAACATGATTCCTGCACCTTTGGACGCAGCTGTGAACCTCTGTGTCAGAGCTGCATTGCTGTGCTAGAAAATAGCTTTTGTGTATGATTTTAACATTTATGTTATATTTTGCAGAAAGCTTACCGTTCCTTTTGGCCTCGCACCAACATGGCTTTCTACTTCTTGGTGGGGGCTACTGAATTTATTGAAGGAACTGAGATGTTTGTGTGTTAATTTCCTTATGCTGTGAGCGATTAGGGCAATTAGGCTTAATTACCCAAGTCAGATGCATTTTTTACTTTGGTCTTGCACCTTGTTGTAATAGTATTGATTAGTAGTATGCTAATTGTTTAATGCTTTGTACATGTGCCATCACATGCGTAAGATGTGGCATTGTTTGAAGAAATGTGAAAGAGGATTAGAGGCCTCAATTGGAAGAATATAAATGTCCAGAGGTGGAGTGTAGTGAAAAGATTGTAGGAAGACATTTGTGCACCGGTGGAGCCAGATTAGTGGGCAGTTATATGTCTTAGTTTGGCCTGTATATGTTATAGATCCATCTTGATTGACATGTGTGTAAAAACATATAAATTGAGAACTGGCAGCTCATTCCATGCAATGGATGTATCTTATGTAAGTCTCCTATGGCAACTCTTAATGATGTTGCCCTCCTCCAAGATCAGGCTCCAGAAAATGAAAAAGACACTTGGAGATTGCCAAGGGTGTCTTTTGCACCCTGATCATTTGTGGCGCTCCCCGAACTGCGCCCATGATCCTTCTCCCTTACCTTGTTCACGTGCACCGCAGTGTGACTCACTTGAGAAAAAGGGGGATGATTGAAGCAGTGAAACATGATTGGCATGCTCCAAATTTCCCTGTTGTGGCTCAACGGTATTGCCAGACCTGCCCTATCTATCTGGCTCACAACGTGGGCAAACATGTAAAAACACAAAGGGCAGCACACACCCCACCATGGGGACCATTTGTAAAGATTCAGATTGATTTCACTCAAATGCCACGATGTGAATCATATGAAAATGTGTTAGTACTTGTCTGTATGGTTTTTTTGGATGGGTGGAAGCTTACCCATGTGCAAAAGCTGACACTATTACAGTCAGCAAGAGACTTTTGAAAGAATTTATCCCTTGATTTGGGATCCCTTTGTCTATCAACAGTGACAGAGGAACCCATTTCACGGGCCCAGTTATGAAAGAGATTTGTAGGGCCCTGAAGGTCCAGCAGAACTTTCATTGTCCATATCACCCCCAGTCTGCAGGGGCTGTGGAAAGACAGAATGGCATCTTGAAAAATAAGATGGCTAAAATATGCCACAAAACCAATCTCAAATGGCCTGACGCCTTGCCCTTAGCACTTATGAGCATGAGGTCATCATGCAAGAGAAAGACTGGCCTATCACCACATGAGATTTTAATGGGAAGACTCATGAGACTCCCTAGTTCCCTACCTGTATCAACCCATTTCCTGGACATTGATTTGGTTGATGAAACTGTTTTAATCTATTGTCAAGCATTAATGAAGAGTGTCAAGACTTTTCATTCACAGGTTCAAGAAGCCCTTCCCCAGGAACCTTGTGCAGCGTGTCACGACATACAGCCAGGAAACTGGGTCCACATCAAGGTTCACCAGAGGAAGACAGCCTTGGAACCTCGCTGGAAAGGCCCTTTCCAGGTACTTCTTACCACCACACAGCTGTAAAGTGCCAGGGCTGTCCATTTTGTGCTCATGCCTCACATTGTTGTAAAAAGACCTCTGCACCTGTAGAAATAAGGTCAGAGGAGCAGGGTGAAAGTGCTGGTAACCTCTCCCCTGCACCAGAAGAGGATTTGCCACCACGCCACCCCTACCACCTTAGAGGGAAGAGAAAAGACTCTTCCAAACAGATGGTTCCCTAAAGGGGTTTGGCTTGTTGCCTTCTACACTACTATTGTTTGCATAATTCTGTTCTGGCCTGACAAGGAAACAGAAGGGACTCTGACTATTAACACTTCAGTAGAAACACACATGAAGCCAAGAGCAAAGTACTCTGTACAGACTGAAAATACATTCTTGCTAACTATTGAGCAACTCCATAGGGATTTGAATTTGAATAAGTCGAAATGTTGGATTTATGCTCATGTCCCTGTACATGCTCTTGGAGGCATTCCTATATATGCCTAGCCACTTAATAGTACTGAGCTAGATGCCCCATACATGTCTGAGTTACCTCCAAATGCCACATGGGCAGCAGTACAGCGTAATGTTTCTGCTTCTCAACATGTTCCAATTTGCTTGCAATGTAATGACACTGGATATTTTGTAGTAGGGGTGGGAATACCGGCAAATCCGGAATCCGATAATGCCGGTACTGGGCGTACCAGCATTATCGGATTCGACCCGGTAAATCCGGTCCGGTTACCGGATTCCAGGTACCGGATTTTTTTACATTGCAGCCATTTAAATGAATGGCTGCAATGTAAAGTCCCACCAAAAAAGTAAAAAAAACCAAAAACCTCCCCGAGTCCAGGCTGCGCGGGTGGAAGGGGGGACACCCCTCACCCACCCTGCCCAGCCTGGATTTTTGTTAAAAAAAAGAGCCCACCCCCCAGCACCAGCGGCCGCGGCGTCCCCGCAGCTGCCGGTAAGTATTTATTATTTATTTATTTATTTATTTTTCAGATTTGTACCCCGCCCCTCCTGCAATGCAGCTCGGGGCGGCTTCCAACAATAAAAACAATCAAATACACTAAAATTCATTTTAAAAACAATCAAATATTAAATATAAAATATAAAACGGGGCTAGACATGTAAAATAAATAAATGGGTGGGGGACTAAAATCCTCCCTCCCCATCCTCCCTCCCAAAGACCTGGGCAAACAGCCAGGTCTTACAGTTCCGCCGAAATGTTAAAAGGCTTGGGGCCAGGCGAGCTTCCTC
>QEPC01000343.1:1260535-1294115 GCA_003113815.1 Sphenodon punctatus
CAGGCGTGCTACCCGAGACCCTCCAGGATCCCCGGCAGAGGCCTCACCCAGGCGTGCTACCAGAGTCCTTCTAGGGTTCCCGGCAGAGGCCTCACTCAGGCGTGCTACCCGAGACCCTCCAGGATCCCCGGCAGAGACCTCACCCAGGTGTGCTACCTGAGACCCTCCAGGATCCCCGGCAGAGGCCTCACCCAGACATGCTAGCAGAGTCCTAGGGTCCCCGGCAGAGGCCTCACCCAGGTGTGGTACCTGAGACTCTCTAGGATCCCCGGCAGAGGCCTCACCCAGGCGTGCTACCCGTGATCCTGAATTGGAGAGGCCAGGGATTGAACTTGGAATCCTATACATGCGCTCTACCACCTGAGCCACAGCCCACCCCAGTGTGGAGCTGCTACATGATGGTTCTGCACCAGCCACCCATGAAACTCACCAGGCAATCCTCGCCGCAAGACGTCCTCCTCTGCTGGCTCTCTGGGGTGCTTCCCACTTTCAGGTTTCCCATGTGGAAAGTCAGGATTCAGGGAGCCCCAAAAGCAGCTAGGGGAGGAAGAGGACCTCCTGGAGCAGAGGCTGCAGCCTGGCTGGTTTGCTCTGTGCCACAGCTTCTAACCCACTCTTCCTGCCTCCTTGCAGCTTGATGAATGGCCATTGGCTACTAGGGATGGGCGCGCGTTGCGGATTTGGATTAATACACAACCGTGTAACGTGCAGTTACAGATTAATTTTTTTTAATGCAGCCTAATTATGGATCCATATTACGGATCTGTATTAAATAATATTTTTTTTACTGCACATCTGTAAATGGCTGCAGGGCCAGTCTGCGCATGTGCAAAATGGCTGCCCTTTCCCTTTCCCAAAATGGCTGCCCTTTCCCAAAATGGCGGCGATGCCATTTTTGAAAAGGGCTGCGCATGTGCAAAATAGCCCTGTGGCCAATCTGCGTATGCGCAAGTGATTTATTTTATTTTAAAAAAATATTTTTAGTTTTTTAATTTAAAAAAAAATTAATTTAAATATGGATCCGTAATCCAAATCCGTATTTAATCTAAAAAAAAGAGAAAGATATGGATCTGTAACAGTTCCGAATCCAAATTTACATCCGTACGCCCATCCCTATTGCTTCAATGCTCTACGTGGGGCTGTCCTTGTTGACTGTTTGGAAGCTGCAGCTGGGGCAGAACAGGGTGGCTTGGCTCTTTTGGGGGCGAGGCATTCTGTGCAGTGTTATTGCGTTGTGGGAGGGTTAGGATTCCCTTTTCCTTCTTCTGGTATAGAAGCCACTTGCAACCTGTAAGTACACTTTTCAAGTCAGAACGCAGCACATCTGGGCAAGTTCCTGTTATCAGTGTTAGAGAACTCACAGCCGTAAAAGGAGAACAATTTGAGGAAATACACTGAGCTATTCAGATTTATTTAATTTTCATATTACCAGTGATTTTAATTAGAATTTTATATGGTCCATTTTTATTGGATTTTATATTTTTGTATGTTTTCATATAAAATCCAATTAAAATGGACCATATAAAATTCTAATTAAAATCACTCCCATCCACACACACCCCAAACCCTGTCTCCACCATTCAAAGGCCCCAGCAAAATAAGTAAGTCTTACATTGCCTTCTGAAGACGCTACGGTTCTGGCTTGGATGAAATTTCAGGACCAGGAGAAGGGAGTTCCAGATCTGTGCAGCAGCCACCGAGAGGACCTCCCTGTGTGCCTATAGTAGGGAGCAGCGTGAAAGAGCTGCTACCCCTTTAAAAAAAGAATGGAGAGTTGGAAGCGACTGGCCCCTTTAAGGCTTGAAAGAGTGGAGACTAGCCACGCCCACTCTGTTGGTATAAAAGGAAGCCTAAGCTAAAGAGGGATCAGTCTGTGCCTGATTACTGGAGGGAGAACAGCATTACAGAGGCTCCAGCGGGATCACTGTCTCCCACAATTTTGTGTGTGTGTGTGTGTGTGTGTGCGTGCGTGCGTGCGTGTGTGTGCGTGTGTGCGTGTGCGCGCGCGTGCGTGTGCGTGCGCACGCACACATTTTATTATGACGTCAGTAATCATGGGATCGGCTCTTCCCACGAGCGCACATTTCATGCAATTTTCATCCTCCCACTTCCGCCCTGCACCTGCCGCCCAGCTGACTTCACAGCGGGGTTGGAATCCAAAATCTGGCAGCGGATTGAAATTAACAAAACAGCTGAAACTAACTAGCCGGGAACAAACCATGGCTCCGTTCTGCTGGTTTCCATGCCTGTTACCCCACAATTGTAATACTGACAGGTATTCCCATGTTCCCTGTCTTGCGCTACCATAACACCCCTCACTGTAAGAGTAGGTTTTCAGAGCCTGGTAATGCATGAATGCTGAAGGCATAACTTGTGGGACGCATGTGGAATAGTCCACTCACACACACAGTTAACTTGCAGGAGCAAATTAAAATCCTGCAATCAGCATCTCGTGTGAAAGCAGCCTCTGTCACTGTTGGTGTCTGTCTATTGAACTTATTGGCATAAATGTCTGCCTTTTGAAGTTAGGAGCGGACAGGAATGAAGAATTACCATGCTAATAATAGCAAACTTTGGAGGTGATTTGATAAAGCCGATAATGCTGTTTTGCAGTGACCAGGTTCTCCGGGTCAAGGCAAGCAACAAAGAGCAGATTAATAAACTCCAATGGCTGGAAACACTGGAACATCTGCAGGTATAAAGTTATTTTTATTTGTTTATTTATTTGAATGTATATGCAGCCATTCCCATTAACGCTCAGGGCTGCTTACAACCAGTAAAAACCACCTTTAAAATCCCCTTAACACCGCCCCCCCATCCCTATCCCTGCCTGCCAAACACCTGGCCAGAGAGAAAGATCTTACATCATTTCTGGAAGATGAGCAAGCTCGAGCTTAGAACTTCCAAGGAGAGAGAATTCCGTAATCGTGGGGCAGTCACCACTTGCCCTGCCTCTGCTCTGCCTCACCCCCGTAAAGGTGCCCCCTCCAGATGTGGCCTGCCAGATGTGGAGGTGGGACAGGCTGTCCTTACTCCGGGGCTGCCCCCGAAACATCCTGGAGCACTGCCTGCAGAGTGGGCAGCCCAACGCCAGAGCAGCGGCTGGAAGCAGGGCTGCCATCCATCGGCTTGGCAGCGGGCCGATGCGGCCCGGCTCTCAGCCAGGGATTGCTCCGGCAATGCCATAGAGTTGCTGGCAATCTGCCTGCAATACTATGGTGTGTTGGGGAGGGGCACCGCGCAGGCATGGTTGCAAGTGGGGGATGCGGGGCTATTCAGCCTCGCGTCCGTGGGAAAATACCCAATGTGGGCACTAGAATAAACAGGCAGGAAAAATACATAAGACATCGGCTTCAATCTTAAATACACTGGTGCTGATGGAATCCCATTTTGGGATCATTACCTTTGTCTGGCAGCCCTACTACAATCTAGGAACAGTTGTGTTCTAATCCTGCACCTGACACTCATTTCCCCTGGTTTTGGGCAAGTCACATTAGCGTTCCAAACTTCAGTTACTCCATTTTTATTATTATTTATCATTGCTGTAGAGCTATCAGTGTTTCAGAGTGCTCTACAATCCTTACCTAGCTCACCCTCACAACAACCCTGTGAGGCAGATGATTATTCTTCCCATTTTACAGATGTGGAAACTGAGGCTGAGAGAGAGTGACTTACCCAAGGTCACCCAGTGAGTTCATGGCTAAGAAGGGATTTGAACCCTGGTCTCCAAGTTCCACATATTTAAGTCTCAAAATGGGGTTGCACAGGCAAAAAGTGTGGAAACCACTAATATAACTGATGAAGATGAAGTATTTCAAAAGATATCTTTTATTGGACCAACTTCTGTTGGTGAGAAAGATTAAGTATGTTGTCTCCATCTCTCGTATTTTGGGACCTACAGACCAACCACACACTCTCTCTAGCTAACCGATATAACGGGTATTCATAAAACCAAGGCTCTGCTCTATTTGTGTTGCAAAGTAGACAATAATACTGTCGAAAAGGAGAATACATGTGTAGCTTATCTTGAAACTGTAGATAGTACAGTTGAAACAGAAGGCAATTGAAGATACAAGTCTAAATTCTCCTCTTGGCCCTGGTACTGTGGCTCTGTTGAAATCAATAAAAAAAAATCTGTCTTTAGTTTCTCACTGGGCTTTCCTCTCTCTTATTTATTTATTTTATTTATTTAATTAATTTAATTATTTATTATTCCATATTCTTATTACCCCACCCCATCCCGGGGCAGCTTACAATATAAAACAAATATTAAAAACATCAATAAAATCAACTTCAGGTATAAAACCACTGTATCAAAAAGCACCCCTCCCCACCCCTCACCCTCACCAAACACCTACCAAAACAGCCAAGGGAGCTGTCTGCCGGGAGAACCCGGGGGGGGGGGGTGAGGCAATTCTGTAGGTAAGTGGGATCCAGGCTGTATAGGATATGGGGCTATAGGATAATATAAGAAGTGCCATACTGGGTCAGACCAATGGTCCATCGAGCCCAGCATCCTGTCTCCGACAGTGGCCAGTCATGGGGGCCTGGGAGAAGCACCCAACAGGTCACCGTGCTATCCATTCCCTGTGGGTCATCCCCAGGCTCCCGACAGTAAAGGGTTTTGTTCCCCAATCCTATCTGGCTAATAGCTGCTAATGGACCTATCTTCCAGAAACTTGTCCAAACCTCTTTTAAACTCAGCTCTACTGCTGGCCTTGACCACCTCCCCCGGCAGTAAATTCCACAACCTAACTGTACGCTGAGTGAAAAAATACTTTATTTTGTTTGTTTTTACTCTGCCACCTGTAAGCTTCATGGAGTGCCCCCTAATTTTAGTACAGTTGAGAGGGTAAATATTAAACATGCAACAGGAGTTAACATGGTACAATCAGATGCAGAGCCAACCTTACCACAGGGTGACCCGGGCCCCCACAGTGGCCTCCGATTTCACCAAGGCAGATTTCACCCATTCACCACTTGTAGGGGCCCCGTAGAGGGTGCTTCCAAAGGGGGCGGGGTCACAGGGAAGGGGGCGGGATCTTGAGGGGCCCCACATTGTATATTCACCCCTGGGCCTCGCAAATTCTAAGGCTGGCCCCGATCAGATGCCATCAGGGCTTTTTGAGAGTTGAGCCCAATTCCCACCCCCTAAAATGAGACTCTAACTTGTTTTCTTTTCCTGCTCTTCAGCTTGATTTCTGGCTACACCCTTCCAACCCTGCACTTCCCGTGGACATCCGAGCCCCCTTTGCCAGTCTCCAAGCCGTCAAAGCTTTCCTGGAGTCCCACCACATCAGCTATTCCATCCTGGTTGAAGACCTGCAGGTAGACAAACGCATTCACTGATGCGCTGATCCCATTTGTATAATGGGATTTGTCACATGAGACAAATGGGACTAAGATTTGCAGGAGATGCCGGCCCACCTAAAGCTCCATGCCCCCCGCTCTTCTCTCTAGAATTGTGGGAGGGGGGAAATTTGCAAGCAACGTTTCTCCCCCGCCTGATAACAACTCCCATGATCTGTTGCAAAAGCAATACGCAGGGCGAAAAATTGCTGTTGCAATTCTACCGGTGTCACTGCAGTTTCCCTAAATCTTGTGAATGCCGACCAATGATCTCACAGGTTATATTAGGGGCAGGTAAGAGACACAGCGACTGTTCCTATATGGAGAACTCTTTCTTTCCTATTCTTTGTGGGCTTTTGCTAAATTTATTATTATATTATTATTATTATTAGCATTAGCATTTATATAGTGCAAGAAATGTACCTGGTGCTTTACAAGAAAGAAGACAGACAGTAAAATGTCAGTTTTATTATGCAGAGAATAAAGGGCACTGGAACCAGGGAGAGGGAACCCCCTCGGCTGGAACTTCAGCTAAGGAGATCCTTGCGAAACACACTTAGTGGATATAAGTTCTTTGTAGTAGCTTCACTGGTCTTCAGCAGAGATGAAATGGGTAGTGGGTTTATTATTCTGTCAGGCACCGACTCTGGTCCGAGCAGAGCAGCAACAGGATCAGGGCCCAATCAAGAGTCTTAGCAGGATCAGGATCAGGGCCAGGCAGAAGTCTTAGCAGGATCGAGGCCAGGCAGGGAGACGTTTTAGGCCAGGCGGGGCCAAGTGAACATCAGCACAGAGGGATAGTCCAAGGCGTGGTCGTAATCCAGGCCAGGTCAATATCCAGAGAGTCAGTCTGAGTAGGCAGGTCAAGCAGGAATGAGTACACACAAGGGCAGGAACCGGGAGTCCAGAGGCAAGAGACGAGGGCAGGAGACAAGAGGCAAGCAAGGGTCTCTGCAGAGAGGAACCAGCAACCAGGAAGCAAACACATACATGGAGTACCAAGCGGAAGCCTTGCTCTCTGCCTGGCTTACTCTTCCCGTCACAAGCCTTTTATACTGAGCATGCCCAACCGAGACCAATCGGAGCCGGGTGGGCAGGGACCTCATCAGGCTGTCTGGGGAGAGGAACGGTGACAACAGGGCTAGGGTGGCCAGATATGCACATTTTAGAGGACACATGGGAAATACAGGTTGCAGGGCTGCATTGGTGCCAATGCAGCCCTGCAACCTGTATTTCTCATAAGTGCCCCCCCAGCATTCATTTTAATGAACTCTGAAAACATAACAATGGTCCTTTAAATGCCAAAATTCCCAGATCGGTATAACAGTTGCAGGCAGAGTTATGGGTTGGAAGCCAAGCGTAGCTGGAGTGCCACCATTTCCCGCCCACTCTGACATCTGATTAAATTCCTGCCAAAGCAAGCTTGCTTCCCTTATTGGTCTGAATTGCTTGTTTTAGGCAATACTAGATGAAGAAAAGCAAGAGATGGCCTCCAATCGGCAAAAGGAGCGCAGCGGCAGTCATTTTAACTATGGCGCTTACCACACCTTAGACTCTGTAAGTATTCCGCGTTCGCCCCTCTAGTAGAGAGAGAACTCTAAGGACGTAAGTGCCGTTACTGGGTCAGACCAATGGTCCATCTAGACCAGCATCCTGTCTCCGACAGCAGCCAGCCTCGATTGTGCGTGGGGGAGTATGCGGTGGGTTACAGTGGGCTGCTCCATGTCCTACCATCCTCCCACTACTCCCAACCATCAAGGGTCTCGTTCCCCTGACTATTAAACTAACTAGACGCCCTTTAGGAACCTGGCCTGCAAAAATGTATCCAATCCCCTTTTGAAACCCATTATGCTACTGGCTTGTGCGCGACATCCTCTGGCAAGGAGTTCCACAGATTTACCATAGGCCCCCTTTTTACCCAGGCCACGGCACTGGGGGGGGGTCAGTGTTTGCGCCAGTCCATGTGCGATGGGTGCTGCACACCAATCTCCACCCATCACCCATGCACAGAGTAACAGCCTTTTTCGCCGGTTGCTCCATCTGTGGGTGATGGGTGGAGGTTGTTGTGCATGCATGTTCGTGGGAGCGCGCACACACTCACACCCACCCGTTGTGGATTTTACCCGAGACTCACCCATGCATAAACACCCAGATTTCTTGGCGTTCATGCGTGGGTGCCGCCCGTGTAGAAAGGACTATACATTGGGTGAAAAAATACCTCCTTTTATTTGTTTTAAATCTGCTGCCTGTTAATTTCATGGAGGTTCTACTCTGTTCCTATTCAAATGTTCTCATATGCTACACTTTCCTACACCCTCCTGCCTAATGTTGGGCCTTACGACACATTTACCGGAGTTTCTTCTGCATTTTTAATTTCCTGTGGGAGATGACTATTTTGCTTTATCGTTTTTCGCACTTTGGCACACTATAAATCTTGTCAAGGGTATTGCCACAGCTGCTGCTAGCAATCCCATACTGCTGTGTGGCTGGTTTTTGCCTGGTGCATTATGGGTAGGGTTGCTATACCTCCCCTTTTATCTAGGACGCTTATGAAAAATACATTGTTCAGCCAATGCAGGCCTTCACCATGTATTTTTAATAAGCATCCTGGATTAAAGGGGAGGTATGACACACCTAATTGTGAGACACTTGCTACATGTGAGGCGAACTAAAGTGGGAGGTATCCTGTAACCAGGTAGCACCCCGTCCCTGTAGGGGGTGCTGGTGTGGCAACTTGGGGAATTAGCTTTGGGTTCCCAGCACACAGTGTCCATTCCGTAGTTCTCAGAGTCTTCATATATGTGCATATACATCCTAATCTGGACCTATCACTTATCCAGGTCAGGGTTCTGATTCTGGGGTAAGTAACCTGCATCCAAAGCACAAGGGTTGAGTAGGTCTGGCCTCCAACCACCCCTTTTAGCCAACCTGATTCACCAGAATCTTTCAGGGCTTGCCTCACATTGTTAGATCCATTCCCAAGCTCTTGTTTACTCCATTTAACAATAGTCCATTTTGGGTCTATAGAGGACAGATCCCACTTGTAATTTCTATAGGAGACAGGTTGCAGCTGGAGTGAATCCCAGCATTCTTGCTTGGGTCATGTCCACGGCTTGTCTGTCTGGTCAAACAGCTGCCTAGCTCAGTCTGTCCTTTTGCCTCTATGGAGAGCCTTCTTTGAAGGTTCCTCACTCTCTGGCCTCCTCACTCAGACTGAGTCCTGAGCTTTTGACTCCCATAAATAACCACCTATAAAACACGATACTTGTAGGTTGTGTGTGTGTTACTAAGTAGCCTTAACTGTCATAATTCTTGGGGGGGGGGCGGTAGGGTTACTTGGGCCACATCTGTTTGATTTTTAAATGTTTACGGTTTTTAATATTGTATTTTATATTTATATTCCGTTTGTTTATTGTATGCTGCCCCGAGGTGTCATTGGGCAGGAGGGGGCAGGATATAAGCTGTGAAAATAAAAATAAATACAAATAAATAAGACAGACCGCAGCTCCGCCTGCATGTCCTGCTCTGCTGGCGGAGTACGGCTTCTGCTCCGCCTGTCTAGCTGGCCCCCGACCTTTAGACGAACAGCCCCCCCCGGCAGGTGTGCGGTGGGTGCTGCTGTCTGTCTGAAAGCACCCGCCGGTTTTAATGCATGCTGCCATTTCATTGTCTTGTGAGACTGTGCCCTCTCTAGAAGGTACCATCCTAGCCTGCATGTCTCCTGTTTAGATCATCTGATTGATTTCCCCATGTTAGTGACTCACTCCCCGCCCCCCTCCCCGCGATGTTGGTCTCCGTTCCTCCCTCCTCACTTTCAAAAAGCACATGTCGACTTTTCCATTCTCCGGGCACTTTTAGGATCCCCTGCTGGTTCCCCTTAATGTATTCTGTTCTTCCCCTTTAAATTATTTTTTTTTAAAATGGAAATTACATTGTTTTATTGTATTTTATTACCTATTTTTGTACAGCGTTCAGAGTGCCCTGTGGGGAAAATAATAATTATGACGATGCAAATGTCTACCAATGTAGCACCAATTGTTGTTCCAGTCCTGAACTTGCATGCTGTTCTGGTAGGACTAATTGCACCAATGGCCTGTTCAGTACTGCAGGAATCATGCTACCCAAGGGGAGAGATCAGTTCTGGCCTTTTACGCTCTGGCGTTTTACCACCCAATAAGGGCTAGCACCAGTGAAACACTTTGAGGATCGGTGCTTTAGGCCGTGTTCATACAAACAGCAAAACTGGTTTATTAAGTCCTTAATTTGCTTGCGAACCTCAGTATCGTTCACACATAGAGCGATGGTATTATTCAGCTGCAGGAGGTGAAGTATGAGCTCTGGAAAAATCAAGAGCAGGTACACTTCTTTGCTGTCTAAACCAAAGTACCTTGTAATGTGAACCCTTTCTGTGTTTGGGTGGCGCAAACACAGGATACAGATCCTTCCCCAGGCTGCAGCGCCAAGTGTCTCTCCTGAAGAGAACTCTATGGAATTCATCCCAGAATGCTTTGTGTGCAAGGCATGATGGGATAGGTGTCGTGTGCGCTTTCATAACATGACAATACTAAATGGGTGGCAATACTAAATAGGTTTAGGAGTGTCATATGGACAGTGCCTGAGGCTGCTTTCCAACAAGACGGAATGCGCAGCCTTTGGCGCCGTAGAATTCTACAAGTCAAATGACGCGCAGCTTCCGCCTTGTCAGAAAGGCAGAAGTGCGGGTCTTTGCTGGCAAACATGCGCGTCCAAGAGAGCACTACTCTGGGGCACCGGCACTACTCTCCTGGACGCGCATGTTTACCACCAAAGACCCGCACGTCCGTCTTTTCGACGAGACAGAAACTGCGTGTCATTTGACTGTCGCAGAAACCCGCGGCGCCAAAGACTGCGCATTCTGTCTCATCGGAAAGCAGCCTGAGTGACCTAAAACTGAATAACTGGTTTGGCTTTGATAAATCAGTTTAGTTTTGGACGTGTGAATGTGCCCTCTGTTTTTATATTACCATCCAGTAGGCAGAAGAAGAAAGATGTCAGCATTGTGTGGAAAACAAAGGAAGAAGGAGGCTGCAACAGTGAAACAAGATTTGATGCCAGACTCGGTGTCAAAAGATCAAACCAGACAGTAAAATCTTTCTGAATAGCCTAAAACCATTAACCCAGCATAAAAACCATTGCTATTTTAGATTTACGAAGCCATGGACAATCTTGCAGCTGAGTATTCCCACCTCATGAGCAAACACCAGATTGGAGAGTCTTATGAAAAGCGCCCCATGTACGTCCTCAAGGTATTTCTCCTGCATGCGTCAAATCACTTTACGTTTCTTATACAGACGTTCTCGAAATGTATCTAGAGAGAGATCACATTGTCGACCACTGAATTGTAGTAACCATTTGATACCCAATGGAGTAGCTGGACTCTGCTAAAGTCCAGCATTTTTCAAGTCAAAAGTTTAAAACAGTTGCATACCAATACTGCAGAAGGTTTAATCTAGGAAGGTAGACTGAGGGTTGAACTAGATGACCCTTAAGGGTACTTCAGACCCTAAAATTCAATGAATTACCATAAGAAGAGCAGACTGAGGCTCAATCCCGATAAGACGGAGGTGATGGTGGTAGGCCAGGCAGGGGAGGTGGTGCCCCCTCCGTGGCTCAGCAGGTTCGGAGTCTGGGGTTATTATTGGATGTGGGTCTCCGTCTAGATCAGCATGTGGATGTTGTGGTGAAGGTGGCTTTCCTCCAGCTGTATCTGGTGCGGAGGCTGCGCCCGTACATCTCCTGACCCGACTTGGCCACTTTGATCCATGCCTTCATCACCTCGAGGATGGACTACTGTAACGCGCTCTACGTGGGGCTTCCCTTGACGCTGGCCTGGTGGCTGCAGCTAGTGCAGAATGCGGCGACCCGTCTCCTAACAGGGACGGGCCGACGGGAGCACATAACACCGGTGCTCCGTGCACTGCACTGGCTGCCTGTAACGTGCCGAGCCAGGTTCAAGGTGTTGACTTTGATCTATACGGTCTTGGACCTGGATACCTCAGGCTCCGCCTCACCTTCCGTAACTCAGGACAGACTCTCCGGTCCACTGGGGGCACCTTCTTGGAGGTCCCCCGCATAAAGCGAGGGGCTACAATGGAGAGGGCGTTCTCGGCGGTTGGGCCCCGGTTGTGGAACTCCCTCCCAGAGGAATCACGACTGGCCTCGAGTCTGCTGGCCTTCCGTCGGGCCTGTAAGACATGACTGTTCTTCCAGGCCTTCGGAGGCGGGGAGGGAAGAGTGGGCTAAATTTTTGTGTGGGGGGTATTTTAAAATTGTTTTAATAGTATTTGTGTAGATTTTTATATTTTTTATTTTTTATAGTATGATAAATTGTTTATCTTGTGTTGGAAGCTGCCCCAGGATGCCGTAGGCATAGGGGGTGGCATATAAATGGAATAAAATAAAACAAATAAATAAGAATATAGTGCCATACTGGGTCAGACCCATGGTCCATTGAGCCCAGTATCCTGTCTCTGACAGTGGCCAGTACAGGTCACGGAGAAGGTGTGACCCATCTCCTGCTACAGGTCATGGAGGTGTGACCCACTTCCTCTTAACCACTCCCAACTACCGGTACTAGTTGGAGGTTTAAGCTCCAACTAGTAGGCATTTATGGCTCTGTCCTCTAAGAATTTATCTAGTTTCTGTTCAAAGAATACATTGGGGACAGAGGGACAATTTCATTCTCCAGAGCAATCAGTTTAAAACACCTTTCCTCAGTACTAAGGCCTAGATTCAGGCAGTCAGGGAAGCACTCAAGTCTGTCCTTATTCAGATCATAAGAAGAGAACCTAATTAACTAGTAGTCCTCACACCAATCCTGTGAGGTAGGCTAGGCTGAGAGATCTGTGATGGGCTTTTGGTCACCCAATGAGTTCATGGCTAAGGCAAGTCTTGAACCAGGACCTCCCTCTTACAACCCAGTCCTAGGCTCTTAACCACTACACCACACTGGCTCATGTTGGAATTTGGCCAAGACATTGGGCTGACTTCCTGATTCTCGGAAAACAGGCCGCTTTGGAACCTTTAATGACTGCAAACAAATAATATCATGCTTCATGTCTTCAAAATCGGACTGGATCATTGGTTTGCAACCAGAAAAAAAACCAAAAACGTAACACCCTGAAAATGTTAAACCAGGAGTGAAAACCTGTGGATCGGGGGGGGGGGGGGGAGGTCTCTCCATAAAGTATGTCACACTATTTTGGGGGGCCATTATTAAGCCTCCACCCACCCTTGTCACAGTTTGTCCCTCTACTACAGACCCCCCACTCCAAAAATCATGTCATCCAAATCATACTCGTCTCTCTTCCCCCTCCCCCCCGGTCACAACTTTGCTAGCTTTCCCCTGTCCCTTCTTGCGGGAACATACTTTATGGACAGTTCCATGTCATAGATCCAAGATATGCACCCCCTCCGCATTCCTTTCCTCATCCATTCCTGAGCACACCCCTTAAGTACCTCTTCCCCCAACTCCTATCAGACACTTGTACTAATCTTAAAAGTGTCCCGCAAGAGAAAAAAGGTTCCTGAATTAAACTACGGTATGTACCATTTTTGTCAAACCCAAATAGGAAAGCCACTCTAGCAGCCGGAACTGGGATGCTTATGTAGCTCATAGGTAGAAGTATTTTCGAAACATGCCCATGTAGACTAGCAGTGTACGGTAGAACCTCTCAGATCCAGGTCTCCCATAGTGGGATTAGAGCTAAAACGGGTAATGACCTTGCCACTTGTAGGTAATGCCTGCCTTTTGGAGGAGTCTGTTGGGTAGGGGCTGTCATATGGAGGACACTGCGGATTCATATCCGTAATTACGGATTTGTATTACGGATCTGGCTGCTGCACCTGCGTAGAGCGACTTCCCTTTTCCAAAATGGCGGTGAAGCTGCCACCACCATTTTAGAAAAGGGCACGCGTGTGCAGTATATCAGGTGGCCATTTCGTGCATGCACAGAATGGTCCGGCAGCCATCTGCACATGTGCAATAAGTTTTTTAATTTAAAAAAAATATATTTTTCAATAGATTTAAAACCGAACCACAATGTTGCCACTGTTGCAGTTCAGTACTGATTAATCCGTAACACCTGTTATGAGCAGTTCCAGATTAATTCAAATCTCTACTGCCCACCCCTACTGTTGGGTGCCCAAATGGTACCTGAATCGGTAAAACTGTAAATTGGAAAACCAGTAGCTCAGGTTGCCTCTTGGGCACTAATAAGGTACCAATTAGCCCCCGATGTTACCAGGTCGAGTACAGCAATTCTGATGGATATACCCATTTTTTGGCGGGTATTTCATTTCACTCTGGTAGGGACTTGATGTTTTGATTGTATCAGAGGGGCCACAAGGGGACACAGGTGAAGAGGCAGTCTTTCAGTTGGGTGATCCTTGCGATGGTGAATAACTAGATAAGAATTATAGACCACGTTGAACACTGAAAATGCTCTCGGAATAATAAACCACAACAAATCATTTTAAATGCAGGCAGAGAATGGGGGAAGGGAGAGAGAGAGAGAGAGGACAAGTTCGGGGTGTGTTTTTTAAAGTGGGGTTTTTATTTTGCAGTTCAGCACTGGAGGAAGCCATCGTCCTGCTATTTGGATCGATGCTGGCATCCACTCCCGCGAGTGGGTCACCCAGGCTACCGCGCTGTGGACGGCTCAGAAGGTGACTGCTACCCTGTACCGTGGGCACTGCAACCAGTAGAGTTTCCCCCACATCCCTAACAGCGGGGCTGTGCATGGGCTCAAATATTTGTATCTGTATTTACGTTTTCAGTATTTGCATTTATTTGTATCTTTGCTTGCGTTGGCTTCGTTTTCCCTGTTGCCACCCACCAATGTGGAAAATGCAGTGAACGCGGCTCCCTGTGTTTGGGTTATTTTTTATTTAATTTGTTTATTTACTTAAACTTTTATCCTGCCCTTCCCTAAAAAAGGGATATATATATATCCAACAACCTTTCTGGTTCCATAAGTCTTTGGGTATATCTCCAGAACGTTATAATATATGCCTATATCTATATCTCCAGAACATTAGGTTGGTTCACCCCCGGATACTTAGGCTGCTTTTAAACGAGGGGCACTGAAGCGCCTCCTGAAAGCCGCATTAAAGCAAAGCTGCCGGAAGTGACGTTCTCCCCGTTGCCGGCGGTGGCTGGAGACACGGGGCTTTGGAGCGGCGCGTTCTTAAGCCTGAAAATTGAAGTCTTAAGAACGCGCCGCTCCAAAGCCCTGTGTCTCCAGCCGCCGCCGCCGCCGGCAACGGGGAGAACGTCACTTCTGGTGGCTTTGCTTTAACGCGGCTTTCAGGAGGCGCTTCAGCGCCCCTCGTTTAAAAGCAGCCTTATAGAACCAGAAAGGTTCTGGAATGTTCTTGGGACACTCCCCTCTGGACCTTGTCGACCGTTCACTCGATGATCTCGTGGTGCTTTGGAACACCTTGCTGACTGAGACCACTGACCAAACGGCTCCCAGGCACCCGCTTCCTGAACGCCAGCTGCAGCGCAGGTCCCCCTGGTTTACAGAGGACCTGCATCGGATGAAGCGCGAAGGGAGGCGTTTGGAGCGATGGTGGCATCATTCTCGCACTGAATCCAGCATAGAGCTAGTTTACAAGCCTATGCTGTGACTGTCTGGGCAGCAAAGAAGGTAGTTCTTTGCTGCCCTCATAGCATCTGCAAAGTTGCGTCCAGCGGAGCTTATCTGGGTAGTGAGGGGGATTTTATTGTTTTATGGATTGTAAGAAGCCCTGAGCCTCTGTGGGGACAAAACACAAAATTAATAAAATAAAATAAAACAATAAATAAATAAATAAATAAATAAAATTAAAAGAAAAACCTGGATTGGGTCTACAGGCCTGAGGTTCCCCCCTCCCTCTGGCCTAGATAAAATAAGATTAAAAGGGAACGTGATTGCAGTTTTCAAATATGTAAAAGGATGTTATAAGCGAAACGGTGTCCTGTTCTCTGTGGCCACCGACAGGATTAGAAGCGATGGGTTTTTAAAATGAAAGAGAAGCAATTTAGGCTAAACATTAGGAAGACTTTCTCTAGCTGTCAGGACAGCTGAGCGGTAGAACCGATTGCCAAAGGAGGTTGTGGAGTTGTCATTAAACATCTTAGGTTCGCCTTTCTGCATCAAAGCCCCCAGATGAGTTGTTACTGGGGTTATGTCAAAAAGATCAATTGCTCTGGAATGATCTTCTAACCTAACTATGATGCAGTGCCATCTATTATTATTATTTTTATGCAGCTGATAATGTTTAACATGCCAGTAGTGCTTTATGGCTAATTAAGACTAATAGCGCCTCTTGTTGGAAGCTCCTCATAATGATAATTAAATACGCTTGCCTTGTGTTCTCTGCATTGGCTGCCTGCTGAGCATCAGATTGAATTTAACGTTGCTGGTTTTCAAAGCCCTGGCCCCTGGCAATATTCGAGACCTACTCCTGGAACCTTGTGCTGATGGTAATCTGTGCTCAGAAACCACCCACTGTTTGGGGATCCTGCCATCCTGCCTCTAGTAGGCAGGCAACCGAGGGCGCTTTTAAACGAGACAAAATTCGCAGCTGATCCTCTAAACAGCCGCCTTTCTTCCTGTTGGTTTAAATGCTCCGCGCGGTTTGCAGCCGCGTCTTTCCCGCATCACACCGGCCCTGGAATTCTTCCCCCTCGCATCCGCATCAGCGATCTGCCGTCTTTCAAGGTAGCGAGACGGGAGTCTCACCACCTTGCGAGTGCTCGTTTAAAAGCGCCCTCGGCCTCTGTTGTGGCAGGCCGCTCAGGGCGCTTTTAAACGATCCCGCTCACAAGCGGGATCGCTTATTCTGCCGCATCTCCCCCCCCCCCCCTCTTCCTCTCTAGGACAGGTCTGATGTTCAGAAGAGCATCAGACCCGTCTCAGAGACTATGGGCGTTTTTAGACGAGACAGCAGATTTGCGCATGATTGCTTAAACCGGTTTTGAGAAACCGATTTTGCAAAACCGGTGTTTTGCAAAACCAGTTTTGAGAAACCGGTTTTGAGCAACTTTTTGATCGGAAGGATGCCAAAACTGGTTTATAAAAATGCGCATTACGTACAAACCGGTTTTGGCTTTTACACGTTCGCGGCAAATACACATTTACAACGGTTTGGGCTTTTACACGTTCACGGCAAATACACATTTAAAATGGTTTATGTGTTTAAACGAGCATTAAAACAAGCGCATTTTTAACAATCATGCGCAAATATGTCTCGTCTGAAAACGCCCTGAGTGCGCATGTGCATCCTTCTGCGCGTGCGCACTCTACAAGGGGATCCGGAAGTGCGGCTTAAAGCCGGCACATCAGGGATCTGCGTCGGAGGGGGCAGGATCGCTGGGCCAGTCAAAAGCGGGGAAGATCCGGCTTCAAAGTAGGTTAGACTTTTAAACGAGCACAAAGAAAGGCGGCTGATCAAAGGATCAGCTGCGTTTCTTGTCTCATTTAAAAACGCCCTCAGCGGGAAACTCACGCCTTCCAGAGGTCCGTCTCAGTTCCTCCCTCCTCACCATTAAAAAGCACCTGAAGACTTATTTATTCTCCAGGTGCTTTTTGGATCCACTGCTGCTTCCTCTGAATGTATTCTGTCCTCTTTACCTTCCCTTTTTAAATTGTTTTAAATTATTAGTTATTATTATTATTTATATAGCACAAGCAATGTACCCGGCGCTGTACAATCAATAGTTATAGACAGGTCCCTGCCCCTTGGGGCTTACAATCTAAGAAACACAAGGGAGGGAAGATAAGGGATGGGGGGAAGTTAAGGAGAGACCGGGATACATCCCTGAAGTTGAGAAATCGCAGGTGCACGTGCTAAGCTAAGTCTGCTTGCCCACGTTCCAAACTTCACGTTAATTTTCGAAGCCGGGGGTTTGCTTCTCGTTCGATTCCCCCGGCGCGGAAATTAACGTGAGGTTTGGAACGTGGGCGCGTGGCTAAAGGCGTCACTGAACGCGTCTCCTGTTGTTTTCAATCATGAAAGGCAGGGTAGGATTTTGCGCCCTGCCTTGTGTGGTTGAAAACGACGGGAGATGCGTTCAATGATGCTTTTAACCACGCGCCCACATTCAAAGCCTCACATTAATTTCCCCGCCGGGGTTTGCTTCTCGTTAGGTTTCCCTGGCGCAGTAACGTGGGCAAGCAGCCTTAGTTACAGGGAAGAGGAGGACTCTGAGGGAAGGAGGGAAGAAGAACCATCCATGACGAGTCTATGGGAATGAGTAGCTAGGGAAACTGAATTTAACGGAACTTGATATTGTTTTATTGTATTTTGGGGATGCCAAGCTCTCTGAGCGCCATTTGGCAGGGAAGGAAGGGCGTTATGAAAATAAAATATTATTTTAAATAATGGGAAGTTGGAACACAGAAAGGATGGGTGATTTGCCGAGATTCAAAAGTCAGGTGCAGACCTGGGGATAGTGCCTAGAAAACAACGGCAGCCCCGCCAGAATGTTCAATGACTGACACCAGGAACTAAACAGCAGATTTTTTCCCCCTAGTGACTTTGGGTAAAAACAGACGTGACCGCAGCCCGCTGTGGCCCCAGACCTCACCTGCACGGGTGCGCGGATGTCGGCCCAGGATTGCCCCGGGGTTGCTGTATCAGCGGCTAGCCTGGGCTCTGGCCTCAGAAACCCTCTGAAGTCACAGCCTGGGCTAAGGCCTGCCCAACCAGGCCAAAGCAGGCTATCACGTCTGTTCCCGGGTCAGTATACCGGCTTGGGTTGGCTTTGCCATGGCTGGCCACCATGGCTGGCTGTCATTGACCGCCACAGCTGCTCGTCATGGTGGGGGTGGAGCACTAGGCAGCTGGCTACACGTTCCTGGGCCCCGGTCGCAGGCACGTTTGTTCTGTGTCCCGACCCAGCCGGTACCATGTCTGCCACACTTCCCAACCTGATCTGAGCCAGTTTTCTGCTGTGCCAATGCTTGTTTTTACCCTCTCTTATTTGTCAATGGCCATGATCCACAAACTGCTTCTTCAGGAGTAGTTCCATTGAAGCCAGTACCGGCCTTCCCACGGGGCAACCTGGGGTAACTGCCTTGGGCCCCACTCTATTCTCTACTTCCAGGGGCTCTATAGTGGTCCCCATTTTCACTAGGGCAGGGAATGGAGGCCCCCACTTCCTCTCAGTGGGCATCCAAACACAACCACCTCTAGGGCCCTGCAGAGGGTGTCCCCAAGGGGGTGGAGCCACAGGGAAAGGGGAGGGGCCACCAAAGGCCCCACCTTTTACCTTCACCCTGCGCCCCGTAAGTTCTAAGTCTGGCCCTGATTGAAGCCCACCAGGGATTGCAGCTGCTGCATCATTTCAAGGCAAGTGTAGCAGGTAGGGGTGGGTCCAGGGGGATTACCAGATAACGGATTTCCCGGTATCAGATCTCCCGATACTGGATTTATTGGTATCTGAATACTAGATTTTTAACATTGCTGATTTTACTGTGTTTTTGTTTACATTGTGGCTGTTGTTAAATGGCGGTGATGTAAAAAAATCCGGTAAAGCCGTCAAGGTTAAAAATCCGGTATTCCGATACCGATAATTATCAGTATTATCAGATTAATCCAATACCGGCCATTATTGGTATTATCGGATTAATCCGATACTGATAGTCCCACCCCGAGTAGCAGGGACCGGCTTTGCCGTGTGTAAGTGTTGTCAGGATCCAGCCCAAACACACCCTTCTTAGGGTATTAGCACAATACAGTTTATTTACAGTTCTCCATCTTATTCCCAGTACATACAAGTCTTTACACAATACAGGGGCGTAACATCCATTGAGCGAACCCAGTATAAAGCTGGGACCGCTCAGCACCAGGAGGCTGCTGCCTGGCCCCGCGGGGGCAGCCCCTCATCTGGGCTGGAGGAGGCCCGGGTGCAGGGCACCTCCACATCATGAGGTGGGGGGTCCCCATCCCGCACCTGCCTCTGCCTGCTAGTAGTGCTGCAGCAGCAACGGACACCAATTGGAATGGGAGGTAAAACTGTTTGTAAACAAACAACTTCTCCCTATGTGAGTGATCAGAAGGTTGTTGCCTTGTAAAGAAGGTTCTCCTTGACATGCAGGAAGCTTCTGCCTCTCCTCTTCCCATTTCCTCTCTTTATAAGCAGGAATGGGCGTGGCTTCGAGTCCACTCAGTCACTCTTAAAGGGCCAGTGCCCTTATTGTGGCTCCACTCTGCCACAGCATGTTTTCCACAGAGATGGGTGTGAAGCAGAGCCTGTGTGCCCCCTGTGGGTAACACCCCCATTTGTGAGTAATCTATCAGGTGCATGATTGGTACCCAAATACCGAGCTGGGCACTCGATGACCCGAAAATACCAAGTATTACCCATTGCCGTGTTCCTGAACGGTAAACCGGTACAGGGATCGGAATGAAATTTGTTGGGATGGGCAAATGCGGTTTGGAAGTTTGGAGTTCGGACCAAACTCGACCAGTTCGGTCAACCGAACCGAACTGAACTTCCAAACCGAACTAGATTTTTGAACCAAACCGAACCGAATTTCCGAACTCGGTTCTGTTCGCCCATCCCTATAAGATAATATTCCATTTAGTTCAATGGGGTTTGAATTTCCAAACTCTGTTTGGAAGTTCGGACTGAACTCGAATAGTTTGGTCGACCGAACTGAACTTCCAAACCGAACTCGATTTTTGAACCAAACCGAACCGAATTTCCGAACTCGGTTCTGTTCGCCCATCCCTATAAGATAATATTCCATTTAGTTCAATGGGGTTTGAATTTCCAAACTCTGTTTGGAAGTTCGGACTGAACTCGAATAGTTTGGTCGACCGAACTGAACTTCCGGACCGAACTCGATTTTCGAACCGAACTGAACTTCCGAACTCGGTTCTATTTGCCCATCCCTAGAAATTTGGAAAACCCGTACCAGAAGTCAGAAGATCATAACAGAAAAAAACCACAGTAAATGGTTATATTGGGTCCCCAAATGGTACTCGATGTTACCAGGTTGGACTGAATAACACCATTTCAACAGGTATACCGGTTTGTGTGATTACTTGTTTCAGCTCTGGTGTGGGCACTTGACACTTTGTCAGGGCTTTCGTTTCAGCTCTCAGACCTGGAGAGCAGCTCTGGGAAGGCTAGCCCTACAAACGGACGGGTAAAAAAAAACCTCGTTTGTTTTAAAATAAGTGTTTAAATTCTGCTGAAAATGGATGGAGTCAGTAGAGAAATACCGTGGTTGGGTACACTCTCTGTCTTGCTCATCCAAACACCTAATCACAACTGTTTACCGGGGGCGCAGAAGCTGGGGCTGTGTAGGGTGACCATCTTTTGGGGTTTGACCCAGAGTCTAAAGATCTGGCCTAGCATCTACACGTTTTAGCCTATCCTCTCTGGAATCTCTGGGCAAAGCCTGGATATATCTCACTAATGCTCCTTCCACTATCCTTGCATTCAAGGTCCCCTTTCCCCCTGCAACTAAGCTAAGCATTTGCACCTGTAACTTTCCAACTTCATGAATGTCTCCCTGTCTTTCCCTTTGTTACCTTCCCCCTTGCCTCCCCCCTCCCTTGTCTCTTCCAAATTGTAAACCCTTCGGGGCAGAGACCTGTCTCTAATCAATGATTGTTCAGTGCCAGGTACATTATTGGTGCCATATAAATATGAAATCCTACTCCTCCAGGGACACCTGGATAACTTGGAGAAATCAGGCCTTCTGAGAGCAGCGGGGGCAGAACCATATCAGGAGGGGACGGGACAAAAAGGCCCCACTGCCTTGGAACGCTGTGACATCGTAATGCTCCAAACAGACTATGATCACATCGGAAAGAGGCAGGAAAGACCCTTTGGCCTCACTTCTGTCCAGCATGTCGCCTGGCCCTTTTGAGCTAGGTTGCAATCCCTCCTGCAGCGTTATTGGTGTAGGGTACTTTATCCCTGATGTGCTAACCCACTCCGATCCGATTTCATGTGTGTGTGTGTTATTTAATCCTGCATAGGGATTAAACCAGATGAAGTGACTTTAACACCTGGGTAAACTTCCCAGGGAGGTAATTATTTACCCTGGGGTAAATGTTTTGTGGGCATGTGGAAAGAAATTGCCGCGATGACTGTTTTGACACGTCCTTTGCCTTCCGTGCAGATCGCATCTGAGTACGGGACCGACCCATCCATTACCTCCCTGTTAGACACAATGGACGTTTTCCTGCTGGCCGTCACGAACCCTGATGGATATGCATTCACTCATACCAAAGTAAGTGTTAGTAATCACGGCATGGTCGGAACTGCCTCTGCACACTGATTGGACTCTTCTGGAAAGCATGATCATCTGTGTCAGGGGTGAGGGGGGCTTTTCTGTCCTGGGGGCCACATTGATAATTAGTGTGAGCTCTGAGGACCACATAGAGGTTTGGGGTGCTTAATGGGTGCATTAAAGAAAAGGAGGGCCCAGATCATGGATTTGGGGCATGGATCTGTCTCCTACCCATGTGTACATGCCCTCCTCTCTGCTCCATTATCATGAGCTCAGTTTTTCAGTATTTGGGGGTAGAGAATGGATCCAGGGTCCAGATCCAGGCACTAGAAAGGGGCCACATAAAATCTTGTCGAGGGCCAAATTTGGCCCCCGGGCCTGAGGTTCCCCACCCCTGGTTTATGTCAACAGTGTTAGAAAAATAGGTTCGTTAAATATATCTGTTCCATGACAGAGGGGTGGGGAACCGCAAAATTCAATTTAGAAATCAACTGAGCACGATGAGGATGATTAACCATTGGAACAGACTGCTTTAAGAAGTGGCGAGTTCTCAATGATATCAGGACTGGGTGCCCATCTAAGAGATACACTTTCCCCAAATGCTGCGTTGTAATAGCCTTGAGGAGATGCGTTTGACCCATGCAGGAGGTGTAAGAGGAGAGGCTGGATAGGTTGGGGCTCGTCATCTTGGAGAAAGATGACTGAGAAGGGATATGATCATTTATAAAATCACGAGGTGTATGGAAAGAGTAAATAGGGAGCGGTTATTTACCCTCTCAGATAGGACTAGAACTAGGGATCACTCCATGAAATTAACAGGTAGCAGATTTAAAACAAATTTTAAAAAGTATTTTTTCACTCAACACACGGTTAACTTGTGGAATTTGTTGCCAGTGTAGGTAGTCAAGGCCAGTAGCACAGCTGGGTTTTAAAAAAGGATTGGATAAGTTCTTGGAGGATAGGCCCATTAATGGCTATTAGCTAGGGATGGGAATTTCGGTTTCGCATAAAACCGAAAGTACCCGAAAATGGCCATTTCGGATTAATCCAAAATTTTGGTTCTTTTTCGATTTCAGTACTATCGGATATTTTGCATTGATTTTTGTACCGGATTTTTAACATTGCGGTTTCCCTGCATTGAAAAAAACCGCAATGTTAGAAATCCGGTACAAAAATCAATGCAAAAGATCCAGTAGTACCGAAACCGAAAAAGAACTGAGTTCATGAGACCCGAAACTGAAATTGACCGAGACTGAAATTTTGCCCAGAGTCCCATCCCTACTTTTAGCCAAGTAGGCTTGGGGATGTAACTCTGACTGCCGGAGCTGGGGGTGAACAACAGGGAATGGCTTGCCCGTTATGACATGTTGGGTGCTTCTCTGAGCAACTGAAGATGGCTAGCGCTGGAGGCAGGATGCTGGGCTCAATGGATCATTGGTCTGACCCAGTCTGGCATTGACTATGTTCTTATAATGTAGTCCGTGTCTTAATTAATTGCATCTGAATCCCAGCTGCTCCCCAGGGTCTCAGCAGGCAGGACGGCAGAGCGTTGGCTCCCCCAGAGGTAGCCAACTTACAAACCCCAAGAGCTACATGCCAGAAACTTCCCATAACCAAGAGCCACACACATGTGCACAGACACACACCTTTCCTGCTTTGTGATTGACTGGCCGAGTCAGCGCTGCATAGTCCTGTCTGCTGAGATTCTGAGGAGGAGCTGCGATTCAGCTGCTGGGTCTCGGGTGCAGTGAAGGTAAGACACAGGATCATTAAAGCAGCATGGAGCTCAGGACTAACCCTGTCTGAGAGCCTCACTTGAACTCTCCAAGAGCCTCACATGGCTCCTGAACCACAGTTTTCCCCCCACCTCCCCATGACTAGATAATCCCAATAGCATTTTCTGACCTCCAATGCACGAAAATGTGAAATGGCTGGAACAATAGAGATGCATTTGGACTCGCCTAATCCATTGCTGTTCCCTGATACAGGCTCTAAAATTAATTCCTTGGGTCATTTTTCTAGCCCACCCATTGGGCGCTTGCCAAGAGAACAGTAGCGATTTCTGATTGGGAGGCTCAACGCAATCGCCGACCATTGCTCCTTCTCAAACTGCACCCCTTCCCCGCTTTCAGAACCGCATGTGGCGGAAGACTCGCTCTAAGGTTGCCGGGAGCAGTTGTATCGGAGTTGATCCAAACAGGAACTGGGATGCCGGTTTTGGAGGTAAAAGGAGAATTTTCAGGACGAGGCAGGATGGCTGCAGAAACGGCGATCGTGAGGGATTAAAAAATAACATGAATTGAGGAATGGTGAAAAAAGAGGGCCCCATCGATTGACTTTCAAATGCATCCCATTGTGTATTTCTAACTTTGGGTCTCTGACAAAATGTTTGGATGTTTTTCTAGCATGTGCTACTATGTTTGGAGAGGAAATCAAATGCTAGTGGTTTCTTGTTATTGGATAACTTCACCTGCTCCAAAGCATTTATAAATTTATTCCAATTTTTATCACGCCCTTCCCAAATAGGATCAGGACAGCTTACAAAATATGAAAACCTATAAAACAGGTAAAAATTCCCATAGCCACCCTACCCACAAACCTTTTCCATGAACCCTCCACCCAACCCTATCCCTGCTTGCGAAACGCCTGCCCAAACAAAAAGGTCCTCCATTTATTTTGGAAGACGAGCAGGCTTGGGTTCATTTTGCATTCAGTCCCAGTCCTGCTCCCTCTCCCTTCGCATCCAGCACAAACTACTTGCCTTCACCTTCAAGGCTCTCCATGGCCTTTCTCCCTCTCTCTTTCTGCCCTTGTTTCCTGCTACGTTCCCACCTGGGGCTTCGTTTCTCCTCTGCCACCGCTCTCGCCTGCCCCAGAGTTTCCTGCTCCCTGAATTCACCTTCACCCCCTTCTGCCCCCTGGATCTGGAACGCCCTTGCTTTACCCATACACGCTGCTGCCTTCTTCCATCCTGGAAACCTACCTCTTCCGTCAGGCTTTCCATAGCTCCTTAGTCTCACCCCACCAGCTGTCCATTGACACTCCCTCAACAACTGTCTTGTCATTCAGAGTCCCCGACATTCGTTACCGATGCCGCCTCTTCCTTCCGTCACTCAGGGTGAAAACGTCCATGATGGTGACAATCCGCCATCTTGTCACAGCTCACACCGGTCAGGATTGGGTCTGGTCATGGAACAAACGTTCATGCGGCCAGACCCAGGGGGTGGGGCCGGGCACTGTACCCAGTGACCCGCCTCCCCCCTCGCCCCCCATAATGGCCCATCATGGGAGCCACTCTGGACCGGGCTGGGGACAGCGGGCTACCAGATGTGATAGCCCAGTCAGGCAGGCAGGCTTTCCCTGGGCATGGTGGTAGCTAGCCTGAGCTGTGACTCTGGAGACCTCCAGAGTCACAGTCCCATGCCCGGGGAAACTCCGGGGCAAACATCTGGATGCCCCTTAACAAACGTGACAGTGTCCTGTGTGCCACTGTCACGTTTGCTAACACTCCCAGAGTCCTCCTCTTCCGTGACTTCTCAGCTTCATGAATCTCCCCCTAGGTTTCCTTGTCTTTCTTAAATCGTAAACCCCTTGGGGTGGAGACCTGTCTCTAACCACTGATTGCAAAGCACCAGGTTCATTGCTTGTGCTATATAAATAAACAACAGGGGTAATAATAATAATTAATGAGCATGGGTAGCTGCAGCTTCTCATCTTCATGCATGTCTCCCTGTCCCTCCCTATGTTCCCTTGTCTCCCCTAGATTGTAAGACCCTTGGGGCAGGGGCCTGTCTTTTGTTAATGATTGTACTGCGCAAGGTACATTGCTGATGTAATAATAATAATAATAACAATAATAATGAATAATAATGAATAGTAATTTTGCACCAACAGGACCGGGAGCCAGTAACAACCCATGTTCTGACTCTTACCGCGGTCCCAGTGCCAATTCCGAAGTGGAAGTGAAAACGGTTGTGGATTTTATCAAGAGACATGGGAAGATCAAGGCCTTTCTCACCTTCCACAGTTACTCCCAGCTCCTGATGTACCCCTATGGGTATAAATGCACCAGCCCAGCTGACTACAAAGAACTGGTGAGACACTGCAGCTTTGCTTTTCTCTTTGACTTCTCTTCTCTAGGCTAAACATGCCCTGTGCCATCAGCCTGTCCACCCAACCTCTATGGGTGGGAGTCTACAAGCTTTCACGTCCCATGGGCCCTTATCCAGGCATGTAAAGAGGGGGGAGAATTGGACATTTGCATGGCCGTCCACATTGGACGGCAAGAAATCGGTACACTTCATGCCACCCCTAATTTGCATACATTTGCATGTGTTTGTGACCATTTTAAAATTATTTTTTAAAATCAATTAAACATTTAACATTTACATACACATTTATACATCTACTAACTAATAAACATATTAACATAAATTAACATATACTGTCAAGGTGTTTCTATTGTCCTTTTTAATATATTGTAATCCACTGGGTATGATCTTGTTTCTTCTTCAACGGTGTGTCCTTGTATATTCTCTATGCAGGAGAACCATCTGGTGGTGAACTTTTTCAATTTCTTTTCTTGTGTTGCTGCTGTTTTCTCCATTGAGTCCATGTACCAGAGTTGTTTTACCCATTCAGTTTCTGTTAAATTCTTTGCTGATTTCCAGTTTCTTGCTATGATGTTTAGTCCTGCCAGTGTCATGAGTGTGCAGGTTTCTTGATGGTGCTTTATGAGCGGTATTTTCCGGAGATAGTCCCAGCAAGGCAGTTTCTGGTCTGAACGGAATAATAAGGCCCGTGGCTTTTTTCATATTTGACCAGACTATATGCCAAAGTTGTTGTAGTTTGGGGCATGACCACCAACAATGCAGGTATGTGCCCTGTTCTCCGCAGCCGCTTTTATGACCATTTTTAATAACCCATTAACTAACTTTGGGGTTGAGCTGGGGGGAAAAAAAGGATGTCTGTTGTCAGAGGCTTTGTGCACACGTTTGTATGGGCAGGTTACAACTCATCCTATTAAAAAACTCAAAATTCTCCAATGGGTGCTCTGACTTTGCCTCTAAGGTTTTAATTCTAAAGTCACTCAGAGGATCCCAGATGGAAGCAGGAACAGTCTCTTTGAAGCATGATAAAAATCATCTCTCTCAAACGCACTCGCGCCCCTCCGACCTTCTTTAGTTTTCATTGTGAACCCAGGCAAACAGCTCCCTCCTGCCTGGGGTATGTGTGTGTTCCCTTGCTTTGTTCTTTGATAGCAGGGCTTATCCCAAGCTCGTTAAAGTGAGAAAAGGTGCGTGCAACCCCACCAATGAATAAACAAATTGCAGCCAGAGCAGAAAGTCATCCAGCTCTTTCTCCAGCTGGATAAACGAGGTGCTAATGACCCCCTTTGTCTGCTGAACCCTGTACAAACCTTACACTGCTGAGAGCCCAGTACAAGATAACAAAACTCATTGCTGTACAGGGCAACAAAGGTACTATTGGAACATGGGATGCATTTCCCTAATGAGTTTTGGAACAAACAAAACTAATCTCCGGTGTTCCCTTCCCAATGCAGTACCTTCCTGACCCCTCTGCGGACTTCTCGCTCTCTTTCTCTCTAGGATGCTCTGGGAAAAGCTGCAGCCAGTGCCCTGGCCTCCCTTCACGGCACCACATACAAAGTGGGAAGCATTTGTTCAACAATCTGTAAGTACTTAGCAAACCTGACTTTAGGTACAGGGGGATAGTGGCAGGGAGGGGGTTTGCCGGAGTTCATCCCCAGCAATTAAATTCAAGAGGGAACTGAACCCTGGGAAATATTCCCAATTAGAGTGTGCACCCCAAAATGCGCCAAAGCAGTAGGGATGGGACTCTGGGCAAAATTTCGGTTTCAGTCAATTTTGGTTTTGATTCTCATGTATTTCGGTTCTTTTTCAGTTTCGGTACTACTGGATCTTTTGCATTGATTTTTGTACCGGATTTTTAACATTGCATTTTTTCAATGGGGGACAAACTGCCATGTTAAAAATCCAGTACAAAAAAATCAATGCAAAAGATCTGATAGTAACGAAACCAAAAAAGAACCGAAATTTCGGATTAATCTGAAACGGCCATTTTCAGATACTTTCAGTTTTATCTGAAACTGAAATTCCCATCCCTACAAAGCAGGAAAAGACAGATATTGGCCATTTCAAGGCTGGAAATGAAAGCGGGGGGACACTGGATGATTTATTTGGCTTTTATTAATGACTTTCCTGTCCTACCTCTTGCAGCAGTCCTCCTATAGAAAGGGGCGTGGGATGTTTCCTAATACTGAGAGCTGCATCCATTTACCACAGTGAGGTCAAAGAACCGCGTGTGGCTCTAGAGCCACAGTTTGCCCATTCTGCTATATATTAAATCACAAGAACATTAGCTTTAGAGAGGCAGGGTGGGCGAGTAGCTGGGGTGCTAGCTGGAAACCATGGTTCAGTTCCCTGATATGACTAGCTCTGGCAGAGCTGTAACTACCCTATGTCTGTGGCAGTGGCCACGGGTGCATTTCCATGAGGGGCGCCAACCAACCGTGCCCCAAGGCAGCTGAATCATCAACTGTGTGTCTGTTGCACCGCAGCTGCCTGCCCCGGACTCCCTTAGTACTTAGCCAGTACTAATGGGTGGGTGTGGGGCCTTCCCACGTGGGGAGGAGCCATTAGTACTGGCTAAGCACTCCTGCTTAGTGCTAGCTGGCAGAAGCAGCAGTGAAGGGAGTCTGGGGTGACAGACACGCAGCTGATGATTCAGCCGTCCTGGGGCATGGTTGGTTGGTGCCCCACATGTAAATGTACCTGTGGCCACCGCCACATTGGCCATTGGCTGGTTATGGCTCTGAGCTCCGGGGCAGGAGGCATGCCTTCTGGGACAGGCTTGGGCTCCAGAAATTCATTTATTTAAAAATAAATAAATTAAGCACTGGATAGTGTTTCCCTTAATTTCACCCTCCTGTTGCTTCACTCTAGTGATTGCTGTGCGAGTTTCTGCAGTGCCAAAATGAGGGGGTGGTGATGTAGTTTCTGGTACCGTTCTGCTTGCTGATCGGGTGGGAGAATGGAGAAGACATTTTGTTTCCTCCATAGTTGGGACACAGGGAATAAAAAATCCAACTACATGAAAAATATTGTTATATTATTATCACTATAATAATAATGATGTTGCTATTAATAAGAATTATTATAGTTATAATAATGTAGTAATCATATGTTATATAATTATAATAATTCTACTATACAAATAATGTAATGTAATAATTCATTGAATTAGCCAAAGTGGCCTCGTCAAATAAAACAAATAACAATTAAAAAACCAAAATATATACCACTAAAAATAAGAAAAGTAAAAATCATATTAAGAAATAAGACATACCTGGGAGGCCGTGATTTTGGCTGCAGCTAAAGCAAAATGGGCCACGGCCTTTCTTATTTCAGGGCTAGAATCCTTCAGTAATAAAGTCAGCAATCGAGTTTCTGAGATTAGGGGGCACAATCTGAAGTTCTTAAACAACCCAGAGCGCGCAGCAGAGTACAAAGGCCGTCGCAAGACATAATGCTATAATATATTATTAATTATTATTATTACTATTATATTATATTATATTATATTATATTATATTATATTATATTATATTATATTATATTATTATAGTTATAATAATATAGTTATAATAATGTTATATAATTATCATTATAATAACTCCAGTATACGAATAATAATGTAGGAGATGCAGGAGATGGAATGAGGACATACAATCCCTCTCCCAGGGTAATTTCTGATGTTACGAAAACGACTTTCACCCCAGTGAGCCCCAGTGGATTCCCTGCGGTGGTGCCGTTTCCATGAACGTCTGTTGGGTCCTGGCTAGATGTTCACCAGGGTGAATCCCCAGCCGGGACCAAGCTTGACCACGGTTCTTGACCTCTGGCCAGCCGGAGGTTGAGTACCGTGGTTAGAGTGGCCACAATCCGGGATGGGCCAAAAGTAACATGTGTTACCTTTGGCCCATCCCGGATCGCGGCCCCAACTGCAATTCAGGATCGGGCAGTCCACTGCACCCGCCCGTCTCCCCGAGGGCAGGCGGCACATCACGCCCCGCCGCACAGCTCCGCCCCCTCCCCAATCCCTGTTAGCGATCAGGCCAGCACATCTGAAGGACGGACGGATCCCGGTCCAGGGTTCAGCGTGGCCGGCCTCCGGGCCCGTCACGTATGAAATTACCCCCAGTGCCAGGGGGTGCAGGCACCTGGGCCTCGGCGCAAGCTGCAACCCCTAGTCCTTATGGTAGCTATGCCTGTGAATTGACCCCTTCTTCGTTTTGACCCCCGCGCAACTTGGGAACTTGAACCAGTAAGTTTTCTTCAGTCCAGTTTCTTAGTTTCAGCTTTTTCTCAAGTTGCTCTGACTCAGGCCAATAATGGTTCGGTAACCAGGTTAGTACACCTGAACAGGTTTGAACCAGTTCACACAGGCAAATATTGCATTAGGCTGATACTGGATTGGAAGTGGGTTGCAGCAAGTTAATGGGATTTGAATTCATCCCAAGTGCCAAGCTATTGCTACCTCCCACCCTCATTTTACACATTTTACACAAAGGTAAACTGAGGCACAGAACATTGCAGTGATTGTCATGGTGCAGGGGTTTAGGCTAGAACACTCTTGAAGTCCCTTCCAAACCCTACCTCACTCTGATTCTATGCTGCCGTGTGCCGAGCGTCTTCAGAGTGAGGTTCCATTCAGAAGGGAGCAGAGGTCCGTAATCAGCCAGCTCATGATAGCACCCTCTTCCCCTTTCAGATCAAGCCAGCGGAGGCAGCATCGACTGGTCCTACGATTATGGCATCAAATACTCTTTCGCCTTTGAGTTGCGAGACACAGGTCGCTACTGTTTCCTCCTGCCGGCCAGTCAGATCATCCCGACTGCGGAGGAGAGCTGGCTGGGTCTGAAGAAAATCCTGGAACACGTTCGAGACCATCCTTATTAGAAACAGGGAATCAACGGAATAAAAAGAACGAAATCCACGATCCTGTAGAAAGCAACCCCTGAGATCTCACTTATGTTTCTCCGACAAGGTCCCTTCCTCCTCTTGTAACGGAGCCAAGCAGAGGCACCTGTAGCTTCTCAACTTCATTAATGTCTCCTTCTCTCCCAATGCTCCACTCTCCCCTCACTCCCTTCCCTGGCCCATCCTAGACTGTAAGCCCCTCAGGGCAGGGACCTGTCCGTAATCATGACTGTTCAGCGCCAGGCGCGTTGCTGGCACTAAATAAATAAAAAAATCTTATTCCGTTGTTGAAATGCAGCTGGTTGTACTGGGGTAAATGCCTCTTGCACATTCAGATTAACGAAAGCCCCGTTTTTGCTCAGTCTGCTGCCAGATCCATCTGCTATAAATTTTATTTTTTATTTTATTTATTTAATAAATTTATATCCCGCCCCTCCTGCCATGCAGCCTGCCACAAAGATCCCTTAGTTCATGCCCTCTTGTTCCAGACCTTTTATTTATTTATTTATTTTGTCTGTGAAATTGTTGCGCTAGAGCCAAAACAGGGTGGCGATCTCTTTTATTGAGCCAACTCCAGTCGGTGACGGCAAGATGCGCATGCTTTTGGACCGCACAGGGTCCTTTGTCAGCAGATATTAGGACCACCCACTCAATCTTCTGTACTAGATGCTTTTGTGTTTCAATAGGAAAGTTTTTAGGATAATTTCAGACGTGACGGCCCCCGAGGCCCACCACGCTGAACCCTGGACCGGCGTGATCAGGCTGTCCGTCCTTCAGACGTGCTGCTGCGCCCGATCCCGTATCGTGGGCGGGGCCACGATCCGGGATGGGCCAATGGTAACACACGTTACTTTTGGCCCATCCCGTATTGTGGCCACTCTAACCACGGTTCTCGACCTCCGACCAGGCTGGAGGTCGAGAACCGTGGTCAAGCTTGATCCCGGCTGGGGGTTCACCACAGTGAACATGTGGCCGGGACCAAACAGATGTTCACGGAAACGCCACCCCCACAGGGGATCCACTGGGGTTCACTGTGGTGAAAGGCGTTTTCGTAACGTCTGAAATTACCCTTAGTGTTAATTCAATAAAAAATGAATCAACCCAACAATGAAACTACATCAAAGAAAATAAGGTACAGTTTACACTCCCAGTTTATAATCCCAGCTACAGTACAATCAAAGAGATTACAAATATATCTGTGAACGCCATAACTCCATTGTAAGGATAGGGAACGTCTAGCCCAGGGGTGAGGAACCTTGGGGCCAAACGTGGTCCCTGGCAAGTTTTTATGTAGCCCCTTTCCAGTTCCTGGAACTGGCCCCCTGCATCCAGTTCCTATCCCAAAGCATTGAAAAACTGAGTTCAGGTTCATTGAGGGCCAGAGATGAACTTGCATCCAAATAAGAGAAAGTCTTTTTTCACTCAGCGCAGAGTTAACTTGTGGAACGTACTGCCAGAGGAAGTGGTCAAGGCCAGTAGGGGTTGGATGAGGGTGTGCACACAAGGACAGGAGACAATCCATGTCACAGATTCATGATCTAGACCCTTCTCTCCCTGAGTGTACCCCTTACACATCTCCCTCTTCTGTGCAGCACTTGGACCTTGGACTCATTTTCAAAGCGTCCCCTGGGAAAGAGAAGGAAGGTTCCACATCCCTGCTCTAACCCATAGGCCAAATATGACCCACAACTGTTTTTTATTCCGCCCTTTTCCAGTTCCTGAATCCAGGGGCCAGAGTCAATTCCTCCTCTCAAGCACTGAAACAGGGCAAGGGAGTAGAGATGAGGGCAGGCACACAAGGACAGGGGACAGATGAGATGAGGGCAGTCACACAAGGACAGGGGTGTGTGCCCAGAAGGGTGGGAATAGGACAGCTGTGGTAGTTGGGGATTCAGTTATTAGGAATGTAGATAGCTGGGTTGCTGGTGGCCGTGAGGACCGCGTGGTAACTTGCCTGCCTGGTGCGAAGGTAGCAGACCTTACACGACACATAGATAGAATCCTAGAGAGTGCTGGGGAAGAACCTGTTGTCGTGGTCCATGTTGGTACCAATGACACAGGTAGATGTAGGACGGAGGTTCTGGAAGCCAAATTTAGGCTTCTAGGTAGTAGACTCAAGTCCAGAACCTCCAGGGTAGCCTTCTCGGAAGTGCTGCCTATTCCACGGCAGGACCCCAGAGGCAGGTGGAACTCCAACGTCTCAATGCGTGGATGAGACAATGGTGCAAGGAGGAAGGCTTTAGATTTATCAGGAACTGGGCAGCCTTCTGTGGAGGGGGGAGCCTATACAGACGGGATGGGCTCCAACTTCACCAGAATGGAACCCGGCTGCTGGCACTAAAAATTAAAAATGCGATAGAGCAGTTTTAAAACTAGAACCTGGGGGAAAGCCGACGGGCGCTGTGGAGTGCACAGTTCGGACTGTGGCATCGATGCAGGAGGATGCTAACTCAGCTGTACCTCTCGTTTTCGACCGACCCAGGTCCCGCTGTCTCGTTGCTTTCCCAATGTTTGGAGGCTGTGGCGGTTTGGATGTGGCAGAGCAGACTGAGGCTCAATCCTGATAATTTATTTTTTATTTATTTATTTATTTAATATATTTATATCCCTCCCCTCCTGCAAGCAACTCAGGGCGGCTAACAAATTTCAATTAAAACAATCTTAAAATATTAAAAACAATCATAAAAATCTTACAAAATGGAACAGGGAAAGGACAAGAATTAACAGAAGAAAAATAAAGAAGGGTAGGATGATAAAAACTAGGGGTGGGACCCCGGGCCCATTACCGGCTACCGGATTTACCGGTTACCGGTTCCACGAAAACCGGATTCCCGGATTAAATCCGGTATACCGGTACCGGATTTATTCCATTGGTTTCAATGGGGCGCTGTGTCCCCATTGAAACCAATGGAATAAATTCCTCCCCCTCCC